>OX451736.1:71206314-71726749 GCA_948472305.1 Vicia faba | reverse complement strand
AAAACTTACCTCAAAACTGGAAATTGTGTTTTGAGTTTGAGCTTGTTTCAAGTGATGGTGATGATCAGGTTAGCTTCCTTGAGGTCCTAGGAAGCTAATGCAATGATTAGCTTGAACAATGGATGGCTGAAATGGTCTGGAGAACTCAATGTGCAGAGCTGAGTTTTTGTAAATGGAGGATGGTGTTAATGGTGTTACAGTTATATGACAGGGTGTGGGATTGATTATATGTGATGTTTAGAAACTTTAAAAACCAAAAGGCCAAGAAACGCACGAGTAGATTATAAGTTCTAGGTGTCAAGTTTTTGGTCAGTTTGCATGAAAATGGAAGTGTGAAGTGTGATTCTGAGTTCTAGGTGTTTTCAAGGCTTGAACATTCGTGTGTTTGTGTATAACGGTTTGTGTATGTATAAACAAAACTGTTTGAGTGCATTGGCAAGTTAGAAGTACAAGTTCTTAGCTTTTGGCTAAGTTACTTGATTTTGAAGAAAAGGGGGAAACAAGTTTCAAGAAGAGGTACAAGCATGGGATGGATGATTGTAAGTGTTTCAACCATTTATCATGAGTTATAGGACCTGTTTTCTCATAAGAGAACAAGTGCAAGGCTCAAGAACGTTTTTGTACAAAAAGTCACTTAATCAAAATGGCAATGTAACCTTTCTTCCAAAAATGGATAAAAAGCATGTCCATGCATTAAATTCTTGAAGTGAGGCCTCTAATAGCTGTGTAAACCATTAATTATGGAGTTCCTAACAAGTTTGAGGCCTACAAAGTAGAGTTAATGCAGCACAACTTTGAATTTGAAGTTTGTTCATCACTAAAATGACTTGTAATTAAAGTGATAAAACCCTAAATTCATCTCTTCGATTCTCCCTACTCAAGAATAATCTCAAGGAGTTCTTGGACATTTTGGAAAGCTTGTGATGTTCTCTACAACCCATATTTGAATTTATTTTGAAGATTCCCCTTGTAACCATATGAAAAAGTTCCATGAAGTTGGGTCAAAATCCTGACCAAATTAGGCAAAATTTCACTAAGTGTTTTGTTTCATGACCCTATATTCATAAAATTATAACTTGAGATCCAAGCACTTTTGGAAGGAGTTGTGTAAAGCAAAGTTATAGATTTTGTGGAGATCTACAACTTTCATGTTCGAAATTTCTCTTGAATCATCTTTCATCATGGTGAA
This sequence comes from Vicia faba, assembly GCA_948472305.1. Taxonomy (NCBI): domain Eukaryota; kingdom Viridiplantae; phylum Streptophyta; class Magnoliopsida; order Fabales; family Fabaceae; genus Vicia; species Vicia faba. Next base: position 71,725,560 of record OX451736.1, on the reverse strand, counting down.
AATTTTGTTCAAAGTTGTGAAAAAATATGAAATTTCCAACACTTGAAAGAAATTTTGACTTTTCAAAATGAAATCTTGGCTTTTTGATTTCTTGATGAATAAGTTTCATATTTTGACATGTGTTGATGAATTATGATATTTGGCACTTGAATTTGACCAAAAAGTCAAAGTTTGACTTTTCAGTATACAGTTGACTTTTGATCAGTTGACTGAAAAATTCATCTTACAATTCAATGGACTTGAAATGTTTTGAACCATGTCATTAGGTCAAAATGATGAAATTGGACTCTTGAGATCATTCCTTAAACCAATTGACCATTTTCTAGTTCAAAAATCAGAGATTGTCCTCTCCCAATCAAAACCCTAATTGTTGACCATTTTGCCCTTTTGGAGATTTGATCAAATTTCTTGAGGAATTATGGTCCAAACTTGATCAAATGATACATATGAGTCTAAAATGTTGATGTGAATAAAAAATTATGAAGTTTGACTGTAAATTGGCCATAATTTACTTTTTCCCCAATACAGTTGATTTTTAGGTCAACTGCTCAATTAACTGAGCGAAATTGTGATGCAAAGCTTGAAACTTGACATGAGTAATCTTATGGGTCCATAATGATCCATGAAAGTCATATGGGGTATTTTAAGTTCAAAAATCCTTGTGCAATCTCAAACCATAATTTTGGTCATCAGTGTTTAAGGAGGTGTCTTGAGCTGATCAAACCCTAGTGCAGTCTTGAGTCTAAGGAGATCTTGTGAGAAAATTCTTGATAAATGAGAGGGAAAATTTTGGGGTACAATAGTAATATATAATGGAAAAGATACATTGAGATACAATGACCACTATTCCCTCTAACAACTTTTGAAATCCTGAGCAGCAACTTCTATTGAAGTGTGATGAGAATCTGAGAAGATTGTTGCTCCAATGATCAAGTCTTGTCTGATGTAGTTACTTGCCAAGAAAGTCCCTAAATTTTGCCTAAGCTGCCCTTGCGGGTTTTCAGCTTAGCAGGAAATTTATTCTGTTTATGTCTCTAATTTTTGCCTAGACAGCCCTTTCAGGTTTTCGGCCTAACGAGATGCTCTTTTTTGCCTAAGCCGCCCTTTTGGGTTTTCAACTTAGCAAGTTATTCTTTTATTCCTTTAGGCGGAGTATTTCTTGACTGCATTAGCATTCATGGTACATGGGAACTCCTCTCCATCCATAGTTTCTAGAATTAATGCACCGCCAGAGAAGGCTTTCTTGACAACATATGGGCCTTCAAAATTGGGAGTCCACTTGCCCCTAGAATCAGTGTTGAAAGACACGATCTTCTTGAGCACGAGGTCGCCTTCTCTGAATTCACGAGGTTTGACCTTCTTATCAAAATCTTTCTTCATCCTTTTCTGATATAACTGGCCATGACACAAAGTTGTCATCCTCTTTTCCTCAATCAAATTCAATTGGTCAAACCGGTTCTGGACCCATTCAGCCTCTGACAACTTGGTTTCCATTATCACACACAAAGAGGGAATCTCAACCTCGACTAGGAGTACAACTTCCATTCCATACACCAGGATAACGGGGTTGCTCCTGTTGAAGTGCGGACAGATGTTCGATATCCATGCAGAGAAAAAGGGAGCATTTTATGTCAATCCTTATAAGTAACAACCATTTTCTGGATAATTTTCTTGATATTCTTATTAGCAGCATCAACAGCCTCATTCATCTTCGGCCTGTACGGAGATGAATTGTGATGGACAATCTTGAATTCCTCACAAAGTTCTGTCATCATTTTATTGTTCAAATTCGAGCAATTGTCGGTGATAATTCTTCTCGACACACCATACCGACATATAAGATTATTCTTCATGAAACGCACAACCACCTGCTTAGTAACATTAGCATATGAAGCAGCCTCCACCCACTTGGTGAAGTAATCAATTTCTACCAAGATGAAACGACGTCCATTCGAAGCTTTGGGTTCTATCATCCCAATCATGTCAATACCCCACATAGAGAAAGGCCACAGGGAGGAAATCACATTGAGAAGTGTCGGACATACATGGACCTTATCTGCATAAATTTGACATTTATGACACTTCTTTGCAAATTTGTAATAGTCGGACTCCATTGTCAGCCAATAGTAACATGCCCTTAGTATCCTTTTAGCTATCGGATGTCCATTGGCATGAGTGCCAAATGAACCTTCATGAACCTCATGCATCAACATGTCTGCTTCGTGTCTATCCACGCATCTGAGCAAGACCATGTCATAATTTCTTTTATACAATACATTTTCACTGAGGAAGAAACAGCCATCCAATCTTTTTAGTGTCTTTCAATCTTTCTTCGATGCATCGATCGGGTATTCTTGAGTCTGAAGAAAATGCTTGATATCATGATACCAAGGTTTTTCATCTTCTACCTCCTCTGTTGTAAACACATGAGCGGGCCTATCCAGTTGTCGAACCGTAATTCAAGGTATATCATTCCAAGTATTCACTTGGTACATAGAAGCCAGAGTTGCCAGAGCGTCCGCCATCTGATTTTCATCTCTAGGAATATGATGGAATTCAACTTTGTTAAAGAAGGGTAACAATCTTCTAACATAATCTTTGTAAGGGATCAAGCCGGGGTGACGAGTATCCCATTCTCTTTTAATCTGATTTATTACCAAAGTTGAATCACCATATACATCTAGAATTTTAATTCTGAGATCAATAGCTTCTTCGAGACCCATGATGCAAGCCTCGTATTCTTCCATATTATTAGTACAATCAAATGTTAACCTTGCGGTAAAAGGAATGTGCGATCCATGTGGAGTGACGATCACAACACCAATTCCTCTACCATAAGCATTCACAGCTCCATCAAATATCATACTCCAACGAGATTCAGGGCCAGGACCTTCCTCAAGCAATGGTTCATCACAATCTTTCACTTTCAGGAACATCACACCCTCATCGGGGAATTCATATTCTACATACTGGTGATCCTCCACTGGTTGGTGAGCAAGATAATTTTCCAACACACTGCTTTTAATAGCTTTTTGAGTGCGGTATTCGATATCATATTCAGATAACAACATCTTCCAGCGGGCAATTCTCCCAGTAAGAGCAGGATTTTCAAAAATGTACTTGATTGGATCAATTTTGGGGATCAGCCAAGTAGTGTGATTCAACATATACTTCCGCAAACGCTTTGCCGCCCAGGCCAAAGCACAACATGTCTTTTCCAGCATGGAATAGTGCGACTCACAATCAGTGAATTTTTTACTGAGATAATAAATGGTGAACTCCTTCTACCCTGTTTCATCTTGTTGTCCTAGAACACAACCCATGGATTTATCTAACACTGTCAGATACATAATCAACGGTCTTCCTTCAACAGGAGGGACCATAATAGGAGGTTTAAGAAGATATTCTTTAATACTTTCAAATGCCCTTTGGCAGTCATCCGTCCATACATAACCTTGTTCTTTCTTTAACAACTTAAAGATCGGTTCACATGTTGCAGTCATGTGGAAAATGAATCTGGAAATATAATTCAAACACCCGAGGAACCCTCTGACTTTCTTTTCAGTTCTTGGCGTTGGCATCTCTTGAATTGATTTGACTTTATCAGGATCAACTTCAATTCCTTTCTAGCTAACAATGAAACCCAACAATTTTCCTGATCAAACACTGAAGGTGCATTTATTTGGATTCAAGCAGAGACGATACTTCCTTAAACGCTGAAACTACTTCAACAAATCTTCTACATACCCTTTTTCAGTCTGGGATTTGGCAATCATATCATCAACTTATACTTCGATTTCCTTATGCATCAGATCATGGAATAAGATTGTCATAGCCCTCTAGTACGTTGCACCAGCATTCTTCAACCCGAAGGGCATCACTCTATAACAGAATGTTCCCCCGGGTGTGATAAACGTTGATTTTTCCATGTCCTCTGGAGCCATTCTTATTTGATTATACCCGGAAAATCCATCCATGAACGAGAATACTTTGAATTTTGTTGTTCTATCCACTAACATATCAATGTGTGGCAATGGAAAATCATCTTTTGGACTAGCTTTATTTAGATCTCTGTAATCTAGGCACATGTGGACTTTTCCATCTTTTTTTTGGTACTGGGACAATATTGGAAATCTATTAAGGATACACTGGTGTCACAAGAAAACCAGCATTAATCTGCTTTAGAACCTCCTCTTTGATTTTCACTACCATATCTGGGTGAGTTCTTCTCAACTTTTGTTAAATTGGCAAACACTCTGGCTTAAACGGTAAATGGTGCTCTATAATATCTATATCTAGACCAGGCATATCTTGATAAGACCAAGCAAAAATATACCCATATGCTTTCAACAGCTCAATCAACCTGCTCTTCACATCAGGATGCAGCAATGCTCCAATCTTGACTTCCTTCAAATCTTCTTCTGAACCCAAATTGATCACTTCCAATGGCTCTTTATATGGCTGAATAGTATTTTCCTCGTGCTCAAGAAACTGTGAGACCTCTTCTGGAATCTCATCATAATCTTCTTCTTCATCCCCATACACATGACATTCAAAGTTGGGAGAGGGTGCAGGGTCATTGTATTCAAAGGGTTTTTTAATTAATCTGCACATATGATTTATGATTGCTTTTAGAAACTGACACATATAACAAGTGATCATGCAGATTGAATTTCAGTTATTATTTATTTTGAAAGGTTTTTTTTATTACCATTTTCCAAGAAAAAGCAGAAAATAAAGACACAATTTGGGAAACAAAGACAACTTTTATTATTGATTTTAAAAGTCACAGCAAACAGATAAGCCCTACAACATTAATACTTCCATCTTGGGCAGAGTGAAAGCCTTTTTCTAAAAGATTAACAAAACAAATTACTTTGAAACATGTATGCAAGAGGGAACATCAATGGTGATCCAGTTCTGAACCCTAACTCCGTGCGTCACATAATTCGGCATTTCCTGCTCTACTTCATCTTCTATAATGGCATTAATCCTGGAAACAGTTGGATGAAGTTAACCTCCGCTATGGAAGATGTCTTGATACTTGCTCGCAGCAGACTTCGGCTCCATGCCCTTACCTTTGTCATTCTTCAAAGAGAACCCCAAGCCAGCTTTGTTCTTGTTCACCGGTGGATCCACAATCTGTCCCTGCACTTCACTATGACCCTTACTCACAACCTACTGCGCATCCTTAAGTGAAACCATGGAATTATCATTTCCTCTTATATTGTCAATGGATAAGACTTAGAACTGGGTTCCAACAGCAGCTTCATCCGCCTTCACAATGCTGAAAGAGGAAAAATGAGATATCAATAATGTATGTTCCCCATTTATGATCACTACTTTCCCTTCACGTACAAACTTCAGTTTCTGGTGTAAAGTTGAAGTGACAGCCCCTGCCTCATGAATCCACGACCGTCCTAGCAAACAACTATAAGCGGGAACAATGTCCATGACCTGTAAAGTCATCTGAAACAAATGTGGTCCTATATGAATAGGCAAGTCCACTTCACCAATAACAGATTTCCTTGATCCATCAAACGCTTTCACAATGATGCCACTCGGGCGCATAGGAGTTCCTTGATATTTCAACTTCATAAGTGTACTCCTCGGTATGACATTCAAAGAAGATCCATTATCAATCAGCACATTGGATAGTGAATTATTCTTGCAGTTCATGGAGATGTAGAGGGCCAGGTTGTGATTCCTTCCTTCATCTGGTAATTCATCATCGCAGAAACTCAAGTTATTACATGATGTAATGTTCCATATTACGCTTCTGAATTGGTCTATTGGCATATCAATCTCCATAAAGGCTTGGTCCAAAACCCTCATCAAGGATTCTCTGTGAGCAGAGGAGTTCATCAATAAAGCTAAGATAGATATTTTTGAAGGAGTCTACAGTAGCTGATCTACAATTATGTAGTCGCTCATCTTGATTATCTTTAGAATATCATCCACTTCTTTCTCTAACGTATCCCCACTAGTCTCACCCGTAGCCTTCTTGGGTTCAACATTCTCAACAATTTTGTTTCTAGCACTGACATCTCTTCGAACAACTGGTGCAAACACATGACAGTTGCGGGTCACCCTGCTATTTTCAGCAATATTCCCAACATCAGGCATTGGCTGGATGGGAACTTCCACTCCATCCTCTAAGATTGTAGTGTTGTATTTGTAGGGCACAACCTTATCTGATCTGTAGGGGATAGGACCCGACAAACTAATCACCAATGGGGTAACAACTGGCTTGCTATAATACTCAACTTCAAGATGGGCGGGTTCCCCAAAACAAGGTACAATAATGTTTACCCCTTCTTCAACACAATCAGTCATTATTGAGTCATTTCTGGATAACAAATCCTCATCTAAGGAGAAATACTCATATGCAGAGGCATACTCTTCATCCGACTCTTCTTCAGTCAAACAAACCTCAACCATATCAACTTCATGGTAATCATCCCTTTGACTTGTAACCTTGATAGTTCCATTGTCTAACAACAACTGAACACCCTTCTTCACGATTGAACATCCTCGGGAATCTCAACAGCAAACTCGGCAAGATCCATATTGGTGTTCCACCTGACCAGCCATATGGAAGAAGGTAGCATGCAATTGCACAAGGTCTTCATTCATATACTCTACATCAAAAGTTCTGAATTCTCCAGGACATCCAGAAACCATATTCACCTCCTCTTCATACTCTCCCCTAGGCATGATTATGTAGATTAGTCCCTCATCCATCATCTCTTGTAAATCATCCTTTATCTTATCGCAACCCTATATGTATGTACTACAAATAGCACAACCGGCATGGTCATGCGTATAGTAGCTAAATTCACAAAGGTTTGCATGCATTTTCACCAAATCTCCTCTAACCAGATTAAAATCAAAAATCTGGAAGTCGCCTGGACAACCGGCCACCATATTCATATCATTTACTCCCTTATGCTTGGGTAGAGGATTGTCTTTCACATTAGGTCCCACGTCCTTGAAAGATAGAACACCAGACTTCACCAACTTCTGCACCTCAGTCTTCAAAGGATAACAATTCTCAACATTATGCCCTGGTGCTCCCTGATGAAAATCACATGTTTGATCTGCCTTGTAATGCCAAGGCAATGGTAATGGTATGATGGGAGATGGTCGGGTCTGAACCAACTTCTTCTGAATCAATGCCGATAGTAACTCTGTATAACTCATAGGAATAGTTTCATAACTCTCCCTTCTCTGATTATACCCTTGATTCCCCTGTTGGTACGGTCTCTGATAAGCAGCGGTAGTTGGAGCGGCACCCACAACTAGAGTAACTGAGGCGACTTACTGATGACGCTGATAATTCCTTCTAGGGGTATTAACCCTCCTATCTTGCATAACAACATTTGCATCTCCTTCCTTTTCCTTGGTAAACCTATAAGATGGTTTCTTCACACCTCCAGAACTTTCACTCTTTGTTAAACGACCCTCTCTTACAGCCTCTTCTAAGCGGATACCCATTCCTACCATTTCAGTAAAGTCACTTGGCGCACTTGCTACCATCCTCTCTTAGTAGAAAACACCCAGAGTTTTCAAGAAAATCTTAGTCATCTCCTTCTCTTCCATGGGAGGAATCACTTGGGCTGCTACCTCACGCCATCTCTGTGCATATTCTTTGAAAGATTCCCTATCTTTCTAAACCATGGCCCTGAGTTGATCACGGTCATGTTCCATGTTCATGTTGTACTTGTATTGTTTGATGAACGCTTCTCCCAAATCATTGAAAGTATGGATATTAGCGTTGTCCAAACTCATATACCACTTCAGCGCAGCACCGGTCAAACTATCCTGAAAAAAGTGAATCAACAGACGCTGATCATCAGTATGGGTAGACATTCTCCTCACGTACATCAGCAGATGAGCACGAGGGCAAGTGTTGCCCTTGTACTTCTCAAACTCCGGGACCTTAAACTTAGCAGTTATCTTAACATTCGGGACCAAGCATAACTCATTCACATTCTTCCCAAATAACTCTTTTCCTGTGAGGGCCTTCATCTCTCTTTGCATCTTGTCAAACTGCTCTTGAAAATCATCCATTATGTCATAAATATCCAAGTATTCACTCGGTGAAGGGGAAGGACGACACACATCATCGTTAACAAACGAAACCATATTCACCGAAGGAGGCACAACAGGAGAAGCATGCACCATATGAGGTGTCGGAGTAACAATAGTCTGAACAATTGGAGTATCTTGAAGACCAATATTGAAACCTTCAGGTGCAAAATTCTATGGCATTCCCCATGGATAACCTTGAGGCATGCGATTCTGAACAACAGCTGGAGTGGCAGATACGGGAATAGTTGGAGCTTCCGTAGTTTCCCTTGTTGGTTGAGGTTGAACACTCGGTGGCTGATTCTGAGCAGCCACCAGAGCTTACATCAGAGTAGTCAGATTGGCCATGTCGGCCTTCAAAGCAGAAACTTCCTCGCGCAGCTCGCGATTCTCTTGTTCTATGTTGTCCATCTTCTTTCTGAAATTAGCCCGAGTGTTGTAGTGATGAGTCAGCTTGCTAAACGAAGTAAAGAAGCTTTGTAAGACACCTGGATATGCATAACAAATGCAAGAAATATGTGCAATATGATGCATGATATGTAATGCACATGATTTAATTTTATTTAATATTTTAAGGGATTTAAAATTTATGGACATATTGCAAATATCAAAGTAATAACGCATTTGAAATACTGAAAAATTTTATTATAACAACTCCAAAATGGATTACAAGTTTTAATGATCACAAGTACAAGATGAAAATAAAATCTAAAACCCTGAAAAGTAAAACTGATGGAGATCACTCTATATGATGGCGCTTCCCCATGAGCCTGGAAATCTGAGCTTTCAACCTCTGGTTTTCTTCCGCATGTCTGATGGCAACCTCCTTCCAATCACCTGAATAAGGAAGTGAGTAATCAGCATCTGATTGAGTCTTAGGAGAAAATAAATCCCCTTGCCTCTCCATAGACTCTACCGCTCGACTCTCAAGGATCTCAATCAAGTCGTCTTTCTCCTTCAAGTCTGCTCCATAGGAAATCTCTAAAGTTTGGAACTTGTTCTTCCAATTGTCCTTTTCCTGTTGCATCTAACCAAATCAAGTTGCAGCTCTTCTATATCATCCAATAAGGGAGGAGTTGTCTTTACAAACAAATCATGCATAGGTGTTTCCCAAGAATATGGCATCTTCAACTGAATGGCTCTCGTTTGCATCCACTGAAGATATGGCTCCAAAGAAACAACACCCATAGGTCCCAAATCCTTCCTGCTCTTCTTATGAATTTGACGCAAGGCCTTCGCAATCTGCTCCCTAGATTCCCTATGATCTTCTCCCTCCTTCAGAAAGAAACTACTCAAATGAATACTATTTTGTTTAGCCCTCGTCGGATAACCAAGTTGTCGTCGTGCAAGAACAGGGTTATAGTTGATTCCTCCCTTTGTACCAAGAAGAGGTACATTGGGGAAACTACCACAATTGTCAATAATCTCTATATCCTGGTAAGCTCGATGATACCAATCAATATCTGAGTGAGTAAGTGCCATGATCTTAGGAGCCCAACGGGGTTCATTCTTGACATGCCAAAAAGCACCAGACTGAGGCATATGAGAGATAAATCATTGGTACAACAGAGGCGTGCAATAGATAATCATCCCCCCATGATAAGAATTCTGAAGAAGAATAGAGTAATAAGCATCACCCAACAAGGTAGGAACTGGGTTTCCAATCATGAAGATCATGATAGAATTAATGTCAACAAACTTGTCCACATTAGGAAATAAGAACAACCCGTAAGCAAGTAGAGCAAAGATGGCCTCAAAAGCGAATGTACTCTTCATCTTGGCAAAGTAACGAGCTTTCTCCAATAAAAACTGAGCTGGTAATCCTCTAATCCCTCCCTTGGTAGTCATATGGTCTTCCACCTTAGACTTCCCCAGATGAATCAAAGCAGCAATCTCATGTGGTTTTGGCTCACCCTCCAAACTAGTAAAAGGAAAACGATCGGTAACAGGTAAATCCAATAGATAAGAATACTCCTCCAGTGTGGGCATCAACTAATAGTCGGGAAAAGTAAAGCAATGATACATAGGATCATAGAACGGGACCAAGGTCGAGAGAATAACCTTCTTCATCTTCAGCTTCATGAGAGGAATAATGGATCCATACTTCTTCCAAAAGTCTGCAGAACATTCGATCTCGGGAATTAGACTGATCAACACATCTATCTTGTGATCCTTGAAACTGTACTTCCCGGTCTTTCTCTTTCCAGAATCCATGGTTAAAAAGTACCTGAGATATTCACAAATGGTCAATCTTTAAATCCCTTGAAATATGTTCTCTCCAAAAGATGCTTATGAGTGCATGGATGCATGATGCAGCAATCACACACAAGATCACACATATAAGGTTCATAGGTTCAATGTCACGAACATGAGGTCAAAGGTACTACCCATAAGGTGTTGGTCTAAAAGTTATCACATGCCAAACAAGGTTCTAGAGGTTCCCAGAGTCTACATCCTTCCTTCGGATATTACCAACTTCCCGATTAACTCAGTAATTAGTAATATTCTCAAGAAAGACTCGTCCGAGCATAGTATCGCAGGACAACTATTTCCAGATTACTCAGTCATAGCTTCCGCACTACACCTAAAAGGCCAAGATGGGTTTGGTATTCTACGGTCCTCAGTTTCAGCAGGCTCCCAGGTCGAAAGCAATACGTCTTCCCGATTACTCGGTAAATGAAACTAAAGTCAAAGGGGATTCCACTAAGTGGGGGATATCATGCCTCCTTTTTTGGGATTACTCCCTCAAAGTTAACATGACTATACCGCCCGTCCTATCTTAAAGTTTGCCCAAGCCCGGGTATCGGACTTATGAGTAATCACCAAGCACCCTGAAAACTAGGAAAATCTAGACAAACATATATACAACATATAACACAAAAAACAATAATAACACATATACAAATATAAACAAAGATAGGCTTAACCCACTTAGGGATGGACCAGCAAGAGGTCAATCTTTCCCCAGTGAAGTCGCCATTTTTCTGTAGCGGTATAAATGTTTAAGAGTAAGCCATTAGATTCACTAGACTTATACAAATCAAAATAAAAATCGCCACCACGCTTTATTGTTTCCAAAGGAATGGGAAAAGAGCGAATAACCCAAAAAGAGGGGGAAATATTCTAGGTAAGGGGTTGGTTATGCAAAGGGAAGGTATTAGCACCCTAAACATCTACGGTACTCCGCATGAACCTCTTTGTAAAATCTGTATATTTTGGCTATAAAATGTTATATAAAAATGGATGGTGGAGGTGAGAAAAGAAATATATTTTTATGATTTTTCACCCGCCGCGGTTGCGAACCTTTAGTGCCTACATACCACCTTTTCGTGCAATAGGGGATCTGGGTACACGTAGTTCCCCTTTTAAAAATTTTAAAACACAAATGTGTTGGTTAATTTTATGAGATAAAATATCATCGTCATTGCCCGTGTGGAAAACATACCTACTACCCATAATTATGAGAAAGGAGAATTTGCATCATCTCAAAATGGAGGATATGGCTTGGATTTTAAAATCAATAATGCCTCACTCAACAACCAAGTGGAAATATCTCTCTTCACTATATATTGTAGAAGTGTAGTTGTTTGCATCACTACAAGGATTGACAAGAGTTCAATATTTTGATAAAAGTTTAAAGATAAAAGCCAAAGTGGCAAAAATGGTTTGAAATGAGATTGATTGACTTTTAGTGTTCTCACAAAAAGGATGTCAGAGTATTATTAATTTTATTGAAGTTTATTTATGAAAATGTTTGAAAATGTATGGACCTAAGTCCAAGTTTATTATGAAAGTGGTTCAAGTTTAAAACAAGAAGAGTTTTCAAAAGGAGGGAGAAGATTTTTGAAATTAAAGAAGATGGGAGGAGAAGAAGAGACTATCCTAAAGTATAAGGTAAAAGATAGGGATAAGAACCATCTAACCAACAAGAAGCCAAAACTTGACACTATAAGCCAAGATAGAATTCCCATTCTTTGGATTGAAACCAAACAAACAAAAATACTAGACCTCTTGAGAGAACCAAACTTCAAGTGTATTAAGTCTTCACAAAAATTGGGCAGAGTAACGGCTGTATACGGGTGAATTCCAGATTACAAACAAAGGGTGTAATCACAATAACCTGCATACAAAACAAACAACCCAATGTCTTGAGATAAACCTCAAGAGCTCCAGACAAAATAATCAGATAAGATCACAAGGTCTCCAATCATAGGCCAAGGTTTCTAATCCTAAGTCCAAAAAGTCCAATGCTCCATAATACCAAGGATAGTAACCAAATAGTCCAAGGATCATTAAGTATTTTATGGTTCATATTGATTATTAAGTATCTTAAAAAAGAAAAGAAAAGCTCAAGTGAGCAAAATAAAAATGACATGAAAGTAAATTCTCAAACGAGCAAAGATGAAAATGACATTAAATGTAAAAGCTAAAAGTAAATAGTGCATAAAAATAAAAGGGGCATATAATAAAAGAATAAAGGATAAAGTCAATTATTAGTGATTAGTGGTTAGTTGGATGATCATCTTGAAACATGCATTTAAAACTCATTAGAGGATTGGTAGAACCAAAGCCTCCACACAACAAGTTGCATTTACTTTTTATCAAGTATATCATCCATTTGGAATCCTTATGAGTATCATTTAATGATCAACGATGTTTAAGTGATCCGCGTTGACCAAAGGTATTGTAGATCCATTAGAGGATTGGTAGAATCAAAGCCTCCACACAATAAATCTCAAGGTTATTGGATCAAGGAGATCAAATTAATATATTTGGGCTTGCAAACATAAGTTTGGGCCACGAATGATCATTTATTCGAATCGAGACAAAATTTAGCGCTATGTTAAGCAATCGTAAGTGGACTTATATAAAATTCGCACCTATTTTGAGGCTGGTCAATAGCAATATATGCATCATTTGTTTTGAGACATGATATAGAGATCATTCTCCAACAACATTTAGTGCAATAAGAAGGGGATGAGATGAAGAGGGGTGAGAGAGAATATGCAAACCACTTTTGGATTAAATTTAATCAAACTATTATTAAAATCATTCATCCATTTTTGTGGAGTTAGACTCAACACCATGGATCCAATGATGTTAATAAAGTTCGTGATCAAAAATTTTACCCAAGATCAGCCAGAAAATAGTCATAAAATAATATTACATTTTAATATATACAAAAGGTTTAAAAATAATGTTTAAAAATAGAAATAAAAGAGAAAAATATTAACTATGTTCAAATTAATCAAGAAATAAAAAGTAAGACCATAGAAAAATCATAAAAGGGCTCAAATGATTTTATAATTTTTCTGGTAATTTTTAAAGTCAGAAATTATTTTTAAAATTAAAATAAATGGGTAAAATAAACCAAAAATGATAAAAAAATATCAAAGTCAGAAACAAAAATAAAATAAAGTCACCAATATTTGTCACAATATATTGGATCATTCCATAATTTTTTCAGAATTTAAAAATGCATAAAAGTATATTTAAACATTTAAAACAATTCAAATAAAGTGTAAATTTATATAAAAAAATACCAAAACACCAAATAAATTTGTGAAAAAATAAAAATCAGAAAGAGAATAATCAAAAATATTTTTCATAATTTTTTCATATTTTTTGGACTTAAATGAATTTTCTATGATTTTTTGAAGTTTAAAACAATTAAATATAAAAATCAGAAAAGAAAATAAAAGTCAAAAATATGTGGACTATTGGATGAGATTCAAAATGCATTAGTAATCAGATCCAAAGGATCTGGCGCGTTGTGCATATCATGGTCATTAGTGAATAAAGCATAACATCAGAAATAAAATCAGAATTCAAAAAAACAAGTGGCACGCTATCATTGGTTGGAAGATGACACGTTGGTCAGATTCAACCTCCAGCCAACGTGAATTACAGGTCTCTCAAACTGTAAAATCAGAAGCTCAGACCTATGTGTTGTACCCCAAAATTTGCCCTCCCATATTTCTCAAAACATTTCAAGAAAATTCACAAGTCCAACCCGGCGCGTTATATTCAGGTGTTCTTTCGTCAAGATATCTCTGGTAACATATTCTCAAATTCAGGTTCGGCTCAAGAGTCAATTCTTTGAAGAAGGTATCCGAATGTGTGAGTTTTCTCGAAGAAATATGGTGAAAAAAGTGTGCTGAAAGTGCAGTTTTTACGCGCTAAAAAATTCATAACTTGAAGATCGTGACTCGTTTTGAACCCATTCCGGTGGCCAAAATTCCGTCTTGACATTATCTACTTTTTCATCTCTCACGGCTGGAAGCCAATTTCGATCAGAAGGTCTTCAAAAATGTGGATTTATCAAGTATTTTCGTGCAGAAAATTTGTGACAGAAGTTTATTCGCGTCATGTTCAAAAAATCATAACTTGGTCGATTTTCATCGTATCGAGCTGGGTCCGGTGCCAAAATTTCACAAATTGAGTTGGCTACATTTTCACAGAAGGTATTAAGTTCAAACGGTATTCAAAAGGCCTTTGTTTTTTGCTCAGAGTGCGTGACACGCTGAAAATCCTGAATGCTGAATATTATTTCATCTGAGCCGAAACTTCGAAAATTCATAACTCGGTCAATTTTTATCGGATTGGACTCGTATTTTTACACAAGGTTACTGACTCATAGATCTACAACTTTGCTTCAAAAGTCGAGACCAAATTATGCACCGATCAACACCAGTTTTTTATTGAAGAACGTGTCGGAGTCGACACTGGAGCCTAAAATAAGTTTGTCTGAGCTGAAACTTCAAAAATTCATAACTAATTCACCGTTTATCCGATTGAGTCGATTTTCGGACAGGAGTTAGTTCTCGATGTCGGCTACATTTTGTCTTCACATTTCAACTTCAAAAAATGCACTTAAGTCCCTGCGATTTAGCCTGGAAAGTGACGAATTCAAGTGAATATTTGAGGCCCAATTGCACATTCAAAGCCCATTTGCTTTACCCTAATTTTCATTATATAATCACCTTCTTTTCACACAAACCAAAAAAGAAAAAAAAGAGAAGAAAAAAGAGGAGAAAAGAGAGGAGAAAAAAAAGAAAACCCTTGCCACAACGCTATCAGAATATCAAATTCTCTCAAGAACCCTAAAAACCTTGAAATCCTTATTACAAATCCCTCTCTCACTACAAATAAGCCATCTCAGTTACAAACCAACATCTTATTACTTCTTCAGTAAGGGTAAGGCTGGCTTGATCTCCATGATCCAAAGGGCATAAAAGCATTCATGTCACTACTTTTCCAGTAAGGGTAAGGTTGATTTGATCTCCATGATCAAAAGGGTATAATCATTCACACATGCCATATTGTGCCTAAACATTAAATTTCTTCATATATTGGCTTTATTTGCATTTTATGATTTTATTTGATGTGTTTGTGAGATTCAACGCTGCAGATTTAGACAGGATCTCAGGCCGGTTCATTAAGGAACGTTGAGGCCAAAAGCCAAATGGCCAAAAGCCAAAAGCCAAATGGCCAGACTAGAAAAACTTATGCATGACACCAATACATGGCGAGGCAGACATTAAGCCAGACATTAAGGGACGTTGAAGCCAGAACACAAATGACCAAAAGCCAAAAGCCAAAAGCCAAATGGCCAAAGTAGAACAACTTATGCATGAAACTCAATCCAATGGCCAAAGAATGCAGACCACGGTACTCAGGAGTCAATACTTCAAAAAACCTCCCCTTGGGCCAGACACCCCCTATGGTTTGCTCAATTTTTAATGTTTATTTGTTTTTCCTTTTTATTCTTTTAATTGTTTTCTTTTAATTCCATAAAATAATTTTCATAATAAATATAAAATACAGAAAAATCAAAAAATGTTTATTTTATTAATATTAATTTTACTATTATTATTTTTGTAAATAAACTTTAAACAATTAATTAGATTAATTTAGGTTTCAAAACTTTAATATTTTTCTTAATAAATTAAATATGTAGAAATTAGGGTTTTTAACTTTTTCATCATTTTTTTAATAAATAATTTTCTCATCATTATTATTATTATTAACTACTAATTTATTTTGTAAATAAACATGTACATAAATTCTTTAGTAAATTAAGTTAAACTTTAACATTTTTCTCAAATAATTAAAAATAACTTAGAATTAGGGTTTCTTTTAATTTTAATTTTAATTTTCTTATTTCATAAATACAAAAAAAAAACCTAAAAAACACTTCTTTTATTTCAATAAATAATTAATTAATTTTTAATTTCATTTAATTTCTTTAAAGGGTCCAACGCCCTCGAACGTTCTATTTTTATTTCTTTCGCACATTTATTTTCTTTCAAATATTATGTAATTGCTCAAGCCATGTAACTCGGACATTTTATATTTCCCGCATTTTATTTCTTTATTTTATGTCAAATCGGGTCCTGGTTTAATTTGGCGATGTGGACCCGCGCCTTTGTAATAGTTTAGGAATTTTATCTTTCCGCACTTTTTAACTGTTAAATAAATGCATGCAAGAATGAATGACAAAAATAAAAACAAAACGTTAGATCACCAATAACCTGACAAGACAAAAATAAATGAAAACGACACACAATTCGCACACACCACCCCTAGGGTACGCCTCACTGTTGCCTTGCCTCGAAAGGTGATCGTCGAGTAGAGGATGTCTTAGTAAGTCCTCATGATCCGGGAACCTGGCATGAGGGTAGCTTCTAAGGTGTCTTCCCATTGCTCTGGTGATCACCATGTCCCGAACCTCGAATTGACCCGAATACCTCCAACGGTGGTGCTACCTACCTCTCAATGGTGGGATGGCACTACTTTAAAGGACATTTACACAGACGAATTCCTTAGGGTAGGAAGACGACTCTAGATACTTGCTCTAATTTCAAAAAACGAATCAAAAAATACTTTTCACACCGACACCTTTTCAAAAAGCTTTCGAAAGCAACTTTTCAAACACTCTTGAGGACTGATACAAGAGTCGAACTGAAATTTTCAAAGAAACTTTTTTTAAACCCATAATTGAAAAGCAAACAAACCATTTTTGAAAACACAATGAGCAAGTATCTAAGAGCCCATGGATAACCATGGATGGAAAGGGTGCTAACACCTTCCCTTTCTATAATCTACCTCCCGAACCGAGAGCAATCTCTATAAGGAATTTTTCTGTGCTTTTGTCCTTTCCATTTGGAGAAAATAAAAGACGGTGGCGACTCTTGCTTCCGCGACATTTCGCGAACCAGCGTTAAACAGTCAGTTCCAGATCCACCGATCACACTATGCCATTCGCTTTGTCTCTTCAAGACGAAGACAACCACACCCTCGCGCCAAATTTATATAAATTGTAGCTCAAGCAATTTGGAAGGAAAGTTTTGAAAAGGGATTTGAAATTTCATGGTCAAAACATGTTTCCAGTAAAAGGTAAGTGTTACGACTAGAACCAGGGCAATGAGAGCATCACAGTGATATCAAAGTTTTGAAGAATTAATGAAAGAATCTACCTATTGAAGTTCAGTTGCAGAGCTCTGAAACTGGACTTCTATGGAGCAATATAGGGCACGATTCTTGAATGTAATTATATGGTTAGCTTCAGAGAAGATCAAGGAAGGTGAATTGATGAAAAAAATGGATTGAAAAAGGATTGTATATGTATTTCGAAGTTGCTGAATTCTGAGTTATGGAACAAGTTTGGCAGGGTGATTTTGGCTATCCAAGCTTGAGAAAATGAATGGGATAGTTCATGTATTTATAGGAGAAGCAAATGGGATCAAAAGGAAGAGTGAATGATGCATTTTGGAGGGAATTCATGCAAACCTGATGCACGAGTGAAGTGTGATCTTATTTTTCACCAAAACTCATCCAATCCTTGCGTTTTGAGGTGCTAAACACTTCTGGAAAGTTTGTTAATCAAGTTTAAATCAAAAACGCGTATAAATCTTGTGATTAGAGGCCACATTATGGATTTCAAAATTCTGACTTTGTGAGAAATTCAGTTTCAAAGTGCCAACTTCTGACCATTGGCATTTTCAAAACAAGGGGTCTTAGGGTATTCTTGGTGCTTTAGAAAGATGAGGTCACAAGCTTTTCAATGGAAGAAGAATGGAGTTAAATGGATTCTTGAGATGAAAGTTGCAATGAGTCAAAGTTGGAGAAAAAGGGTTGACTTTCCATACTTCGAAAAATTTCAAATTTTCCTTCAAAAATGACCTATAATGTCTTGTATCCAAACATAGTCTTCCACTTGGAATTTGATCTTTACCAAAAAAGATGGCATAAAGTAGATCTCTTGAATGACATTTTGAAACTTGAACCATTCAAAATCTCCAAACATTGAGAAAAATATGACTTGTTGAAGTTGGAAAATTTTTCATAAAATGACCTATAATCTTGTATCCTTAAGGCAGCTTCCATCCATTTTCTCACTTTTCACATAAAAGAAGGCATAAAGTTAACATATTCAAGATTATTATGGAAAAGGAATAGGCTCAATGTGATAAAAATTTACCAAGTTATGCTCATTTGAAGTCACACATGAAAAATTGGGGATTCATCTGGAGGACTTGTAATCTTTCTTTCTCATCAAGTTTCTTCCACATGAAAACTCCTTGGAACTTTTGAAGTGATTTGTTAATAACCCTTTGAAGATAATGATGTATTTGGAATAACTCAAAAATACCAAAATATGGGCAATATATACTCCTTTGAAGTTCAAAACCCTAGCTCCTAGATTAAGAAACATGCCTTGAGGAACTTTGACAAATTTGAACAAACTTCTTGTACAAAAACAAATGCTTTGTAAATATAAGTTGTTGAGGATGATAATGAGAACTCATTGAAACCACAACCACTTCCATATCTTGAGAATTGAGATAAATATGCATTTGTGACCAATGGGAACAAAGCCTTGTCCAAGCATGACAACTTCTCCAATCAATCCCTTGTGCTTTTCAACCAAATTTGATAACCTTGAAATGTGGTGAACCAAAATAACCTTGCCATGCCATTTCTTCCAAAACAAATCCAATTGTGAGGTTTGAACTTCTCAAGCTTTATTAATTAGGGCATGGAAATAAACTCATGAACCCATGGAGCAACTTGTTGAATCTTATTGCCTTTAGCTACATGAGTAACAAGCAAGACAAACCAACATTGCATTTTATTAATTAAAAGAAGAAATCAAGACAAAAAATATTCATGATCATAAAAGAACACACGTCAAGGTGCTTGGTGATTCCTCAAAGGGCAAAGCTAAATATAGGGAGGGGAACCAAGAATCCTAATGTGATCTTGTTGTGAATGAATCAACATGGTATTGTGAAGGGGTCTTAGGGGGAAAAATTGAGGCACAACACCCACTTTTATCCTTGCATGTAGGTACGTCTACGCCCAATTACAATGTGGAATTATGATACTTTCGTACTTTTTAAAAAGTATGATTATAAGAGAAGTGTTCAAGAGCAACCCTACAAACCATAACCGTTGAATGTTTATTCAACCCCTTATCTTCTTTTGATCTTCAACAAGACAAAGACACAATATTTTCCATTTGATTATCCAGATCTTGCTACTCCTTTGTGTACTTTATCTCCAAAGATTTCATGCACCATAAATTGCACCTATTGAAACACAAGACTTCAATTTGATTCACCATTATCACACTACTTCCTTTGTGTTCTTTATCTCCAAAGGATCCTTTAAATTTTTTCTCCAAAGGACTTTCATTAGGCCACGATCCTCTCTTGAATGTCTTACACGAAACCCCAAAATCAATCAATGATCTTGGAGGATAAGACCGCAGTTTTTCTAGATGAAGAGCCCTGCAAATCTCAACCCAATATTCTCGGCTACACAAGAACCTAATTATACATTATCAAATATCTCCTAGATGGCACCCCAACAAAAGATTGGAGGCTGAAGGTGAAGAGAAATTGCATGAAGTTTTTATGGTATCATCAAGTTGGAATGATGCATGAATGATATAGTTTTAGTTGGGAACTTTTTTGGCAAAAAAGGGAATTTCAGAATGAAAAAATTCTGAAAAAAAAATGACTCACAATACAATATGTGTCAACCATAGACACATGCAAAACAGTAACCAAAGGCTTTGAAAATGCAATACATGTGTCGACGTTGAAATCATATGTGTTGATACATGTGCCTGTGTTTTAAAGCAGAAATGTTAAAAGTGCTACATGTTTTAATATTGAAGCATATATGTCGGGGCATAAATTGTATGTGTTGATGCATACTGAAGCTTTTAAGAAAATGTAAATTATTTTATTTTATGTGTCGACATGTACAAATTTCAGGTCAACACATAAACATGTTTTTTGTGCATAAACTGGTTTTTCATGATTGGTACCACATGACATAGAGATACCGTCCAATATACATAAATGCTAGGTTTTCCTAGTTTTGAAATCTTACAAAACATATGAAGTTCTAGCTATCAGATCCCAGATGTCCTAAGAGATGTCAAGACACCGGATCCAACTTCACACACAACAACAAGACATATAAACAAAATATAACAGTGCTGAAAGTAAATAACACAGAATATGTTTACCCATTTCGGAATAACCTTCCTACTCTGGGGGCTACCAAGCTAGGGACAAAATTAACTAGATAGTATCAATTTGTAGACCTTACAGCAAACCTCTAGTTTACATCCTACGTACTTAATCTTTACCCTTGGCTTAACTTTTACCTAAGACGCATGTAGGTATGAGGCCCTTCTCAAACCCTCTTTAATTACACTCATCAAATTGAGTAACTCTAAACACAAGTAGAGAACAAAAACTGGAAGTTATACTTCCAAAAACACAAGACTCAATGCTTAAAAGCTTATGAGAATTGAAACACAATATGTTAAATGCTTAAAAGCTTACGAACATATAACAGAGTACTTACACCCACAAACAGTCCTACTCCTCTATCAAGATGATATTACAGAGGCTCACAAATAAGGATTCTACAACCCAAACAAAAATACACACGTAAGTTCTACCTAAATCTAGGTATACACCAGTCTACTTATAACTTTATTATGGACTGGTTTGGGCTTCAAAATCGTAGCAATGAGGCTGCACAAAGTCTGCAAAAACTCCTCCAAGAAAATAGGTCTTAAATCATTAGTTTCCTAAAATGTCTCCATATTTAGAAACTACTCAAATCTTCGAAAACCAACCAAGAATATTTATTTTTTCAATCTTGGACTCCACATAAGCTAACTGAATATTCCTTGAATATTCAATAGCTAAAAATCAGCTGACCCATAACTGTCAGCTTGTTGCAGACGCGATGCCCTATCTATGGGATATCTTACTCGACATGTTGAAGACAGAATGTTGGAACATCTTGTTCAACATGTCGCTGCTAAAATGATTTTACCAAAATTTAAGCCAATCATAACTTAAGAGAAATAACAATCTCCCCTTTTAGCATATTTTGGCTAAAACACCCAAACAACCCTTGCATAATAAGTTATGCTTGAAAATAAATCAAACATACACATAAGAGTTACAACAACGGGAAAAAACATATTCAAGGTTAGCTGCACAGAAATTAGCAAATAGAAATAGAAATAGAGAACACCTTAGTTCTCACACCATAATGTCAAGACATCATGCCTGACATCTTTTTCAAAAAGAAGGATTTCCCCCACAATACATGCTATCACAAATAGAGAATCATAGAGTTCTCCCCCTCAGATAGTTCCAGCTCTAGCACCCTTAATATCATACTAAATCAATATCACACTACTCCCCCATTGTAGCCATAATTTGACAAAGGTAAGTAGATAATGTTACAACAACTTAAACACCTAAAGATATAGTAGCAGAGTGCAAAAATTCAAAAATATCATGGGCATTTAGCCCTTACATAATCATAAACCAAAATAACTAGGATCATAAGATAGATCCAAGCAATATCCCATGACCATCTGTCATGCATTGGCGTATTCTCTTTCCCCGAAAGCACTGGAAGAATGTTCATTATGTGCAACACCATACTTAGAAACCTCAACACAAGATGTAGCACCAACAATAATTGTTATAGATCTTCATAGATATAGATCCCAAGTCTCCTCCTTAGGTTCTCAAACTGAGCAACATCAAGATCTTTTGTAAAGATATCGGCAAGCTGATTCTCAGTATTGACATGCTCAAGCTTAATGATTTTGTCCTCCACAATTTCTTTAATGAAGTGATGTCTGATGTCAATGTGCTTGATCCTACTATGCTAAATAGGATTTTTGGAAATATTTATAGCACTCAAATTGTCGCAAAATAATGTCATAGCATCATGTGTGACATTGTATTTAGACACTATTTGCTTCATCTATACCAGTTGAGAGATCCTGCTTCCTGCTACTTTGTACTCAGATTCAGCAGTAGATAGAGAAACATAATTTTACTTCTTACTGAACCAAGAGATCAAGTTGTTTACCAAAACGAAACATCCTCCAGAGATACTCTTTTAATCATTAGCACTTCCAGCCCAATCAGCATCGCAAAATCCCACCAATGATGAATTTGTATCATGGGAGTACAACATACCATAGTCACATGTTCCATTCACATAATTTAGAATCCTTTTAACTTGGTAAATGTGACTTACCTTAGGTTCTGTTTGATATCTTATGCATACTACAACATCAAATGTGATGTCTGGTCTACTAGTAGTAAGATATAGAAGACTGCCAATCATGTTTCTATGCAAACTTTGATCAACATTAACTCCTTTTTCATTTTTGGTTAACTTCAAGTGAGTGGGAGCAGGAGTCCTCTTATGGCTTAAATTTTCTAACCCAAACTTCTTCACAATATTTCTTGAATATTTGCTCTTACAGAGAAAAATGAAGTCTTCCATCTGCTTGACTTGTAATCTAAGGAAGTAAGTTAGTTCACCTACCAAACTCATCTCAAATTCAGATTGCATCTATCTGAAAAAATGTTGGACCATGTCATCCGACATTCTTCTAAAAACTATGTCATCCACATAAATCTAAGCTATAAACAACTTTCCAACATCATCTTTGACAAATAGCGTCTTGTCAATTCCATCCTTTCTATATCCATGACTGACTAAAAATTCAGTCAATCTTTCATACCAAGCTCTGGGAGCTTGTTTTAGTTTGTACATGGTCTTCTTCAGTCTGAACACATGATCTAGAAAGGAAGGAGCAATGAACCCTTTCGGTTGTTCAACATAAATCTCTTCATTCAAGTACCCATTTAGAAAGGTACTCTTGACATCCATCTGATATACCTTGAACCTTAGATGACAAGTTACACCAAGTAGAAATCTAATAGACTCCAAGTGAGCTACAGAAGAAAATGTTTCATCAAAGTATATTCCCTCAATTTAAGTGTACCCTTGAGCAACTAGTCGGGATTTATTTCTGATGACACGTTCTTCTTCATCTGTCTTGTTCCTGTACACTCATTTTGTACCAATAACATTCATCCCTTCAGGTCTTGGTACCAAATTCTAGACTTCATTTCTCTTGAACTTACCAAGCTCATCTTGCATAGCATTGATCCAAAATTCATCAGTCAAAGCTTCTTTCACATTTTTAGGATCAATCTTTGACACAAAGCAAACATTTGAAATAACTTCCCTTTACCTAGTGACTACTCCTTGTCTAGTATTTCCTATTATTAGTTCTTTAGAATGATCCTTTTGAATACTAAGAGAGGGTCCTTTGTCAGTTACCTGAGGTTCTTCAACTTTAGAATCAGCACTTGCATCAGCAGTATTTATGGTAGATGTTGTGACTGTGGAGTCAAGCTCTTCAAATGATCTACATATGTTTTGATGACGACAAAATTCTCAATAGCTTGAAGACAAAGATATTTCAAAGCAAAAGATCTAAGTCAAGCTCATGATTTCAACTTTTACAAAGGTATATGAAAATCCAAACTTTTATAATTTTAGTGCTCAAAAATATTTTTAATCATGCATATAAAGATTCTAGTTTAAAAAATGAGAAAAATTAAAGTGTTATATCTTTAAAATAATATTTTTTAAATTTTTGATCTAGTGAAATCGATTTCACCTTTTCCTCAATCGATTGTACTCTTAGAAAAATAGGAAGAAAATGATTTTGTAGTTAATGCAATCGATTGCATCCATATGACAATCGATTTTCATAGTTAAAATTTTCAAATTTTTACAACGTTAAAATGATACAATCGATTGTATCATTATTGCAATCGATTGTATGCTCCCAGATTTTGAAAAAAAAAACGTATTTTCCTGCACCTTTTGAGAAACATCTCTTCATGGCAAGACTTGTATCCTTTCACTTTCAATTATTCAGAATCTCTCCAACCTTTGCCATGATTTTTGAAAAGGTATTACTTCACTATAAATTGTTTCTGATTTTTCAAAATCAAAAAACCACTTTCAAATTCAGAAAAACTCTCTACAAAACTTTAACAAGAATCTTTCTATATTCATATTTGTGAACATAATTTTCATTGCATATTGAGAGCTCTCTTGAGCACAAAAGAGAGTAATTGTTTCTGAATTTCATATTTGATAGAGAATATCAATCAAGTGATTAATTCATTATTCAACTTCATCCAAACTCTTGTAAAAATCAAATACACTTATTATATATTTGCTATCCAGGATTGTTGGAAGCAAGTTGTGCATTGAAGAGTATTGTTTTTCTTGAACTTAGTGGTTTAGATCTTAAAGATTTTAAGAGCCTTTGATATCCCTATAGGTTAGATAGTAAGCATCACCATTGGTGTGAATAGGTTGTACAATAATTCTAACTATAGTGAAATCTCTTACTTGTGTAAGGGGACTGGAGTATTGTCGGACTGTAAGGGGAACCAGGATATATCACTGTGTCTTTTTACTTTCTGCACTTCACCATTTCCTAACACCATCATAACCAGAAAAAATACTTTATATGTTTCACAAAAACTAGTAAAACTTTTAAAGAACATAATTCACCCCCCCCCCCTCCTTAGGCGTTCTCTGAACTTACAATTGGCATCAGAGTAAGTTAAGGTAACTTGTTCCTTTTCGATCCAAGAAATGGTTCCGCGTAACTTACGTTTAAAGATGGTGGTAGTAACAACAAGCATCTTCTATTCTGTGGTTAATATTTTGACTTCTGGAAAATACGCATGAAGGCACATCTAGAAGCACAAGGAGAAGAAATATGAGATACCGTCGAAAATGGTCCATTTGTTCCTACAAGTGTTGTCAATAGTGTTGGTACGTCAAAGCCTAAAAGTTCATGGAATGACGATGATAATAAAAAGGTTTTTAAGACAAAAAGGCTATTAACCTTCTTCAAAGTGAACTTAGCATGGATGAATTCTTTCATGTTTTAACATGCACAACCACGAAGGGAATATGGGACACTCTTGTAGAAACTCATGAAGGAACAACTGAAGTTAAAAGATCAAGATTGAACACTCTTAGTCAAGAATACGAACTATTCAGAATGCAGCCCAGAGAATCTATTCTTAACTTGCAGAAAATATTTGTGCACTTGAAAAATCACTTAAAGGCACTTGGAAAAACCATTACTACCGAAGAACTTAATCTTAAAGTAATTAGATCTTTAACCCGTGAATGGAAACCAAAAGTAACAGCGATATCCGAAAAGAAAAATCATCTCGAATGACTTCCGCAACATTATTTGGAAAAATTCAAGAATATGAGACGGAACTTAGAAGATTGTAAAAAATGAAAATTAAGAGAAGAAATCTAAAAGAATTTCTTTAAAGGTTGATTCCAACCAAGTTCAGAAAGAAGACAATCCGGAAGAAGACAAAAATTTCATGCTTCTTGTGAAAAGGTTAGGAAAATTCTTTGGTCCTAAAAATAACTTTGGTAATACTAACTTTATCAAAAGGAAGAGATTTTCAAAAAGCAAAGATAAAGAAGCATCCACGTCAACACAAGATGTCACATGTTATGAATGTGGCAAGAAAGGCCATATAAAGCTAGATTATCTGATGCTCTCTAGGAAAAATGGATTCCAAGGCAAGAAGGGCTTCAAAAATAAGAACAGAGCTTATGTTACTTGGGAAGACAATGAGATAAGTTCCTCATCTGATTCAGATAGTGAAGAAAGTTCAAATCTAGCATTGATGGCTTCACATCATTCGGATGATGAAAATGATGAGGTTAGTAATGAATTTTCTCTTTATGATAATGATGTACAAGGTGCAATAGATGAACTTTTAAATGAATGCAAAATTCTGTATAGAACAATTTCATCTCAAAAGAAAACAATTTCATCCCTTAACGATAAAGTTGAGAAAATGGAAAATGATTTCAAGGATGAAAAACAGAAAACTATTGATGAACTAAAACAAAATTTTATATGCAATAATTGTGAATCTCTCTCTTTCCAAATTGTCCAATTAAAAAGAGTTCTTGAAATATATGAAAAAGGAAAAATTGGATTGGAAGGTGTTCTTAGTCAACAAAGATATCCAAATGATAAAAGTGGACTTGGTTAATCAAAGCTTTCTAAACCAAGTCATAACAAAACTATCTTTGTCAAGGCTAGTAACCAACCAATTCAAGAGAAAGAACACAAGTCTAAAGTGGTTCATCATTATTCTAAAAAGAAAATATTTGTTAAGAATAAATCTTATCCTCCTAGATATAGACGTAACTTTGAACCTACTTGTTTTTATTTTGGTATTAAAGGTCACACACCTAATGCTTTCTATGTTAGAAACTTTAGTGTGTGAAGTGGGCACTATGTGTGGGTAAATAAAGGAACTAATTATGAAGGACCAGAAGAAACTTGGGCACCTAACAAAACCTAATTCTTTTTGTAGGTATGCTTGAAAACCACTTCAAATCTATGGTATCTCGATAGTGGTTGTTCCAAGCATATGACGGGAGGCGTAAACCAATTTTCAAATCTTATGCTAAAGGCCAAGGGTTTTGTCACTTACAGAGACAACAATAAGGGAAGAATTCTTGGAAAAGGAAAAGTTGACGCTCCACCTTTCACATCCATTGAACATGTTCTTTATGTTGAAGGACTAAAGCACAATATTCTTAGTATTAGCCAACTTTTTGACAGAGGATTCAAGATTAAGTTCACCAAAGATGAATGCTTGATAGTAGATGAAGTCACACATGAGGTTAAACTTAAAGGTTCTAGAATTAATAAATTTTTTATGCTTTCTCTTAACAATACATCTTTGAAGGTAAAATGCCTCATAACGATCAACCATGATTCATGGATTTGGCACAAGAGAATTGCTCATATTCATATGGAGCATTTAAATAAATTAATCAAGCATGATGTTGTCATTGTCCTGCCTAAGATAATGTTTGTCAAAGATAGACTATGTGATGCTTGTCAAAAGGGGAAGCAAACCAAATCAACTTTCAAATCTAAAAATGTAGTGTCCACTACAAGGCCATTACAACTGTTGCATATGGACTTATTTGGTCCATCAAGAACAAAAAGCTTCGGAGGTGATTTTTATGCTTTAGTTATTGTTGACGATTTCTCTAGATACACTTGGACTTTCTTCTTAGTGCAGAAAAATGTTGCATTTAAAGCGTTAAAGAAATTTTCCAAACAAATTCAAAATGAAAAGTCATTATCCATTACCTCCATAAGAAGTGATCATGGATGAGAGTTTCAAAATGCCTCCTTTGAAGATTTTTGCGGTGAACAAGGTATCTCTAACAACTTTTAAACACCAAGTACTCCTCAACAAAATGGAGTGGTGGAGATAAAGAATATGTCTCTTGTGGAACTTGCAAGAATGATGCTTAGCGACTCACATCTTCCAAAATACTTTTGGGCGGATGTGGTAAGCATGACATGATTTGTAAGTAATAGAGTTAATATTAGACATATCTTGAAAAAGACGCCATATTAACTTTTCAAAGGAAGAAAGCCAAACATTGCTTATTTACACATTCTTGGATGCAAATTCTTTGTCCTAAACAATGACAAAGATAACCTTAGTAAGTTTGACGAAAAGTCAGATGAAGTTATATTTATCGGTTACTCTCTTTCAAGTAAAGCTTATAGAGTATATAATAAAAGAACTTTAAAATATGAGGAACAATGCATGTATCATTTGATGAATCTAACTCCTCTAAGGAGGATATTATTGTTTGTAATGATTATGATGATATAATAGAGTTTCCTCAAGAAGACTCATCTAAACATATAAATGAGGATCAACCATATCAACAACAATATACTTCTTAACAACTCTCAAATATCATTGATCTACCCAAGGAATGGAGAACTCATAGAGATCACCCAATTGATAAATTCATTGGTGACATTGGTCAAGGAGTTACAACTAGACTAAATCTCAAAGATGCATGCTTAAATATGGCATTTGTCTCACAAATTGAACCTTCTAAAGTGGATGAGGCCTTAGGATACGATCAATGGATTATTTATATGCAAGAAGAGTTAAAAAAATTTGAAAGAAATCAAGTTTGGGAACTTGTTCCTAGGCCAAGCAATAAACACATCATTGGTACCAAATGGGTGTTTAAGAACAAACTTGATGAAAACGGTATAATTGTTCGAAACAAAGCAAGATTTGGGGGCCAAGGTTATAATCAAGAAGAAGGGATGACTTTGAAGAAACATTTGCTCAATTTTAAAGGTTAGAAGTTATTTGTCTTTTACTTGCTTATGCTTGTTCATTAAATTTTCATATTTATCAAATGGATGTCAAAAGTTCATTCTTGAATGGCTACATCAGTGAAGAAGTCTATGTCAAACAACCCCCAGGATTTGAAGACTTCAAAAATCCTTCACATGTCTTTAAGTTGAGAAAGACTCTTTATGGCTTGAAGCAAGCACCAAGAGCATGGTATGATAGACTTAGAAATTTTTTGTGTGAAAAAGGTTTTGAAAAGGGTAAAGTTGATAAAACTTTGTTCATTAAGAAACTCAAAGGTAACACTTTATTGGTTCAAGTCTATGTTGATGATATCATTTTTGGTTCAACTAACAAAGAAATGTGTGAAGAATTTTCATTGATGATGCAAGGAGAATTCGAGATGTCCATGATGGGTAAGATGAATTATTTTCTTGGACTTCAAATTAAGCAACTAAAAGATGGAATCTTCATCAACCAATCCAAGTATTGCAAAGAATTATTGAAAAGGTTCGATATGGATAGTTGCAAAGTGATGAATACTCCAATGGGCTCTGGTACATATGTTGATCAAGATGAATCTGGTATTCCAATGGATATTACAAAGTATAGAGGTATGATTGGATCTTTATTATATTTGATGGCAAGTCGTCCTGACATAATGTTTAGTGTTTGTCTTTGTGCTCGCTTTCAAGAAAACCCAAAGGAATCTCATCTTATGGCCGTTAAGCGAATCATGAAGTATCTAAAAGGAACAACTAATGTCGGCTTATGGTATCCAAAAGGTAGTGTTTGCAATTTAATTAGTTATTCTAACGTGGATTATGCAAACTATAAAACTGATAGAAGCGGGTAGTTGTTGTGCATAAATTCTTTGTATTAGGCAACAAATCTGTGACTACGGACTTGATCTCGGATGCATTCCCCTTCGATGCGATGACTCTAGTGCGATAAAAATTACAAAAAATCCGGTCATGCACTCAAGAACCAAACACATTGACATACGTCATCATTTTTTATGTGATCATGTTCTTCAAGGAGATGTCGAAGTAACATTCATAGATACTTATAACCAACTTGCGGATATATTTACAAAACCTTTGGCAAGAGAACCATTTTTCAAAATTTGAAGAGAACTCGGAATTTTAGATGAGAACAATGTTTAAATCATCTAATGTGAAGCTTCATCATCCAAGGTACATGTTATCTTTCATTACAAAATACATTTATAATGAAATCATAATAAAATATGCAATTTTTTTCTATAATAATCGATTGCATTATTTGGACAATCGATTGCTTCAACTTCATTTTTGGTAATTTTTGCTTCTCTGTTGCATACAATCGATATCTCTGTAATGACAATCGACTGTACCTCAAAATAAAATTTTGCTTCTGGACTACATACAATCAATTGCGCTGAAATGACATTCGATTGTACCTCAAAAAATTTTAACTTCTGAACTACACTAAATCAATTGAACTATACAATCAATCGATTGTCACCTCGCAAAAGTCATTTTTCCGGTTCAGTTTTTTCATTTATTTTATTTCAGTTTTGTGTTTACTCATCTTTTTAGCAATTACTTCTATTTACTCCTAGTCATTGACAACAAAATATTCCTTCCTATTCCTCTACCCATGTGCTATCTATGACACTTTAATTGCTTTATAACACTCTTGTTCACACACACACACTCAAAGAATATATTCTCTGCATGTTTTGACCAACTTTATTTCCTTAAATGACTAGTCCTTACTATTGTAACTACTCCCTTTATTTTTTCTTGACCCAACAATAACTCCTCTACACAAAACACTTCTCTACACAAAGTACAACTACATAAACCCTCTCATTATATCTCTTTCATAGCAGCCCCGTTCATTTTCTCTCAAACCCTCATATCTCAACCTTCTTCAAACCCTAACCTTTCAACCATGTCCACCACAAGATCAAAGGGAAAGGCAAAAGCTTCCTCTTCCTCTCAAAGAGCTTCTAAAGGAGACGATGCCTCTAGACTCATTCCATCCAAAACTCAAAGGGAGAGATGCTTAAATCTTTTTCAGAAAAAAGACTTATTCCACCAAGGTTTGGTAATCTTGATAATTTCTATTCTGAATTCTTTTCATTTCCGGAATCTTGTTTAGGATCTTTTGCAACAACTTAGTTTTTGATAAAGGCTCTATGATATCTAATGTAAAAGGTGTTCCCATAAACCTTAATGTGAAGGATTTTAGTGAAGCTTTAGGAATTCCATATGAAGGTGTTCAAATTCAAATGAATGTTAATGCAAATCTGCCTCGACATAACAAAATAGAATTCTACTATGGAATTGCAAGAATTTCGGAACATGAGTTTCTTCAGAAAAGGAAGAGAATTATTGGTTATATTCCTGACAAAAATTCATGGTCGGCTGGAATTCTTACTATTGATGATAGGCTTCTTCACTATTTTCTTGTTTATGTTATTATACCCAAATTCTCAATTTTTTTCTCAAATTTCTGATTGTGAGATGCAGATTTTTTATGCTATCAAAAACAGAATGCCAATCAATTGGGCTTATGTGATCTTTTATCACATGGTAATTCATGATGAGGGTGCTTCTGCACTTCCCTACGGAACTTGGCTAACTCTTGATTTTGAAAAATTTAATGTGCCTTTGTCTGGAGAAACAATGTTGGAGCCGGACTTTCAAAGATATGAAATCACTTTGAAAAAGGTTTGCAATGCAAAAACTAGTGTCAAATATGATCCTATCAAAAGGACTATTACCTA
The DNA here is from genome assembly GCA_948472305.1 of Vicia faba. Lineage (NCBI taxonomy): Eukaryota > Viridiplantae > Streptophyta > Magnoliopsida > Fabales > Fabaceae > Vicia > Vicia faba. The sequence continues at coordinate 71,694,078 of OX451736.1, read as the reverse complement.
CATCAACCATACTCCATAACAAGTTCCTCAACCTCAAGAAGGCTCCTACAATCAAGTTTTTGACTACCTTCAGTATATGAATCACAACATGAACAACCAATTTGATCACCTTTATTATCATACCAATGTCCTTACTTATTAAGTCTAACCTTACCATTACCCTTTTATCCAACCTCAAGATGAAGGTCAAGCTGGAAATGATTTCGCCAATGATGAAGGTCAAGCTGATAATGTTTTTGCAGATGACATGAACGATGACTAGGCATTTCACAAATTCTGTTTATTTTTTTACTATGTCTTTCTAGTCTTTATGTTTCTAGCTTCATGTTTCTAGTCTTTATGTTTCTAGCTTCATGTTTCTAGTCTTTATGTTTCTCGTTTCATGTTTATAAACTTTATGTTTCTAAGTTTAATGTTTCTACGTATTATGTTTCTCGTTTCATGTTTCTAAACTTTATGTTTCTAAGTTTAATGTTTCTACGTATTATGTTTCAAGATATTATGTGTCTACTTTTATTTTCTTTCCCATCTTTTATTCTTTTAGATAATGTCAAAAGGGGGAGAAAATGCTTGTATGCTTGTGTATATTTCCTTGTTTTCAAATTTTAAGGTACAAACTCCTTCAAGAAATCAAGTTTCAAATAATCAAGTAATGAACTTCTCAGATTAAAAGAGAGTTATGCAACTTAGGGGGAGAATTTGTTTGGAAATTACAAAGCATCCAATGAAGAATGTTTTGTCATCATAAAAAAGGGGGAGAATGTGAAGTCAAGCTCTTCAAATGATCTACATATGTTTTTATGACGACAAAATTATCAATAGCTTGAAGACAAAGATATCTCAAAGCAAAAGATCTAAGTCAAGCTCATGATTTCAACTTTTACATAGGTATATGAAAATCTAAACTTTTATAATCTTAGTGCTCAAAAATATTTTTAATCCTGCATATAAAGATTCTGGTGAAAAAATGAGAAAAACTAAAGTGTTATATCTTTAAAATAATATTTTTTAAATTTTTTATCTAGTGCAATCGATTACACCTTTTCCTCAATCAATTGTACTCTTAGAAAAAAAGGAAGAAAATGATTATGTAGTTAATGCAATCGATTGCATCCATATGACCATCGATTGTCATAGTTAAAATTTTCAAATTTTTACAATGTTAAAATGATACAATCGATTGTATCATTATTGCAATCGATTCTATGCTCCTAGATTTTGAAGAGAAAAAAACAGTATTTTCCTGCACCTTTTGAGAAACATCTCTTCATGGAAACACTTGTATCTTTTCACTTTCAATTATTCAGAATCTCTCCAACCTTTGCCATGATTTTTGAAAAGGTATTACTTCACTATAAATTGTTTCTGATTTTTCAAAATCAAACAACCTCTTTCAAATTTAGAAAAACTCTCTACAAAACTTTACCAAGAATCTTTCTATATTCAGATTTGTGAACATAATTTTCATTGCATATTGAAAGGTTTCTTGAGCACAAAAGAGAGTAATTGTTTTTTATTTTCATATTTGATAGAGAAGATCAATCAAGTGATTAATTCATTATTCTCCTTCATCCAAACTCTTGTAAAAATCAAATACACTTATTATATATTTGCTATCCATGATTGTTGGAAGCAAGTTGTGCATTGAAGAGGATTGCTCTTCTTGCACTTAGTGGTTTAGATCTTAAAGGTTTTAAGAGCCTTTGATCTCCATATAGCTTAGATAGTAAGCATCACCATTGGTGTGAATAGGTTGTACAATCATTCTAACTATAGTGAAATCTCTTACTTATGTAAGGGGACTGGAGTACTCTCGGACTGTGAGGGGAACCAGGATATATTGCTGTGTCTTTTTACTTTCTGCACTTTACCATTTCCTAACACCATCATAACCAGAAAAATACTTTATATGTTTAACAAAAACCGATAAAACTTTTAAAGAACCTAATTCACCTCCCCCCCCCCTTCTTAGGTGTTCTCTGAACTTACAATGACATTTTATTCAGGAATTACATCTTCAATAGAAATAGTTCTCTCAACTTCTTCTGGGATATCATCTTCATTAGTTAAGTCATCAACAATAACATTTGAAGACTCCATCATCACCTTGGTTCTGGAGTTGAATACTCTATATGCTTTATTTTTAGTAGAGTATCCCAGAAAAATTCCTTCATCGCTCTTGGCATCCAACTTCCTTCTTAGCCCACTGTCAGCTAAAATATAACATTTATTTCCCAAGACATGGAAGTACTTGACATTTGGCTTTCTTTCTCTCCATAATTCTTACAAAGTAATAGAAGTACCAGTTCTGATCGTTACTCTATTGTGAATATAACAAGCAGTGTTCATGGCTTCAGCCCAAAAGTAAAGGGGTGATTTCTTGGCATAAAGCATAACTCTAGAACACTCTTGAATAGTCTTATTATTTCGTTCAACCACACCATTCCACTGAGGAGTGATAGGTGAGGAAAACTCATGACTAATCCCCTCAGAAGCACATGATTCCTAAAACTTGTTGTTCTCAAATTCCTTCCCATGGTCACTTCTGATTCTGACAACACCACCGTATTTTTCTCTTTGAATCTTATGACGCGGTTTCTTGAAGACTTCAAACACCTCATATTTCTCTTTGATGAACTTCACCCTAGTGAATCTTGAATAGTCATCAACAACAACATAGGCATACCTTTTGCCTCCAAGAATTTCCACCTGCATAAGTCCCATCAAGTACATGTAAGGAAGATCTAGAACTCTTGAGGTGACAAGATGTTTAATCTTCTCATGGGACTTCCTTTGTCTGCTTCTTAATTTAACACTCACCACAAATTCTCCATTCATCAATCTTTAGCTCGGTAATATCTCTAATAGCTTCCTTTGACATGATTTTATTCATACCCTTCAAATATATATGTCCAAGTTGTTGAAGCCATATGTTTACTTCATCATCTTTTGATAATAAGCATGTTGAGAGAAATTCTGGAGAACTTCATAGGTAGCAGTTGTCCTTTGACCTGGTTCCCGACATGACCACTTCATTTTATTGTAAGGTTAACTTTGAGACCTTGATCACAGAGTTGACTGATACTTATCAAATTTGTTATTAGCCCTTTTATAAACAATACATTATCTAGACTAGGTTGTCCAACATAATCCACCTTTCTCACACCTTTAATTTCATTCTTTGACCCATCTCCATAAGTGACATAGCTAGTGACATGTGGTTTGATGTCCACTAGGAATATCTTAACTCCAGTCATGTGTCGGGAGAAGCCACTATCAAAATACCAATCTTCTCTAGTTGATGCTTTTAGAGAAGTGTAAGCTATGAGTCCATATGAGTCATGGTGAAAGGCTCCTCTTGAGTTTACCTTGGAGTTATCATCTTTTCTTTTGTAAGGGAATCTATGGATGGGATATCCATATAGTTTGTAGCACAAGAACTTTAAATGTCCAAACCCTTCATAATAGTGACACCACCATGGCTGATACATGGGAATATGAGATCTTCCTTGATGTCTTGACTGATGTTGGAACATGTGCCTTGACATCTTCAGACTAGGCTTCATCTTTTGAGGAGCAAACTCCATAATTTTCTTGTTGTTCTTCACAATTTGGTTATTAAAATTTAGAATCTTCACATTCCCAACATTCTCCTCTCTATGATTAGCAATGATAGATATATGTTCTTCTTTCTCAACCTCCAATTGAGTAATGATAAACTTTTGCGTCAATACTTTCTGACACAGTCTTTCATTCTTGAGGCACAACTCTGAGTACCCAGCAGCCAGATCACTAACAGTGAGTTCTCCAATATATGATTCTTTATCAAATTCACAGGATTCTTTATCAGATCCATAAATTCTAGTTAAGGAAGTCACTTACTTGGCTGAATCTTCCTCATGACCACTTTCAGATTCTCCATCAGACCATGACATAGATAAATTATTTCCTTACTTTTTGAGATAGGTGGCACATTCAGTTCTTATGTGTCCATATCCCTCATATTCATGGCACTGTACACATTTCCCTTGCTTTTTGTTGATGTCGTAAGACATGTTCTTAGCACCCAAATTGGACTTCCTGAACACCCTGCTAAACTGTCTTCCCAGCAGCAAGAGTTCTTCATATATTCCTTTAGTGTTCAGGTTTCCGTTATCCTTTGAGTCTTCATCACTAGATGCAAAAGCTACGCTCTTGTTCTTTTCATATTTTTTGTTGATAGCAGACTTAGAAGTCATGAGTGAACTTACAAGTTCATTTGCTGTCATAGTGCTTAAATCTTGGGATTCTTCAATAGCAATCACCTTTATGTCAAATCTATTGGGAAGATATCTAAGCATCTTCATGACCAGTTTATCCTCTAATATCTTCTAAGTCATTAGCAATATCTAGAATAGTCATGTGAAAGTCATGGATACTTTCATCCTCATTCATCTTTAAGTTCTCAAATTTAGAGGAGAAAAGTTGAAGCTTTGCCAATTTAACCTTAGGATTTCCTTCATGCACCTTTCTAAAAGTTTCCCACACAACTTTTTCATGTTTGCAATTCTTTATCAACTTGAAAATATTTTTATCAACTCCATTGAATATGGAATTTAGTACATCAGAGTTTCCTTTAGATAATGCCTCTTTATTATAATCCCAATCTTCTTCGGGCTTTAGCATATAAGTGGTCTTCCCTACTGCACCCATAACCTTTGATGGATCCCATCCTTTAACAGGATTTCTCCAAGCCTTGTAACCCAAGGAATTTATAAAGGTTTCCATACGAGGTTTCCAACTGTCATAGTAGGTAACATCCAAAATCGGTATTTTAACCACATTTCTAACATCCTGTCCATTGCGCCAGTAAGAAACTTCCCTGAATCTCACCTAGAGTCAAAGCAAGATGCTTGCTCTGATACCAATTGAAATTCTTGCTATTAGATCTTGGATGTCCTAAGATATGTTGAGACACCGGATCCAACTTCACACACAACAGCAAGACATATAAACAAAATATAACAATGCTGAAAGTAAATAACACAGGATATGGTTACCCAGTTCGGAACAACCTTCTTACTCTGGGGCCTACCAAGCCAGGGATGAAATTAACTAGATTGTATCAATTTGTAGACCTTAAAGCAAACCTCCAATTTACAGTCCACGCACTTAACCACTATCATTTGCTTAACTTCTACCTAAGACACACCTAGGTATGAGGCCCTCCTCAAATCCTTCTTCAATTACACTCACCAATTGGAGAAACTCTAAACATAAGTAGAGAACAAAAATCGGAAGCTATACTTCCAAAACACGCAAGACTCAATGCTTAAAAGCTTATGAGAATTGACACATAATATGTTCATTGCTTAAAAGCTTATGAACATCTAACATAGAAGTTACACCCACAAACAATCCTACTCTTCTATCAAGATGATATTAGAGAGGCTTACAAATAAGGATTCTACAACTCTAAAAAAAACACACACGTAAGTTCTACCTAAAACTAGGTATACACCACTTTATTTATAAATTTCTTCTGGACTGGTTTGGGCTTCAAAACTGCTGCAATGAGGCTGCACAAAGTCTGCAAAAACTCCTCCAAGAAAATAGGTCTCCAATCATTAGTTTCCTAAAATATCTCCATATTTAGAAACTCGTCAAATCTTCGAAAACCAACAAAGAATATTCTGTTTTTTCAATCTTGGACTCCACATAAGCTAACTAAATATTTTGTGAATATTCAATAACTAAAAATCAGCTGACCCACAACTGTCAGCTTGCTGCAGATGCAATGTCCTATCTCCTTGTTGGGACATCTTACTCGACATGTTGAAGACAGAATGTTGGAACATCTTGTTCAACATATTGCTGCTAAAACGGATTTACCAAAATGTAACCCAACTATAATTTCAGAGAAATAACAACATCTAATAGTGAAGTTGCACTCATATAAAGGAAATTTTTTTGGAGATGTCTATTTTGGAGGAGTGATGAGACATGAAATTGGTTCATATAGGATGAAGACATGAGAGAAAAAGGTGGAAATGAATATGGGAGCATTATGAAGTTAGAGTTGGAAGATATGGAAGCTATCGGGTATTTGAAGGTTATGTGTGAAGATTTAAAGAAGAAGAACAAAAATTTGAAGAACAAATTGAAATCAGAGAGACTTTCGGGAAATTTGAAGATGTTATGTTTTGTCATCTCTTTTATGTTTAATGTTTACTTTGTTATGAAATGTAATAGTAAAAGTTATGTTGAAACTGCAGATGCATTAAACTTGACATAAATGCAACTAATGCAACCATTGTTATACGATTTCTTACGAGTAAGTTCATCGCAAACTGTTGAATTTTCAATTATAATTATCTTTCGAGTAGTTATTTATGTGTATATAAGTAATTTTAATAAGTTGATAGATTTTTTAACTGATAGTTTAAGTTGATAACCTTAAGATTTGACCTTAAGAGTGTGAGAAATCCCTAGAGTTAAGCAGAAAGATTAAGCTGAATAAAAATTTCATTACATAAACCTTATAAAAGGTCTTAATAATCATATATAAATCCTCTGGATGAGGGAAAGTTTGACCAAGTATTATCTGATTCATCATCATCATCATCAGAACTAGAAAATTTTCAACCTTCTCACCCTTTTTCTTCTTCTTCTTCTTGATCTCCTCTTCCTGAGAGCTCTTCTGGGTCTCAACAGTTCAATTGCACAAGAGTGGCGTATTTCCTCTTCTTGATTCTGAGGAGGATTTTGCACAAGATCAGCCTCTATAGCCACAACATCTTTTGTTCTTTCAACACTGTTGGAAGCTCTCTGAACACTGTTGAAAGCTTAAGCAGTAGTACTCATTTTGATTCTTCTTCTTCTCTGATTTCTTTGGATGATGTCCTTTTTGTGTTTTGGTTAAAAGAGTAGTTTCGCTTTTATACTGTTTCTTCTAATTCTTCATCTTCCCTGATCCTTAAAAGTCTAAAAGTTAAAATATTTCACGCATGTCAAGTTTGCTCATTATTGGTTCTTTAATTCCTTGAGTTGTTGAATGATTATATCTACTTTTCTTTTCAAATTTATTTTTCCCTTCTTTGATATTCCTTCTTATGTATAGTTTGATGTGATAATGTGTACTTAATGGAATTGTGTCATTGATGTAATACAAATGGTGTATTGATGATTCTAGTATGATACAAATGAAACTTATTCATAAACAAAATTACAACCGTTATTTCTTACAACTGTTCTTAAAAAGTGCGTGCTTTCCATTTTACTACAATATTTATTGGACCGTGATTGAAAGTAACACATATATAATCACATGCTACATACAACACATGGACTTGTGTGATTATATATCTTTTCCAACCGTTACTAAAGGCATTTTTCATAGTTGTGATATATATATATATATATATATATATATATATATATATATATATATATATATATATATATATATATATATATATATATATATATATATATATATATATATATATATATATATATATATATCCTAACAAACAAGATCATATGTAATCAACACTAATAACTAATTATGCATGAATGAAGAATTGATCACGTGTACCTCAATGTCAAAGCCCATTTGTGTTATGTCACCATAGAGAATGTTCTCAACAGTTACATCATGACATCCATGTCCCTACATACAATAAAAGGATAATGATAAGTAAAAGAATCAAATGCATAAGGTTTTGCGTATATAGTATAATTCCAATGACTCTATTATTAACAGATAAATCATTTGCAAGGGAAATTCTCATGGCAATTCAGAATTTATAAGTCCAATATAATAGAAAACTTTAAATGTTAAAGGTTTCACACGATACCACGACTCAAGTGTATTACTGTTCTATCTCTAAAACACTGTAAATATTTGTAAGCTTTGCAATACATTAGCACATTAGCAAAGAACAAACACCAAGAAACTATACATGTTATTCATTATTCTTTCTTAGGGTTTTATGTGATTCAATTGGAAGTTTGAAACCTGAAACTAAATGCCCAGTGACACAAAAATGAAGGGATGTGTGTGAATGAGCTCTTGATCTAGTGAAACAGGGGAATTTATGGGTTTCTTTGTGTTTTTTAGACTTTTATGGGTGAAAACACGTGGGAGGGAGGATCAAAGGCTTAACTATGTTAAGAAGGTTTATTTACATTTTGCAACATATGACAACTCTTTGATTAATTGTTTGTGGAATCCAATATGATTAAGAAAGCCTTAAATTCCATTAATGGTTGTTGGTGGATTTGGTTTTTCAATAACATCCATTGTTGCATTGTTAATCTTAATCCGCTGTGCTTCATCTATGACATCTATTTGAAAAAAAATTGTTTTTAGAATGTTTCTTTGTTGATGTCGATCATCATGCATGTAATATTCATAAATGGTAAGCGTAATATTTGAGGGACCTTTTCGTCTTCTTCAATATCCATCACAAGAAACTATATTGAAAACAAAAATTTGTTAACTTTTACCAAAAAATCTTCAAATATACCATTTGGACATTGTTGTACCCAAAAATTTGAACTCTCAATTTCTCAAAGATTCTCTCACAAAATCTCCATTGATTCAAGATTGCACAAGGTTTGATCATCTTAAGATACCTCCTCAAACACTGATGACTCAAAACTATGTTTTGAGTTTGCACAAGTACAATTGGATTTTTAATGCCCCATATAGTTTCCATGGATCATATTGGGATCTCAAGCATCAGGTCGAAGATAGAACTTCTGAATCCTTGAAAGGAGGAAGAGGAAATTGTCGAACGGGCAAAGAAAATTAAAAAAGGTGTGCATTTGCAGATAACCATGTCAAATTCAAATTTTGGTTCAGGCAGTTCGAAACCACATGACTGATCTAAAGGAGTGGTTGGCAGATTTTGAAAAGTAGAAGAAGAGAAAGCTTGCTTAGATCCCCAAGCTTCGACTGGGAAATTGCTTCCTTTGAGTAACCTTCTTCGATCCACCTCTAAACCCTTCGACACACATAGTTTCGACACTATGAATTACAAGTCTATCTTCATGCTTGCTTCGATCCACAAGCTTCGACTGGGCAATGGCTTCCTTTGAGCAACCTGCTTCGATCCACCTCTAAACCCTTCGACATTATGAATTACAGTTCAAAAAAACTTGTTGATAATAGTTCATTGCAAGAAGAAGGTACTAGCAACATAGTCTTTCGAATGAGTAATGGAAGAAAAGTTATGACTAAATATGTGCTCTACGTACCTAGAATAAAGTTCAACTTGCTAAGTGTTGGACAAGTAGTCGAAATAAGTTTCTCAGTTGTCATGAAAGATGGAGTTTTGAGATTGTTCGACACTAAGAACAATTTGGTCTTAAAATCTCCGTTGTCAAAAAATAGGACATTTAAGACAATGATCAATTCGAAAAAAGTTCAATGTTCGAAAATTGTTCAACCACAAGGATAGTTGGTTAAGGCATTTTAAGTTTGGACATTTTAACTTTCAACCACTTAATCAACTAATTACTCAAGATATGGTTATTGGTATTCCAAGTCTTGAGATGCTTGAAAAAACTTTGTGAAATTTGTTTAGTAGGAAAGCAATCCAGAAATTCTTTTGTTTCGACTATGCCAATGAGATCATCTTGCATACACAAGGTGGTACATTCAGATAAATGTGGTCCATTCTAAGAACATCCAATTGGTGTAATCAAATATTGTTTTTTCTATTGATGAGTTTGGTCGAAAGTTGTGGATCTATGTGATCAAAACGAAAGGATGGAGTGTTCTACATCTTTAAGAGATTCAAGATGCTTATCGAAAACCAGAGTAAGAAAAAGATCAATGTTCTATAGTGATTCAAGATCTTTGTAGAAGGAATCAAGTTGAAGACAGAATTTGGAAGAACATTGATCAAACCCTTATGCCATGCTGCATAATCTTGTGTTGCAAGCCTTCTTGGTTACAAATCTCATCATAATTTAATGCTTACACCCACTCTTGAGTTATTACCAAAGTTATCAAGCCATTGTCCAAATGATCTTTCCATAAAGTAAGCTTGTTGGTACAAAACTTGTCTTGAACCTATACCTTGTTTGTTTCTAATTTACTCCACCATAAATCATGTAAATCAACCCCTTTAAACCAACAACTTTGGTACTTCATCTTGGGACCATGACATAACTTTATATTTTCAATCCAACCTAGCCATAACTCCATAGTTTGCAAACCAAATCAGCTTGTTCACAAACCTCTTGCCTATAATTAGAAGAAGCATTTGCAAGAGACAAAAAAAGGAGCAAAAAAGGAGGAGAGAGGAGAAAAAAATAGATTACCAGAATTTGCATCGAAAGCCATATTGTTTGCCATTTCTGACTTCAAAGAGCCAACTCCAAAATCCTTTTGGCTTTTAAAGCAAAGTAGTGATCCCACTAGCTCAAGGAAGGTCTCTGCAAGCTTAATCCATCATCAAACCATTTCTAGAAGTCGTGTAGAAGTCATTCGAGTTTCACTCCAAGAGGTAAGTTTTTAAAACTTGGAACTTTTCACTCAAGCATCATTTGTATATACATTATGAATAAAAGATCACATAATATGTCCATAGTTTTGATTATCATTGCTTATACTTTGAGAATTTCATCTATGATCAATTAGGTCTTAATTTTGGTATTAAACAAAATTCATGCTAACCTTTGATGCATAACTTTTGAAAATTATGTGGTTAGATTTGTGTTCAAATTTTAGGCAGGTTTGATGTTTACATTTTTTCGATTTGGCTGAGAAATGAAGCTTTTAGAAGCTTAACAATGGAGTTATCATGGCCTGGGTTCGAGCCCCAGCGAGACCTTTTGTCATTTTTCCAAGTTTTATCACTTTTTGTTTGTTTCCAGGAAGCGCACCTGGGCCTCCATTGGTTGGGCCTTGACATTTCCATTTTCTGAACCCCCCTGATGTTAATGTTATATCTTTATCTCATTTTCTTTACTTACAATGAAAAAGACCAAAAGAATTTTCCTATTTATTTTCTTTTCTTTAACTTAATCTTAATTTTTTATTTAGTTTAATTAAATTTCCGTTTAGTTAAATAGGCCAAAATCTTTCTTTAACAAAATCAAACAAATTCATTTTCTTTTCATTCATGTCTTAAACATTATATTCCTTTCAATTCTTGTACATTATTAAAGTTTCAATATGGCTGTAATAGATAATTAGGTTTAAATTCTTCCAATCCCCATTTGTAAATTTGTACACCCCATTCCCAAAATGGTTGTAATAGCGTAGGACATTTATTTTCTGCAATTTACCGCTTTCATATAAATGCTAGTAATTAGGGTTGTATGGAAAGATAAAATCAATGCTTAGAAAACCTTAATCCAAGACAAAATCAAGCATGAAAAAATAAACACTTACACACTTACACCTCTAAGGTTAACTCCACGTGTTGCCTTGAGAAAATAGTCATAATATGCATGTGAGACATCGTAGCAAAAATAATCAAAAATACAAGATCATTGTCCCTCGATGACGCTTTGAATGTTTCCTTCAAATGATCTTAGTCCCTTAAGAGAAATGCTAAGATATCTCACAACATTTCTATTCATGACTATACTATGACCCACACCCGTCCCTTTACATCCAAAGATAAGGCTTCTTACCAATCAATGGTAAGATAGAAATATAAAAGGAAGGAAGAAATAAACAAAAGACTTTTGAGTAGGTAGAACGTTCTTAGTTGCTTTCTCACAATCCATCTTCAAAAACAAACATCTTTTCAAACACACCAAACACTTTCAAAACATTAAATATTTTCAAAAGTCCAACACTTTGAATGCATTCTTATAGAGACGAGAATCATTACAAAGTTTTCCTAAACGAAAGCGCTTTTTAAAAATACTTTCAAAACTCACCAAAACACATTTCAAACAAAGAAATTTCAAAAGTGATCTAGCAAGCAACTAAGAGCCCATAGATAACTATGGATAAAAAGGGTGCTAACACCTTCCCTTTTCATAACCTACCCCCTGAACTCAAGAAAATATCTCAAAGGTCTTTCCTGTTCTTTTCACCCTTTCTTTATTGGATAAAATAAAAGTCGATGGCGACTCTTGCTATCCGCAAAAATTATGATCAAACGCAAAACAACCAAGTCAGTTCTCCCATGTATTACAGACGCTTTATGGGTTTTTAAGCTAGTTGTAATGTCATTCTGGTATGCATCATTCCAAAATCACCAACCTTCTTAATAATTTATACGGGTATAAGGTTGATTCTTGCACCCAAGTTTACAATTTTTCTGCCCATATATAACTTGAAGGTGTGAAGAAAACGCAACAAAGGCGGGGTTTGAATTGGGTTTTCCTTTCTTGAATATATTTCGTTTCTAAGCATTATTCGTTGAGCAGTGCTTCTGAATGTTACTTCTAAGTAATCCTTCTAATTAAGTTAAGAAAAAAATAATCTAAAGCATAAGCAAAACTAAATAACACACGATATATCCGGGTTCACTTGACAAACCCCTAAGTTAGTCCAGTCCACCTTACCGAGGTGTTTTCGCCTTGAACTCAAGGACTTAATCCACTATAACCAATCTTATTACAATTTCACGGGCAACTTTCGATGAATAACATCCAATGACGCATTCAGTGATCCCAATCGGATATAACGTTCATTGACCCAATAGAATCTGATCCCTCATAATCTCCTACCAGGATTTCCTTCCAATGATATCCATCTGTGATCTTACAAAGTTGACCTTCACTCAGTCCCCTTTGAGATATGACTACCATTGACCCAATAGAATCCTCTACCAGAATTTCATCTATGATGACAGCAACCAAAGTCTTCTCAAGTCTTCGGATCTTCACTCGATCACTTGAGGAACCAACCAATTTTAAACATAATTGTTTTTTCTGGAGATTACATGAGTTCTTCTTATCAAGCAGATTACTCCTAATTTAGGTACATATTGTTTGACACAGTTTCTGAACAATAACTCTTGTGTACAAACAATTTACATGAAGATCTTAAGAATTAACACAATCTGAGCAACAACTCTTGTGTACAAACAATTTACATGAAGATCTTAAGAAATAATACAATATGAGAAACAACTCTTGTATTTTACATATGTCCACAAAGATGAATATAATCTAAGTTAAGTAAAGTATATTGTAGTCTTCTTGTCTTCATCTTCATTATTGAGCAAGCTATGAGCAACAACTCCTTGCTTCTTCATAATTCTATCAAGATGTATATGATTGATAGTTTGAATGACATCAAAAGAATTCTTCATCTTCATCTTCTTTCTTCATTAAGCAATATATGACAAACTAAGAGCCCATAGATAACTATGGATGGAAAGGGTGCTAACACATTCCCTTTTCATAACCTACCCCCCGAACTCATGAAAATATCTCAAAGGTCTTTCCTATTCTTTTCACCTTTTTCTTATTAGATAAAAGAAAAGTCGGTGGCGACTCTTGCTATCCGCAACAATTGCGATCAAACATAAAACAACCAAGTCAATTCTCCAACCATATTATAGAACTGGCGATTTTGCTGGGGACTACTTAAAAGTAGGGTTACCTTAGAGCTAGATCATATTTAATTGCTTTCATTGTTTGATTTGTCTGCTTTACATTTATGGGTCCTTGTTTGGGTTTGTATTGATCCTCTACCCAGACCGGGTAACACCATTAGGCAAGTAGCAATAGATCGTGTGGACTGTGTGGGGTATACAGACATGGTTGAAGCGATGGCAATGTTAGTGTGACACATTTGTTGGTACCGGTATCCCTTGTGTTGAATCGAGGAGAATACGGGGCCGCTGAGCGGTGTCATGAAGCACTAACTGACCTTAGAACCTTTTATTGAACAAATTGGCCATTAGGAAGTAGTGAGATAGCCGGCTTTAATGTAGAGCCGAAGACTAGTTGATACTCGATTCTACGCTTATTCAGATTGGACTTTAGAGATATTTAGGTCGCCAATAAAGATGCTTGTGCTGAAACAATGCTCAATGAAGAAAGATCAGTGATATTGGGATTCCCTAGAACCTGGTTACTCTCTAGGACAGGTTAAGCCAACTAAACTTCAAGAGGGTACTTACCTATGAACCCCATGCAAGCCTAAACCTAAGGATTTGTTTGTTTGTATGCGATTATTTGTACATAACGGCTTATTTGCTTTGTTTGTGAATGATTACTTGTACATAACATCATGACATCATACCATAGCATTTTCAATAACCATTTCAAGGGTCTCAAGGATCTGTGATGCAGGGTTATGTTGAACCAGACGTTTATCAAGGGGCAAGAGGATTTATTCTCCTCTAACCAAATGCTGTCAAAGACCAAAGCACAGTAACAAGAGTCAAGGGCTATGATCCACTTGACATGGTGAGCTTGATTCTCATGGAAGGACATCCAAAGATACGAATTTATTTAAAGCTGTGATTAAAATTCAACTTATGACATTTTCTTGTGTTTACCCCGCGAGATCCTTGAAAACCTTGCATTTTATGTATCATGCATGTCATTACATAATTGGTATTCTCAAGACAGGTTGCTCATTTTTCTTGCTGTTTATTTCGGTAAGAAAATGGCTCTAGAGCAAACAGTTAAAGATCTCCAAGCTCAGAATTCCCAGTTCCAACAAGTGCTCCTAAACTTAGCCAAGGGGCAGGAAGATCTGAAAGCACTCCTCACCAAAGAGAGTAAGAAGAAGAAGACTAAGAAGAAGGTTGTCATCCTCAACATGGGGAAGAAGTTCAAGGGCCCCGTTCAACGAGTCCAAGTTGAAGAGGATTCCTCCAAAGAGGATGAAAATCAAGATGAAGATGCTAGAAGCACCCGTGTTAGGGATGGAAATAATCAAATCTCTGAAGACAAGGATTATTCTGATGAGCAATATTCGCCAGCCGACGACAGATATAAGTAGATAGAAGATAGACTAAAGGTTGTGGAGATCCAAGATGTGCCTGGTTTGGACCTTGGAGACTTGGCTTTGGTTCATGGGGTGGTCATTCCCCACAAATTCAAGATCCCTACTTTTTCCAAGTATGATTGGGTCTCCGGTCCGAAGCTTCATCTAAGATCCTATATCCGTAAGATTCAGCCACACACTACTGACAAAAAACTCTGGGTCCAATTTTTCCAAGAGAGTCTAGCTGGGACTCAACTTGAATGGTTCTATCAATTGGAAGGTTCCCGCATCCACACCTGGGAGGATCTAGCTGCTAATTTCTACAAGCAGTACCAATACAATGTTGATCTTACACCAACTCGTGTACAGTTATAGAATATGACCGTGGGTTCCAACGAGGACTTCAAAGAATACAACCAAAAGTGGAGAGACTTGGCTGGCAGGGTGTAACCACCCTTAACTGACAGGGAGCTGATTGATATCCTTATGGGAACTTTGACAGGACCTTTCTTCAATCACCTAATCAGAAGCTCTTCAGCTGGATTCACCGAGCTGATTCTAACTGGGGAACGAGTTAAAGGTGGAATTAAAAGCAGAAAAATCCAGATGGCTGCATCTTCAAGTACTGAAAAGAAGACGTATATTGGAAAGAAAGAGTCCAACGCCATATATGGCCAAGAGGGACATGCTAGAGGTAACCATAACAAATTTGTGAGAGTTGTGCTAATCTCTAACCCTATGTCTGTGGGACAACATCAACAAGGGAATCAACGTAAAGAGGTCGCACCTAAAAGACAATTTACCAAAATCAATATGTCACTGTCTCAAGCGTAACAGCGCATGTTTAAGGCAAAGTTGATTTGGTTAAAGGCTCCTCTACGGAATCCCAATACTTCTGCTCCTAGTTACCATCTCAATGAAAGATGTGCATACCATTCTGATAGTCCTGGTCATGATATGAATGGATGTTGGGCTCTAAAGAACAAAGTTAATGATATGATTAACACCAAGGAGATTGAATTCGTCCCTCCAGAGACTCCCAACGTGATCACTGCTCCCATTACAAAGCGTCCGGTTCATTTTTGAATTATCAATTGTAATTTCTTTGGTTTGTTCGAACACTTATCTATTATGTCAAACTTTGTTTCAATTAATGCATTGCATATGTTTGTCTTGAATTAATCCATTCATTTTCACTATATTTTAAATTGTGCTTTTTACTCCCTTTTGTGATATTCAACTCTCGTTAAAAGTTGTAAGCCTTTAAAGGGAGGATGACGAAAACAATGCCATAATCTCATATAGTATGCTTTTGGATAGACCTTGCTGACGATGTACAGGCGTTTTATCAATTCCTAAATAGTGGAGTTATAAGGAAGATAATCCATAGTTAACCCCTTTGAGCCAACGAAGTAGGAGTTTTCTTTTTCACACAAATTGAAACCTTTAATCAAAACCTGGGGCCAGATAGTTTCTCAGTTAATTCAAATGTGTGTTCAGTCGCAAGCTTTCACTTTATACATAATGAATAACATCAAAAACATCCTTCTGAATCAAAAGAAGGCATTGGTTCCCCATAAAATAGGCAATCATTATCTCTCAAAAGAAAAAGCCCATTGAGTCAAAACCTACGAATGAGACTTGGGAAAAAAACGGGGGCATCCCGCTGACTGTAGTCTCACAAATGAAAAAAGTCAGGAAAAAAAATCAGGAATAGTAAATTAGAAAAAGGTCGCTACAGATCCTTGACAACATGAAAAATGTTGCAAAAATGACTATCTTCTCAAACAAACTTCCAGTATCTAAACCATCACCAAAACTTCATTCCAGATTCAATTGGAATCCAAACGCGCAATTAACTGAGTATAGGGTTGGAGAACATCATGAAGAACGGGTGGGTACAAATGAACTTTGGGCCTTATCCTTTATTTCTTAAACTGTGAACTAGGCCACGTTACAACCCTTTAAAATTCCTAATTGAAGCATGGGTTAGTTCGAAAGCATACTGTTACAAAAAGGTATCTTGACTCTTGTAAGGCTTACTGTAAATCCTGAGTTGAATTCATATTCTTACAAAATTCTTCTATTTTCTAAAAATGCATTTTCAAAACTTCAAGACAAATATGAACTTTGCATTTTGTTTGAATATTGTTGTTTGCATATGGCTACTTGTTTGACAACAGAGAAATTAGCACGACGAATATCCAATGAACAAAAGTTCTCTCGAGAAACAGAATCACTTCAAATTGGAAGAAACTTCCAAGGACAAGTCTCCCAAAACCAAGGGGGCATGACATGTTATTGTCCAACTTATCAGTGGCAGTCAAGTCAGAATTCCAATAAATCTCTCATAAAGTTCTGAATAGCCAGGGGAAGGTCTGCATCTGAATCACTTGGGGCATTGAACATGAATTCCAGCAAAGTGTCACGTATGACCAAGCACGCATTTTTTGGCAGCGCTACAACACTTACTACTATGGACAGCTACAAGTCCCCACAAGAGCCACCTCTATAAGGTTATCCCCACAGAATAATCTTCACAGATAAGGGTATAAACCCCTCAAGGCCAAATTCATGGATATCCCCACTAAATTGGATCCATGCAATCCCCAGCAAGAGTTTCAGTCTCCGAAAAACCTCTCCCAACTAAGTTGGTCTTAAGAAGAATCTTCGAGGAGTTATGACAAAAGAAAACACCTCCCCAGCAGTTCGTCAAATATTCTCTTTAGCAGGGTTTATTTCCCCAACAAACTACAGATTCCCCAGCTTGAGTTTGCCTCTCAGACTATTACAAATTAAGGGACCACAACCCCTAATCCCCAGTGAAGTCGACAATAGTTAGTAAAGCCTAGACCCGACCAGATAGTAGTTTAGCATCTTCAATTGATGAAACCTAGACTCGACCAGATAACAATTTAAGTTTCTGAAACCTGGACCCAACCAGATAACATCAAATCTCAATTCTTAGTTACTAAAGCCTGGACCAGACCAGATAATAGGTTAACATTTATGATTGCTAAAACCTGGACCCGACCAGATAACAGTCAATCTCAATTCCAAGTTACTAAAGCCTGGACTCGACCAGATAATAGTTTAACTTCTCCAATCATCGCCAAAGCATGGACCCTACCAAATATTAGCTTAACTTTTTCAAATCACTAACAAAACTCCATCTCCCCCCAGTAGAGTTTGCCACTATCCCGGTGTGTTGCTGTAAATCCTGGGATCCAACCAAATAACAGTCAACTTCTTTACCCCCAGCAAGTCGTTATGAAGCCTGGAAACCGACCAGATAACAGCTAAACCTTCTTTCTCTCTAATCAAGAGATAACTCCCCAGTAGAGCGAAGGACTACTAAAAATCCTAAGCTCTTTTCCCCAAGCAGAAGCCAATATTCCCCAGCGGAGTTCTCCTCAAACAACAGAACATGAATCCCCATCGGAAACATCCTAAAATAAGGTCGGAAGAGGAGAATACTCTTCATCCCTAGTAACATTCTTGGATTTCATTTCCTAAGGCTCACCAACATTTGTCAAGGATTTATTTTCCCAGACAAAGACACATTTCAACAACATTTCACATTGCATACGTCATAGCATATGCAATACGAAACGCATATAGCACAATCTCATTTATTTTGAGAACACCATTACACAATGCATTTCATACATCATGACATTACATGAAGCTAACTCTTTCCCTTTTCAAGAAAGATCAATCGACTGATAATTATCATCAGCAATTTTTCAAGAGGTCCAAGATTAGTTCCTGAAGGAAGACAGAGTAACTATCTATACGACCAGACGCAGCTTCACACGGGCTCATCATGAAGCAATCTTACACAGATTCCTTCTAATTTCCAGATTCACTCTAGAAACGGTTCATATACGATCCAGAGATGGATGACATTCTGACACTTATTCCAGGTGCACTCTAGAAACGGTTTAGGTACGACCTAGAGATGGATAACATTCTGACACTTATTCCAGATTCACTCTAGAAACTGTTCAGATACAATCTAGATACTGATGACATTCTGATACTTATTCCATAAACGATTCAGATATGATCCAAAGACGGGTGTCATTCTGACACTTATTCCAATGTTTCTCCTAGATATAGTTCAGATACAATCCAGATGCGGATGTCATTCTGACACTCATTCAATACATCTTTCAAATACAATTCAGATATGATCCAGATGAAGATGTCATTCTGGCACTCATTCAACACATCTTTCATATACAGTTCAGATACGATCCAGATAAGGATGACGTTCTGATACTTATTCTAGAAACTGTTCAAATACGATCCAGAAATGGATGTCATTCTGACACGTATTCCAAATTTTATCATAGATACAGTTCAGACACAATCCAAATGTAGATGTCATTCTGACACTATTTAATACATCTTTCAAATACAATTCAAATATGATCCAGGTGCGGATGTCATTCTGACACTCATTCAACACATATTTCAAATACAGCTCAAATACGATCCAGATACAGATGACATTCTGATACTTATTCTAGAAACTATTCAGATATGATCTAGAGGCGGATTTCATTTAACACTTATTCCAAATTTTCTCATAGATACAGTTCATATACAATCCAGAAGCGGATGTCATTCTAACACTCATTCAATACATCTTTCAAATACAGTTCAGATATGATCCAGATGGAGATGTCATTCTGACACTCATTCAATACATCTTTCAAATGTAGTGCAGATACGATACAGGTGCGGATGTCATTCTGACACTCATTCAATACATCTTTCAAATACAGTTCAGATACGATGCAGATATGGATGTCATTCTGACACTCATTCAACACATCTTTCAAAAGTGGTTCGAATACGATCCAGTTATGGATATTATTCTGATACTCACTCCAGCATATCATTCAGAATTAAATCGACCGAAGATTTATTCGGATACTTCTACCAGTTACAGTCAAGCTTAGACTTGGTCTAATTTCTGTCAACCATCACCTTTGGATGGCATCTATAAGCCCATCTCCGACAACTCTCCATCACCTCTCCAAATGGCATCTTTAATCTCATTCCCTACACAATTAACTAACACATAGTCGAGTGCAAATTTCTGGGAACTTTAGTGTTCAATCATCTTTTACCTTCAAGCTACAAACGACGACATGCCATTCTCGCTTTTCAGGTTTAAGAAAATTGAACAGGGGCAGCTGTTGTACCCCAAAATTTGCCCTCTCAATTTCTCAAAGATTCTCTCACAAAATCTCCATTGGTTCAAGACTGCACAAGGTTTGATCAGCTCAAGATACCTCCTCAAACACCAATGACTCAAAACTAGGGTTTGAGTTTGCACAAGTACAATTGGACTTCTAATTCCCCATATAGTTTCCACGGATCATATTGGGCTCCCAAGCATCAAGTCAAAGATAGCACTTCTGAATCCTCGAAAGGAGGAAGAGGAAATTGTCGAAAGGGCAAAGCAGGTAAAAAAAGGTGTGCAGTTGCAGATAACCATATCAAATTCAAAATATGTTTCAGGATGTTCGAACCACATGGCTGATGAAAGGAGTGGTTAGCAGATTTTGACAAGTCGAAGAATAGAAATCTTGCTTCGATCCCCAAGCTTCGATAGGGAAATGGCTTCCTTCGAGTAACCTGCTTCGATCCACCTCTAAACCCTTCGACACACATAGTTTCAAAACTATGAATTACAAGTCTATCTTCATGCTTGCTTCGATCTACAAGCTTCGACTAGACAATTGCTTCCTTCGAGCAACCTGCTTCAATCAACCTCTAAACCCTTCGACACACATAATTTTGAAACTATGAATTACAATTCTATATTTATGCTTACTTCGATCTACAAGCTTCGATTGGGCAATGGCTTCCTTCGAGCAATCTTCTTTGATCCACCTCTAAACCCTTCGAAACACATAGTTTCGACACTATGAATTACAATTTAACAAAAACTTACTAATAATAGTTCATTGCAAGAAGAAGGTACTAGCAACATAGTCTTTCGAATGAGTAATGGAGGAAAATTTATGACTAAAGATGTGCTCTATGTACCTGGAATAAAGTGCAACTTGCTAAGTGTTGGACAACTAGTCGAAATAAGTTTCTCAATTGTCATGAAAGATGGAGTTTTGAGATTGTTCGACACCAAGAACATTTTGGTCTTAAAATCTCTGTTGTCGAAAAACAGGACATTTAAGACAATGATCAATTTGATAGAAGTTCAATGTTTGAAAACTGTTCGACCACAAGGATAGTTGGTTGTGGCATTTGAAGTTTGGACATTTGAACTTTCGACCACTTAATCAACTGATTACTCAAGATATGGTTACTAGTATTCCAAGTCTTGAGATGCCTGAATGAACTTTGTGAAGTTTGTTTAGTAGGAAAGTAATCCAAAAATTCTTTCGTTTCGACTATGCAATGAGATCATCTTGCATACTCAAGGTGGTACGTTCAGATGAATGTGGTCCATTCGAAGAACATACAATTAGTGGAATCAAATATTATTTTGTCGGTTGATGAGTTTGGTTGAAAGTTGTGGATCCATGTGATCAAAATGAAAGGATGGAGTGTAAGACATCTTTAAGAGATTCAAGATTCTTGTCGAAAACCAGAGTAAGAAAAAGATCAAAGTTCTACAGAGATTTAATATCTTTGTTGAAGGAATCAAGTTGAAGATAGAATTTTGAAGAACATTGATCAAACCCTTATGCCATGCTGCATAATCTTGTGTTGCAGTCCTTCTTGCTTTCAAATATCATCATAATTTAATGCTTACACCCACTCTTGAGCTATTACCCAAGTTATTAAGCCATTTTCTAAAAGATATTTCCATAAAGTAAGCTTCTTGGTACAAAACTTTTCTTGAACTCATACCATGTTTGTTTCTGATTTTGCTCCACCATAAATCCTGAAAATCAGCCCCTTTAAACGAACAACTTTGGTACTTCATCTTGGGACTATGACATAACTTGATATTTGCAATCCAACCTAGCCATAACTCCATAGTTTGTAAACCAAATCAGCTTGTTCACAAACCTCTTGCCTATAAATAGAAGAAGCATTTGCAAGAGACAAAAAAAGGGAAAAAGGAGGAGAGAAGAGAGAAAAAGATTTTACCAACCTTAGAACTCATAATCTGCATCGAAATCCACATTATTTTCCATTTCTAACATTGAAGAGCCAACTCCAAAATCCTTCTAGCTTTCAAAGCAAAGTAGTGATCCCACTGGCTCAAGGAAGGTCCCTGCAAGCTTAATCCATCATCAAACCATTTCTCGAAGTCGTGTATAATTCATTCGAGTTTCACTCAATGAGGTAAGTTTTTCAAACTTGAAACTTTTCATTCAAGCATCATTTGTATATACATTATGAATAAAAGATGAAGATATCATGTCTAGGAAGCTGACTATGTCCATAATTTTGATTATCATTGCTTATACTTTAAGAATTTCATCTATGATCAGTTAGGTCTTAATTTTGGTACTAAACAAAATTCATGCTAACCTTCGACCCATAACTTTTGAAAATTATATGGTTAGATTCGTGTTCAAATTTTAGGCTGGTTTGATGTTTACATTTTTTCAATTTGGCTGAGAAATGAAGCTTTTAGAAGCTTAACAATGGAGCTATAATGGTATGCGCGCTCAAGGAAGAAGAAACTAGGCATTTCAAACATTCAGAAATGAGTTCATTTTATATTTAATTGAAGTTATCTTATGAAGGATGAAACAGACCACCCCAGTGGTACAAATAGTGTGCGCTAAAGCGTTGCCATGTAGAAGGTCCTGGGTTCAAGCCCCAGCGAGACCTTTTGTCATTTTTCCAAATTTTCCCACTTTTTTTTGTTTGCAGGAAGCGCGCCTGGGCCTATATTGGTTGGGCCTTGACATTTTGATTTTCTGAACCCCCCTGACATTAATGTTATATATTGTGATACGGTGGGAGAACTGACTTGAGGGTTTTGCGTTTTATCGCAAATGTTGCGGTTAGAAAGAGTCGCCACCAACTTTTCTTTTATCCAAAAGGAAAGGTGAAAAAGCACAGGAAAGACCTTTGAGATTGTTTCTTGAGTTCGGGGGTAGATTATGAAAAGGGAAGGTATTAGCACCCTTTTCATCCATGGTTTTCCATGGGCTCTTAGTTACTTGCTAGATCACTTGCTTTTGTTGTTTGAAAATGTGTTTGGTGTGGTTTTGAAAGTATTTTGTAAAAGAGGCCATTCGTTTAGGAAATCTTTGTAATGATTCTCGTTCGTAAGAATGTATACAAAGATGTTTGTCTTTTTTTGAAAATGTTTACAATGTTTGTAAAATATTTTGAAATGTGTGTGTTTGTTTTGAAAATAGCAAGGATAATTGTTTGAAATGGAGCAAGTAACTAAAAGTAATCTACCTACTCAAATGTCTTTCTTATTCATTTTCTATTCCTTTGACATTGTTGTCTTACCATTGATTTGGTAAGCAACCTTATCTTTGGATGTAAACGGGACGGGCGTGGGTCATCGTATAACCATGATTAGCAATGTTTGCAAAGTATCTTAGCATTTTTTGAGGGACCAAGATCATTTTGTGAGGCAACCTTTAATAGCGTCATCGAGGGACTATGATCTTATATTTTTTTGTTTTGCCAAGATACTTCGCATGCGTAAATGGCTATTTTTATATAAGGAAACCAAGTGGAGAAACTCTAAGGGTGCTAGTGTGCAAGTGTGTTAGTTTGAATGCATTTTGTCTTATATTTGAAAGTTATCTATTTTATTGATTTTATCTTGCCATACATCCTATTTACTAGCAATATATGAAAAGCAAGTAAAAATGCGGAAAACAAAATCTAAGCTATTACATCACTTTAGGGGGGTGGGGGTACAATTTAACAATAGGGATGAAATGGAGATGGAAATATTACAACCATATCGAATAATAATGAAAACAATGTAAAAGCAGTGCAAAACAAAGGGAAAAATGTATTTTGAACTGCTATGTGTCGACCCATGCTGTTATGCATCGACACATAGCTTTTCCCTGCTCTTGTAAAACAAAATTAGTTCAGTATGGGTCGACACATAATGGGATGTGTCGACTCATGCACCTTCTTGTATCGACGCGAAACGCGTATGTATCGACTCATAGGCTTTTCCAGCTTCTGTTTTGTGACCAGAACTCAGTATGGATCGACACATGAGGATATGTGTCGATACATGCTGCATTTTTTTTTGACTTAAACATTGTTTTACTGACTTTGGAGCGCACTGGTGGCTTTAGATCTGAATGCTTTTCCAAATGTTGTGATGACCTTGTGAGTCTTCAGAAAGCTGCTCTGGACTGCTGGAACTGAGTTGGACTGAACTGTAATATTTTTGGTATTTTTTTATTATGAAGGTGGATAGCACTACAAGGACTATTTTATGTTTGGACAAACCTTGTATGTGATGAAGTGTTTGGCCTTATGGAGAGTTTTTATGGTGGAATGATGGGTTGGGGTTCTGTTTTGTATAAGAACAAAACTGGTTTTTTTTAATGAATGAGATTTTGAGGGTTTCCCAATATAACTTCTGGCTTTTCTCCTTGTCCTTTCTCTCTATTTTTTCTAACTCCTTTCTCTCTATTTTTTTCTAACCTTTTCTGTCTTGCAAATGCTTCTTCTATTTATAGGCAGGAGGTTTATGCATATGAGCTGACTAAGTTTGCAAGACAGCATGTTATGGTTTGGTTGGATTACAAAGATCAAACTATGTCAAGTACTCCATAGTCCCAAGGTGAAGTACCAAAGTTTTTGGTATATAGGAGCTACTTCCCATGATTTATGGTGGAGTATAATCAGCAGCAAGCAAAGTATGGGCTCAAGACAAACTTTGTACAAAAAACTTGCTTTTCAAGAATAGCAATGGTGCCTTTATGCCATAAATGGAAAGATCTTGTGGACAATGGTTTAAACACTTGGGTAATAGCTCAAGCTCTTGTTTAAACATTAAATTATGATGAGATTTGCAAGCAAGGAGGCCTGCAACATAAGATTATGCAGCAAATTATAAGAGTTTTGTTATGTGTTCTTCACTAAAATGAATTGTAACTCAATAATGGATGCGAGACTTCATGCTCTTGAATCTCCTAGCTCAAATATGATATATTCATGCTCTTGGATGTTTTGGAAAGCTTGAAACACCATCTACAACTTTGAGGTTGACCACTTTTGTTAAATCAAACTGGAATTTCATGAAAATTGGCCAAGAAGTTGGGATAAAAACTTGACCAAAACTACTGAAAATTTCTCTAAGTGTTAAATGAAAATGTCATGACTTCATGAATTTATAACTTGAAATACAAGCATATTTAGGAGAAGTTGTGTAAAGAAATGTTGTAGATATCATGGAGATATACAACTTTCATGTTGGAAGTTTCTCTTGAATCATCTTGCATCATGGTGAAAAATTTGCTCAAAGTTATGAGAAAACATGAAATTTCCAACACTTAAAAAATTTCTAAGTTTAGAAATTTTGACTTTTCAAAATAAAATCTTGACTTTTTTATTTCTTGATGAATAATTTTCATATTTTAACATGTTTTGATGAATTATGATCTTTGGCACTTGAATTTGACTAAAAAGTCAAAGTTTGACTTTTCAGTATACAATTGACTTTTGATCAGTTGATTGCAAAATTCATCTGTCAATCCAATGGACTTGCAATGTTTTGAACCATGTTATTACGTAAAATGATGAAATTGGACTCTTGAGATCATGCCTTAAACCAATTTATCATTTGCTAGGTCAAAAATCAGAAATTACCCTTTCCCAATCAAAACCCTAATTTTGACCATTTTGCCCTTTTGGAGATTTGATCAAATTTCTTGAGGAATTATGGTACAAACTTTATTAAATGATACCTATGAGTTTGAAATGTTGATGTGGATCAAAAATCATGAAGTTTGACTGTAAATTGGCCATGGTTGACTTTTTCCCCAATATAGCTGATTTTTAGGTCAACTATTCAATTGACTGATCAAAAGTGTGATCCAAGACTTTAAACTAGACATGAGAGATATTAGGAGTCCATAATGATCCATGAAAGCCATATGAAGCATTGATAGTTCAAAAATCCTTGTGCAAACTCAAACCCTAATTTTGGTCATTAGTGCATAAGGAGGTGTTTGAGCTGATCAAACCCTAGTGCAGTCTTGAGTCCAGGAGATCTTATGAGAAAAATTCTTGATAAGTGAGAGGGAAAATTTTGGGGTACAACAGCCGCCCTTGTTCAATCTTCTTAAGCCTGAAGAGTTGGATTGGCGTGTTTTGCCAATCGTGACTCGAAGGTGGAAGATGATTGGATACTAGAGTGCCTTGAAATTTGCACTCTATTATGTGATGGTTGAGGGAATGGGCTTAAAGATGCCATTTGGGGAAGTGATAGAAAGATGTAGGAGATGGGATTATAGATGCCATCCAAGAGTGATTGTTGAATTGTAATTTGTAAGCTGAAAGAATGAGTATCAGAATTGCGTCCGTGTCTGGAGCGTATTTGAACTGTATCTGAAAGTTGAAATCTGAATGAGTATCAGAATGATGTCTGTGTCTGGAGCATATCTATATTGTATTTGGAAGCTGGATTTGAATGAGTATCAGAATGGCATCTGTGTCTGGAGCATATCTATATTGTATCTGGAAGCTGGATCTGAATGAGTATCAGAATGGCATCCGTATCTGGAGTGTATCTGAACTGTATCTGAAAGCTGAATTTGAATGAGTATCAGAATGGCATCCATGTCTGGAATGTTTCTGAACTGTATCTGAAAGCTGAGTCTGAATGAGTATCAGAATGGCATCCGCGTCTGGAACGTATTTGTACTGTATCTGAAGGTTGAATCTGAATGAGTATCAGAATGGCTTCCGGGTCTGGAGCGTATCTGAACTGTATCGGGAGGTGTCTTTGAATGAGTATAAGAATGGCTTCCGTGTCTTGAGCGTATCTGAACTGTATCAAAAGTGTATATTGTTAATGGCAGCTGTTAATCTTATCCTGAAAAGGGTAAAATGTTAGCTGAAACAAAAAGTTATGTTGCTTGACATGTATGATGCAATGTAGTCGCTTTATCAATGTTTATGATATATGGATGTAATGTATGCGCATGTAAGCTGATTTGATGTACTGCTGTTTGATTGAGGAAAATAAATCCCGGAATGCTTCTGAGGATATGTTGAATTTCCATGTCTTGAAGTTAAAGTACTGACGAACTCTTGTTGAGAGAAGTAAATTCTGTTGTGAGGGCAACGCCATGTATTGCTTGTAAGATCTGCTTGAGGAATCTTGAGAAATTTGATGATTTCTACTGGGGATTAATAGTTTGAAGTTTTGTTCCGTTGGGGATTAGCTAGGATTTTTGTTCCGCTGGGGAGTTATTGAAAACTCTATGGGGAATATGGAGTGATCTAGGGATGTTTTCCTGTCCTTTCAACCTATCAGTAATTGTCTTTCTTATCTTGTTTATTTGTAAACTGTGATTATGTTCAAATGCATATGTCCATCAATGAATCATTGGACGTTTTTGCAAACAAAACACAATTGTAAAGAAAAGACAAATAGTTTTTGTACTTTCAAAGAGATATCTTTGTATTGACTTTGAGTAAGTATTTGTACAACAGAGACAAACATTCTAGTGAGAGAATGGTGCCATAAAACAAGAAAAATTTATACAAAGAAAGACAGTTATGTGTGATAGTCCCATGGGGTTCCCATTCTGATATAACCTTCGTATCTCTGAGTATCTTGCCTATTTGCCTTGTCCGAAGATGATTGAATTGATCAGAAACTCTGAGTTTGTCAGTGGAAGCCAAAGGTTGTTCGTCAAGTGATCCGACGGGACATAGTCATACGCTTTAATTCCCTAGCTTTTGCCTGGACCGCCCCTTCGGGTTTTCAGTCCACCGGGAAACCCTTTTTTTGTCCAAGTCTCCCTTTCGGTTTTTCAACTTGCCGGGTGTATAGATTTTTTATTTTATCCCTATTTTTTGCCCGAACCCTTTTGGTTCATCGGGATGCCCTTGTTTTTCCTAGGTGTGTCAACCTAGCAGATCTCTTATGCGTAGTATCTTTTGACTATGTCCGCGTTCGCAGGGTGTGGCAAGTCGTCACTGTCCATGGTGGTCAAGATCATCGCCCCACCGGAGATCATGTTCTTGATTACAAATGTTACTTCATAGGTAGGAGTATATTTGCCACTGGGATCACTTTGTGGAAAGATGAAACGTTTGATCACTAAATCTCCAACTTGATATACTTGGCGTCTGATCTTCTTGTTGAAGGCCTTGATCATCCGTTTTTGATACATTTGACCATGGAAAACAGCAGTAAGTCTCTTTTCATCAATTAAATTCAGTTGATCAAGTCGAGTCTGGATCCAATCATTTTCATTCAAACCTGCATCCTTCATAATCCTCAGAGAGGGGATTTGAACCTCAATAGGCAAGACAGCTTCCATGCCATATACCAAAGAATAGGGTGTTGCCCCAGTTGATGTGCGGGCCGTGGTACGGTACCCGTGGAGAGTGAATGGTAGCATCTCATATGAGTCTCGGTATGTGACTGTCATCTTTTGTATGATCTTTTTAATGTTCTTATTCGCAGCTTCGATAACACCATTCATCTTTGGCCGATAGGGGGAAGAATTGTGATGCTGAATCTTGAATTGCTCGCACAAGGCGATGATCATAGTACTGTTAAGATTTGTACCATTGCCAGTGATGGTCCTTTCCGAGATACCGTACCGGCAAATGAGATTTTGCTTGATGAAGCGGGCAACAACATTATTAGTAACAGAAGCGAAGGAAGTTGCTTCGACCCACTTTGTAAAATAGTCAATGGCCACTAGGATGAAGCGGTGTCCATTGGAGGCTGTAGGCTTGATCTCCCCAATCATATCAATTCCCCACATAACGAAGGGCCAAGGAGCCGTCAAGACATCCAGAGGAACCGGAGGTACGTGCACCTTGTCAGTATAAATTTGACACTTATGACAGGTCCGAGAGTGTTGATAGCAATCTGCTTCCATGGTAGACCAATAATAGCCTGCCCGTAGGATTTTCTTCGCCATCGTATGCCCACTGGAGTGAGTGCCAAAAGTACCTTCATGTAATTCAGCCATGATTTTTTCCGCTTCAATCTTATCCACAAACCAAAGCAGAATGGAGTCATGATTGCGTTTGTACAGGATGCCATTACTAAGGAAGAATTTAGCAGAGAATCTTCTTAAGATTTTTTTATCATTGATTGAAGCTCCTTCTAGATATTCTTGAGCCTCGAGATACTTCTTGACTTCATGAAACCAAGGTTGGTCCACTACCTCTTCAGTATTAATCTCGTGACAATGTGATGGTTCATCCATTCGTTCATTGGTGATCTGGGGAGCCTCGTTATCCCAATTAAGTTTAAACATAGATGACATTGTGGCTAGAGCGTCTCCTAGCTGATTTTCTTCTCGCGAGAAATGCTCGAAGGTAATCTTCTCAAAATGTGGTAGTAATGTCAAAACATGTTCTTTGTAAGGGATAAGGTTTGGGTGCTTAGTGTCTCATTCCCCTTTGATATGGCTGATGACAAAAGCTGAATATCCAAACACATCTAAAGCTTTGATTCCCAAGTCTATGGAAGCCCTGAGACCAAATATGCATGCTTCGTACTCCGCCATGTTGTTTGTACAGTTGAAGCAAAGTCTGGCAGTAAAGGGAGTATGACACCCTTCTGGAGATATGAGTACACCGCCGATACCATTACCAAGTTCATTGGATGCCCCATCAAAAAACATAGTCCATCGGGATCCTTGTTCAAGTCCATCGTATGGCCTGATTTCTTCATAGTTGTCTAATGTCATGATGTCTTCATCCGGGAATTCAAACTTCATGGACTGATAATCTTCTACATCTTGGTGGGCAAGATGATCAGCTAGCACACTGCCCTTTATAGATTTTTGAGTAGTATATTGTATGTCATATTCTGTTAGGATCATCTTCCATCTAGCTATCCTCCCAGACAGAGCAGGCTTCTCGAAGATGTATTTTATCGGATTCATCTTAGATATCAACAAGGTAGTATGAGTCAACATATACTATTTTAGCCAGCGAGCAGCCCATGCCAGAGCGCAGCAAGTTTTCTCGAGCAGTGAATATCTGGTTTCATAGTCGATAAACTTTTTGCTCAGGTAATAAATAGCGTGCTTTTTTCGGCCAGACTCGTCATGCTGCCCCAATACACACCCCATTGAGTTCTCTAAAACGGTCAGATACATGATCAGTGGTCTTCCCTCGACTGGTGGCATCAAAACAGGTGGCTCTTGTAAATACTCTTTGATCTTGTCAAAAGAAATCTGGCATTCATCATTCCATTTGACTACTTGATCTTTCTTCAATAGCTTGAAGATTGGCTCACAAGTAGCTGTTAGGTGAGAAATGAATTTGGCAGTATAGTTTAGGCTCCCCAAGAATCCTCTGACTTCCTTCTCAGTATGAGGAGCAGGCATTTCTTGTATCGCTTTAACCTTGGCAGGATCAACCTCGATGCCTTTGTTACTGACAACAAAACCTAAAAGTTTACCAAACCGTACTCTGAATATGCACTTGTTTGGGTTCAAACTTAACTTGTACTCCTTCAATCTCTCAAACAACTTTTGCAAGTGATCAAGGTGCTCTTCTTCTGTTTGTGATCAGGCTATCATATCATCTACGTATACCTCTATTTCATGATGTATCATGTCGTGAAATAAGGCTACCATGGCGCGCTGATAGGTTGCCCCAACATTCTTCAGTCTGAATGGCATCACTTTGTAGCAGAATATGCCCCACTGTGTGACAAATGTAGTTTTCTCCATGTCCTCAGGTGCCATTTTGATTTGGTTATAACATGAGAATCCGTCCATGAAGGAAAACACTTTGTGATGGGCCGTATTGTCAACCAGGATATTGATGTGGGGAAGTGGAAAATCATCTTTAGGGCTGGCCATATTCAAATCTCTATAGTCCATGCACATTCGTACTTTGCCGTCTTTTTTAGGCACGGGAACAATGTTGGCGACCCATTGGGGATAGGAAGTGACAGCCAAGAATCCGACATTGAATTGTTTCATGACTTCCACTTTGATCTTCTCTGGCATGTCAGGTCTCATGCGGCGAACTTTTTGTTTTACTGGTGGACAATCTTCTCTTGTTGGCAGATGATGCACCACGATGTCTGCATCAAGTCCTGGCATGTCTCCATATGACCAGGCAAAGATATCAACATAATCATGCAACAGCTGAATCAGACGCTCCTTGACACTCGGCTCTAGATTGGCACCCACTTTGATTTCTTTTTTATGCTCCTCGGTGCCCAAGTTGATTGTATCCACCGGTTCCTTATGAGGCTGAATAGCTCTTTCCTCTTGTTGTAGTAGTTTGGCTAATTCCCCTGGTACTTCACAATCTTCCTCACCTTCGTCTTTGGCTTGGTAGACTAGATCTTCAGAGTCACTAAAGGCCATAGCAGTATCGTTACCCATGGGATCCGGAATGGAGGGGTACATGCATTTGTGAGTGTGGGTGTGTGTAAGGGTATAGCCATATTTAAATAATAAAATGTAAAAGAAATAAAATGAGCACAAAAGTTTGTATGTGAAAAAAGTCCATGATTCATTGAATGTCATATGAAGATGAGATAAAAACCCTTACAAATGGACCATTGTGCCTCGGGTAAGACACAAGGTTTTAAATGTGTGAATTGTTTGTGAATATTACAAGTCCAACATAAATGAAAAAGATAAACTACTGAGGGATGAAAGTTATTGGGACAAAGTATCTGGCTTCCCAATTGCGAAGTCCTCCGTTGACAGTAGGAAATATCCAATCCTCTAAGCTGCAATCCTCTTCACCATCTTCCACTGCATTGACTTCTCGGTTGCTAATGTTCAGGGGTGGCCCTCCAGCACGGGCACGACGCACAGCCTTCTGAGCACTTGAAGTAAACCCTAAGCCAAACTTGTCAGATTTATACGGAATGTCCGGAAGTTTCCCCCAGATGGTGCATCCACCCTCCTCCACTACTGCCTTGGCGACCTTCAGAGATGACATCCGGAGCGGAGGTCTTGTGATCTTGGGGATCTGGGATACCGTCTTGGTTACTGCTACCTCCTGAGAGACTTCTTCTAAATGTTGAAAAGGTGTTTCAATGAACTCGCCATCCAATTCCACATACGGAAAGGAATTGAGGTGGCTAATCATATACTCTTCCTCTCCGTGGACAGTGACAATCTTTCTATGGACCAGGTGTTTCATCATCTGGTGCAGTATGGAGGTGACAGCACCGGCATTATGGATCCAGGGTCGTCCTAGCAGACAAGAGTAAGAGGGTCGGATGTCCATTACATAGAAGGTTGAGTTGAAAGTCTGAGTCCCAACCTTTATGGGGATGTCCACCTCCCCGTGGACCATCCTTTTTGAGCCATCAAACGCTCTTACGACTATGTTACTGGGTTTCAACGTTAATCCTTCGCAATCTAGTCTGTCGAGAGCTTTCTTCGGTAAAACATTCAAAGATGAGCCTGTGTCCACCAAGAGATGGGTCAGAGTTGTTCCTCTATATTCCACAGAGACATGAAATGCCTCGTTGTGCTTTCTTCCCTTTGGTGTCATATCAACATCCGAGAAGCCTAGACCGTTGTCCACCATCAAACTGGCCACACAATCTTGAAATTGGTCAGCCGATGTCTCTTGAGGCACATGGGCAGTTTTCAGAAACTTCACCAGAGCTTTCACATGTGCCTCGGAGCACAACAACAATGCCAACATGGAAATCTTGGAGGGAGTTTGCCCCAACTGTTCAACTATGTCGTAGTCATTCTTCTTTATTATTCTCGGGATCTCCTCTATTTCCTTTTTGGAGGTTTCGAGAATAGTTAGTGGTTGATCCTTTGTCTGGACAAGCTCTTCTTGAATGCTTTTTCCTCGAGTTTCAGAAGTAGAAGTGTTGGTAGGCATAACAGCAGGGGTTGTGTCGTCTTTTTCAATAGGTGCACTTGCATATATGATTATTGTTACGGAGGTAATCTTTGGAACAGCCACGGGTCCAAAAACTGCCTTTGGAGGGGCAATTTCTAGAGAGAAGATTCTACCGCTACGGGTAATCTTACTGGTTCCGGCAATATTGCTAATGTCGGAGTCTTCTTCTTCGGAAATCATTTCTTCGGTGGCCAGCCCATCTTGTTTGATACCATGGTAGTAGATGTATCCACTGTAATTCCACGGTACAGTTTTGTCTGATTCATACGGGACCGGCCCGGGAATTGTGATTATAAGAGGAGTAGTTTTTGGAACCAATGTAATCCTAACGGGTCTTTTGGGGACCCTGGATGAATTGGCGGAGATGGTTATGATTGAAACTTCTTCAACAGGAACAGGTGAAACAGGAGCACTTTCAAACAGAATATCTTGGTTGTTTATCAAGCGTTAAATGCCTGTATTCAACAAAGGGAAAACAGTTGGTGAGGATAAGTAAAGATGGAAGTCTTCATTACAACCCGGGAATACACCAGCTTTCAACAAGTTTATCTTAATGATTGGGAGCGGAGTCAAGAGTTCATCAATTGCGGTAACAAACGAATCTTCTTCTATAGCATTAGTGTTGTGACCATGCCTAGGAATAGGAGCAGAAATGACGTTTGGCTTCTCAGGTGCATCAAACTCAATCTCTTTTGCATCTATAAGGTCTTGGATTTTGTTTTTCAGGGCCCAACAGTTGTTAGTGTCATGACCCGGACTTTCGGAATGATATGCGCATCTGGCATTTGGGTGATAATGAGGGAACGCAGTGTTGGGGTTCTTTAGAGCTTCCTTCAGAGTTGTCAAATTAGATTTCAAAAGATGTGGTAAAACCTGGGCTAGAGTCATATTAATTCTGGTGAATTTCCGGACTGGCCTTTCCACCCTTGATTGGTTACTTCTTGGTTGATTAAATGTGGGCTTTGGGATCATAACGACCCCTACCATTGGTCGGCTCTCAGCTCTCCCTTGGTTCCTTTGTGGATAAACAGCAGGTACCTCATTCTTCCAAGTGAAAGGATTTCTCCCAGCTGCAGAGGAAGATGAATCCTTTTGAATCTTTCCACTTTTTATGCTAGCCTTCACCCTCTCTCTGGTTAGTATTAACTCAGTAAATTCGGCAGATGAGCTCCCAATCAGATGGTTGAAGAAAGGGTCTGATAGAGTGCCTAAGAACATATCCACCAACTCCCTTTCAGACAGAGGGGGTTGCACTCTCCCAGCTAGATCTCTTCATGTTTACGCGTAATCCTTGAAACCTTCATTGGAAGCCATAGCCATACTCTGAAGTTGAGTACGGGTAGGCGCCAAATCTGTATTATACTGGTATTGCTTATAGAAAGATGCGGCAAGATCTTCCCAGTTGTGGACGTCGGCCCTTTCCAATTGGTAAAACCAATCGAGTTGTGTTCCAGATAAGCTATCTTGGAAAAAATGCACCCACGGGTCTTTATCGGCGGAGTGCGGCTGGATATTTCTCACATATGATCGGAGGTGCATCTTAGGACATGACACCCCATCATATTTTGCAAACAACGGTACTTTGAACTTTGGTGGGATCATAATTCCCGACACTAGTCCCAATTATTCAAAGTCTAGACCTGGTACCCTTTGTATTTCCATAGCGTTCAAACGCTCTTCAAGATGTATGTACTTATCATCTGCCGGAGGATACTGTTCCTCGGAATAGTCTTCCTCTTCTTCCTCCTCTTCGGATTCTAACGGAACCGCTGTTTCCTTTCCTTTTCCTTCTCCTTCATCAGATGTTACTGCAAAATTCAAGGTTCTTCTAGTTTGTCCTTGAAACCTTCCCCTCATGATTACAACATCGGTTGGTTTGTTCTCTTTCTTCTTCTTCTCTTTGGCCAACAGAGTCTTCAACTCCTCTTGCCCCTTGACCAGGGTTGTGAGTAATTGTTGAAACTGCGTGTTTTGAACTTGAAGATCTTTGATTGTCTGTTCGAGATCCATCTTACTGAAATAAACAGTAGAGAGATGAGGAAACTCGTTGCAAAAGACCTGTTTATGTCATGATGAATGATATGTACACATGCAATGCTTTCAAGGATTTTAAAAAGATTCAAGTTCGTTTTAGACAAAAAGAAACACATGTTATATTAATAACATAGAGTTTAAGTACATCATTGCCCCTTGGGATAAATAATACAAAACTCTAAGATAAAAAAGTAGTGCGCATCCTCTTTGGTGTGATGTAGGCATTTAGAGTCTTCTCCTCATGAAGTAGCCTAGTGAGTTCCAAAACCTTCTTCTCACTTGCATAGAATTGGGCTTCGAAAGTATCTCGCTCTCCTTTGAGCTATATCCAATCCCTTTGTAGGTCTTCAAGAGATGTGGGCATATCAGGATGTAGGATAGTGTATGGAACTTCTCCTTCCTTAACAGGCTCAATGATCATCGGGAGAATGGAAGGATAAGGCATCATAAGACTTTGAGAGCGGGTTCGTACCCATTTGAGGTAAGGCTCAAGAGGGATGGAATTCTTTTGTCCCAAAGTCTTACTATCCACCTTGTTTAGCATCCTCCATGCTCGGATGAATCTCTGGCGAAGACCTTGATTGTCGTTGTCGTTGTCGAAAACCAAGCCTTGAATCAACATCTCATGCGGGCCATTCCTTCGGGCATAACCAAACTGTCTTAGAGTTAAGCATGTGTTGTAGGTGATGCCTCCCCAAATTCCAAGTAGAGGAACATTAGGGAACTCCCCACAACGGTCAACAATGATAACATTCTCTTTGGATCGAGAGCACCAATGAATATCTGAATGTTTGAGCGTGATTAACCTTTGTGGCCACCTTAATCCTTTCTCATTCTTTAAGACTGATTGGGGAAGATGAGAAATAAACCATCTTGCCAGGAGAGGAGTTCAACACATAAGGACACCTCTCTTCCTTATTGCGCGAGTGTGAAAAGAGTGTAGGATATCCCCTAGCAATGTAGGCACCGGATTGCGTGACATGAAGATTTTGACGGCACTCACATCTATGAGTTAGTCAGGATTTGGAAACAAGACCATCCCATAGATAATAAGAGCCACAATTTCCTCAAAAACTTGCAAGTCTAGGGAATTCCAACAGCTTTGGGCTTTCTCAAACAGAAACTTTGCTAAGAAGCGTTTGACACCACTTCTAGTTTCCCAATGAGTTGTGACATCAGATGAGTGCAAGTGTAGAGCTTGAGCAATCTCTTCTGGCTTTGGGTCTCTTTTCGTACCATTTAAAGGTAATTGATTGAGAATGGGAATCCTCAAAAGTTGAGAGAATTCTTCCAAAGTAGGCACAAGCTGATAGTCGGGAAATATGAAGCAATGGTGCAAAGGATCAAAGAACTGGAAAAGCACATTCATTATATCCTCCTCTGTGTTGGAGGTGACCAAGTTGAGTAGACGACCATGCCTCTCTATGAATGGAGAGTTCTCAGGGATCCTTGAACCTAGCTCCTTGAGTTGTGGAGGAATTCTTACAAGGTTGATTTGGATAGTTTTCCTACGAAGTGAATCCATATCCTACAAAACAAGAACAAAGATGAATCTCCAAAATCCTTGAAATGGTTAGTGAATGTATATGATGCTCATGATGTCCATGATGTTATGGACAAGTATGTATATACAAGCAAAACAAACAAGTTCTTAGTTTAGGCTTGCAAGGGGTTTTATAGGTATGTACCCTCTTGAAGTTTAGTTTGCTCAACCTGTCCTAATAATAGTAACTGGTTTCTAAGGAGCTCAATATCACTGGATTGTTTCCTTGGTCATTGTTTCAGCTCAAGCCTCTTTAATGGCGACCTAAATATCCCAAGAAACCAACCCTCAATGAGTGCAGTATCGAGTATCTACCAACTTCATATTGCACCAAAGACGGTCATCTCACTACATCCTAAAGGCCAAGTTGGTCAAGTAAAGGGTTCTAGAAGTTCATTAGTGCTTCATGATATCACTCAGCATCCCCGCATTCTCTTTGATTGACTCAAAGGCTACCGGTACCCACAAATATGTCACACTAACAGAGCTATTGCTTAGACCATGTCAGTATACCCCGCACAGTTTCCACAACGTATTGCTATTTACCTATAATGTTTCCTAAATCCGGGTGGAGGATTCAAACCCAAATAAAGAACCAAAATGTAAAGCAAACAAGTCAAACAATGTAAGCAAATAAATGTGATCTAGCCCTAAGGTAACCCCACTTTTACATTTCCCCAGTAGAGTCGCCATTTCTGTGATACGGTGGGAGAACTGACTTTAGGGTTTTGAGTTTTATCGCAAATGTTACGGTTAGCAAGAGTCGCCACCGACTTTTCTTTTATCCAAAAGGAAAGGTAAAAAAGCACACAAAGACCTTTGAGATTGTTTCTTGAGTTCGGGGGGCAGATTATGAAAAGGGAAGGTATTAGCACCCTTTTCATCCATGGTTTTCCATTGGCTCTTAGTTACTTGCTAGATCACTTGCTTTTGTTGTTTGAAAATGTGTTTGGTGTGGTTTTGAAAGTATTTTGTAAAAGAGGCCATTCGTTTAGGCAATCTTTGTAATGATTCTCGTTCGTAAGAATGTATACAAAGATGTTTGTCTTTTTTTGAAAATGTTTTCAATGTTTGTAAAATGTTTTGAAATGTGTGTGTTTGTTTTGAAAATAGCAAGGATAGTTGTTTGAAATGGAGCAAGTAACTAAAAGTAATCTACCTACTCAAATGTCTTTCTTATTCATTTTCTATTCCTTTGACATTGTTGTCTTACCATTGATTTGGTAAGCAACCTTATCTTTGGATGTAAACGGGACGGGCGTGGGTCATCGTATAACCATGTTTAGCAATGTTTGCAAAGTATCTTAGCATTTTTTGAGGGACCAAGATCATTTCGTAAGGCAACCTTTAATAGCGTCATCGAGGGACTATGATCTTATATTTGTTTGTTTTTCCAAGATACTTCGCATGCGTAATATGGCTATTTTTATATAAGTCAACCAAGTGGAGAAACCCTAAGGGTGCTAGTGTGCAACTGTGTTAGTTTGAATGCATTTTTTCTTATATTTGAAAGTTATCTATTTTATTGATTTTATCTTGCCATACATCCTATTTACTAGCAATATATGAAAAGCAAGTAAAAATGCGGAAAATAAAATCTAAGTTATTACATCACTTTAGGGGGGTGGGGTTACAATTTAACAATAGGGATGACATGGAGACTGAAATATTACAACCATATCGAATAATAATGAAAACAATGTAAAAGAAGTGCAAAACAAAGGGAAAATGTATTTTGAACTGATATGTGTAGGCCCATGCTATTATGCATCGACACATAGCTTTTCCCTGCTCCTGTAAAACAAAATAAGTTCAGTATGGGTCGACACATAATGGGATGTGTCGACTCATGCACCTTCTTGTATCGACGCGAAACACGTATGTATCAACTCATAGGCTTTTCCAGCTTCTGTTTTGTAACCTGAACTCAGTATGGATCGACACATGAGGATATGTGTCGATACATGCTGCATTTTTTTTGTCTTAAACATTGTTTTACTGACTTTGGATGCTCAATAATGGATGCTCAACTTCATGCTCTTGAATCTCCTAGCTCAAATATGATAAATTCATGCTCTTTGATATTTTGGAAAGCTTGAAACACCCTCTACAACTTTCATGTTGACCACTTTTGTTAAATCAAACTGGAATTTGATTAAAATTGGCCAAGAAGTTGGGATAAAAACCTGACCAAAACTGCTGAAAATTTCTCCAAGTGTTAAATGAAAATGTCATGACTTCATGAATTTATAACTTGAAATCCAAGCATATTTAGGAGAAGTTGTGTAAAGAAATGTTGTATATATCATGGAGATATACAACTTCCATGTTAGAAGTTTCTCTTGAATCATCTTGCATCATGGTGAAAAATTTGCTCAAAGTTATGAGAAAACATGAAATTTCCAACACTTAAAAAATTTCTAAGTTTAGAAATTTTGACTTTTCAAAATGAAATCTTGACTTTTTGATTTCTTGATGAATAAGTTTCAGATTTTGACATGTTTTGATGAATTATGATCTTTGACACTTGAATTTGACTAAAAGTCAAAGTTTGACTTTTCAGTATACAGTTGTCTTTTGATCAGTTGATTGTAAAATTCATCTGTCAATCCAATGGACTTGCAATGTTGTGAACCATGTTATTAGGTAAAATGATGAAATTGGACTCTTGAGATCATGCCTTAATCCAATTGATCATTTTCTAGGTCAAAAATCAGAAATTGCCCTTTCCCAGTCAAAACCCTAATTTTGACCATTTTGCCCTTTTGGAGATTTGATCAAATTTCTTGAGGAATTGTGGTCCAAACTTGATAAAATGATACCTATGAGTTTGAAATGTTGATGTGGATCAAAAATCATGAAGTTTGACTGTAAATTGGCCATGGTTGACTTTTTCCCCAATATAGCTGAGTTTTAGGTCAACTATTCAATTGACTGATCAAAAGTGTGATCCAAGACTTGAAACTAGACATGAGTGATCTTGGGAGTCCATAATGATCCATCAAAACCATATGAAGCATTGATAGTTCAAAAATACTTGTGCAAACTCAAACCCTAGTGCAGTCTTGAGTCCAGGAGATCTTATGAGAAAAATTCTTGACAAGTGAGAGGGCAAATTTTGGGGTAAAACATATATTTATCTCATTTTCTTTACTTTATTATTGCTATTATTATAATTTTTTTAATCAAAAACACCAAAAATATATTTAAATTATTTTTGTTTATTTTTATTTAACTTCTTACAATGAAAAAGACCAAAAACATTTTCCTATTTATTTTCTTTTCTTTAACTTAATCTTAATTTTTTATTTAGTTTAATTAAATTTCATTTTAGTTAAATAGGCCAAAATATTTCTTTAACAAAATCAAAACAAATTCATTTTCTTTTCATTCATGTCTTGTACATTATATTCCTTTCAATTCTTGTACATTATTCAAGTTTCAATATGGTTGTAATAGATAATTAGGTTTAAATTCTTACAATCCTCATTTGTAAATTTGTACACCCCATCCCCAAAATGGTTGTAATAGCGTAGGACATTTATTTTCCGCAATTTACCGCTTTCATATAAATGCTAGTAATTAGGGTTTGTATGGAAAGATAAAATCAATGCTTCGAAAACCTTAATCCAAGAAAAAATCAGGCATGAAAAAATAAACACTTGCACACTTATACCTATAGGTTTAAATCCACTTTGCCTTGAGAAAATAGTCATAATATGCATGTGAGACATCTTAGCAAAAATAATAAAAAATATAAGATCATAGTCCCTCAATGACGCTTCAAATGTTGCCTTCAAATGATCTTAGTCCCTCAAGAGAAATGCTAAGATATCTCAGAACATTTCTATTCATGACTATACGATGACCCACACCCGTCCCTTTACATCCAAAGATAAGGCTTTTTACCAATCAATGGTAAGGTAGCAATATCAAAGGAAGGAATAAATAAACAAAAGACTTTTAAGTAGGTAAAACGCTCTTAGTTGCTTGCTCACAATCCATCTTTAAAAACAAACATCTTTTCAAACACACTAAACACTTTAAAAACATGAAATATTTTTAAAAAGTGCAACACTTTGTATGAATTCTTATAGAGACGATAATCATTACGAAGTTTGCCTAAATGAAGGTGCTATTCAAAAATACTTTCAAAAACCACCAAAACACATTTTAAACAAACCAATTTCAAAAGTGATCTAGCAAGAAACTAAGAGTCTATAGATAACTATGGATGGAAATGGTGCTAACACCTTCCCTTTTCACCCTTTCCTTATTGGATAAAAGAAAAGTCAGTGGTGACACTTGTTATTTGCAAAAATTGCAATCAAATGCAAAACAACCAAGATAGTTCTCCCACCGTATTACAGACGCTTTATGGGTTTTTGAGCTAGTTGCAATGTCATTATGGTGTGCGTCATTCCAAAATCACCAACCCTCTTAATAATTTATACGTGTATAAGGTTGACTCTTGCACCCAAGTCTATAATTTTTCTGCCCATATATAACGTGAAGGTGTGAAGAAAACACAAGAAAGGGAGGGGGGAGGGGTGAATTGGGTTTTCCTTTCTTGAATATCTTTCGTTTCTAAGAATTATTCGTTGAGCAATGCTTCTGAGTGTTACTTCTAAGTAATCCTTATAATTAAGTTAAGAAAAAAATAAACACTAAAGCATAAGCAAAAGTAAATAACATGCAATATATCCTGGTTCTCTTGACAAACCCCTAAGCTAGTCCAGTCCACCCTACCAAGGTGATTTCGCCTTGAACTTCAGGATTTAATCCACTATAACCAATCTGATTACAATTGCACAGGAAACTGACGGTGACTAACATCCAATGACACATTCAGTGATCCCAATCAGATATCACATTTATTGACCCGATAGAATCTGATCCCTCAGAATCTCCTACCAGGATTTCCTTCCAATGATATCAATTTGTGATCTCACAAAGTTCACCTTCACTCAGTCCCCTTTGAGATATGACTACCATATACCCAATAGAATCCGATACCAGGATTTCATCTATGATGACAGCAGCCAAAGTCTTCTCAAGTCTTCGGATCTTCACTCGATCACTTGAGGAACCAACCAATTCTAAACAGGCTTGTTTTTTATGGAGATTACATGAGTGCTTCTTATCAAGCAGCTTACTCCTAATTTAAGTACATATTGTTTGACACAATTTTTGAGAAACAACTCTTGTGTACAAACAATTTACATGAAGATCTTAAGAAATAACACAATCTGAGCAACAACTCTTGTGTACAAACAATTTACATGAAGATCTTAAGAAATAACACAATTTGAGCAACAACTCTTGTGTTTTACATGTGTCTACAAAGATGAATATAATCTAAGTTAAGTAAAGCATTTTGTAGTCTTCTTGTCTTCATCTTCATTGTTGAGCAAGCTATGAGCAATAACTCCTTGCTTCTTCATAATTCTGTCAATATGTATATGATTGATAGTTTGAATGACATCAAATATAATTCTTCATGTTCATCTGCTTTCTTCATTAAGCAATATATGAGCAATAACTCTTTGCTTTTAATGATTCTGCCAAGATGTATATGATTCGTGGTTTGAATATCATCTTGTAGAATTCTTCTTCATCGTCTTATTTGGTTAACTTCAATATAAATGTTGTTCTTGTTGTTATAGTGGTTGATAGTTTTTTGGTTGTGTTCCAATAATGACTACTTTCATCTTTAACATTGAACCCCAATAACTTTCATCTTGTGATTTTTGTCTAACCAACAGAACTTAAACATGTGATTATTTTCTTATATAGCCAAGAAAAATAGAGTTGTTGGCTATTTGAAAAAAGACTCTTTTCAGATAATACTGCTACATCCTTTTCTCTTCCATAATTCAAGCTAGTGGAAAGGTAGTGGAATAATGTTTTTCTGTACTGTGTACTATTGTACCATGTTATTGTTATATTCTTTCCTTATGCACTTCATAGGCTTATGCGAGCATGATGTTAGAAGCGAGAACATAACATAAGGTCTTCAGAACTACAAGTCTTCAGAATATTTAAAACTGCATCATCATAATCTTCAACACTTGTTCGTGAGAACCCATTGTAGAGAACCTTGGATCAGAAGAACTTCAAGTCTTCAGAGTCTTAAGAACT
Source organism: Vicia faba (assembly GCA_948472305.1). Classification (NCBI taxonomy): domain Eukaryota; kingdom Viridiplantae; phylum Streptophyta; class Magnoliopsida; order Fabales; family Fabaceae; genus Vicia; species Vicia faba. The sequence continues at coordinate 71,651,428 of OX451736.1, read as the reverse complement.
GCATCTTTAGAGTCTCAGCACTTGGTCCTTTAATAATCCTTGTCTCTAGATGTCTGGTTATTAGAAACATAATATCTTCAGCATCTCGACTTCAATTAGAACTGTTGTCTTCAGATCTTTTAACTTTGTCTTCTTTGAAACAAGTTGTCTTTTAGAAACTAAGTTTTTAGAATCTGGACTTCAGTAGAAACTTTGTCTTCAGATCTTCTAACTTTATTTCTTTTCAAAAGACTATCTTTTAGAAACATGAGTCTTCAACATCTGGACTTAAGTGACAACTTCTGTCTTCAGATCCTCTGACTGTTTCCTTAGAACATGTTGACTTTAGAAGCTTGAGTCTTCAGCATCTGGACGTAAGTAGCAACTTTTGTCTTCAGATCTTCTGACTGGTTTCTTTAGCCAAGTGTCAGGGCTTACACTTCAGAGCCTTCTAGAGTGTCTTTCTATTGTTCAACGGAATTTGTGTAGCATAGAAGCGGAATCAGTTCTCTTCTAATGTCTTGGCCACGCCATCCATCAGAAGTAGAACCTATTTGTTATGTACTCAACAATAACAAACATTAGTGTAATAAAATTGTTCATACAAACATAATCATTTCTTATCACCAAAACTCAGAGCTAATATTGCAAAACCAAATCTAGTTCTTACAATCTCCCTCTTTTTGATGATCACAAAATTATGTATTTCAATGACACAATTTTGTTCTTATAATCATAAGAAGTGAAAATAGAATGGTAATGAATACTTATTCTTTTTATGATGCACCCCCGAGTCAATGATTTGATGAAGATAAAATATCCTGACTCTGAACCATTTGAGTAAAACTCTCCCTGGTTCCAATAGATCAAATATCGAGATCTTTAGATTTTTTAATTTGGATGCTAATGGAGTCACTTGAAATCTTGAATTCATTGGAGCTTCTTCTTATTGAATCTTCTATCCAGATTTTTTAGATAGTCTTCAACTTCTGGATATCTCAGTTCTTCTGGAAATCATATGCTTCTGCTTTTGGTTCTAATGTTTTGATTATCACATTCTCATACATTTTACATCCTCTGAACATTATGATGCCAAAATCAATATAAATTTAACTTTCAGAAAGTTCTTAACTTCTGAACAATATTGGGTCTATCTTATTTTTGAACATATGTTCATGGAGAATACATCTCTGATTATATGAACAATTAGTTCTTAAGAATTTAAGATTTTTAACAGAGTTCTTTCATTTTGACATGTCTTAGAATACCTAGTGAACTTGTTCATAGTTCCATGGTTGATTAACAATCAAACAGACACATGTCAGTGGTAAATGCACATTTTATATCATTTAGTTATTATGATGCATTTCTTTAAAGGTTCATCAAAATTATTATACTTCTCCCCCCTTTTTGACATCATCAAAAAGGTAAATGTGCGTGAAGACACAAAAGATTAAGAGCTAAGAAAGATTAAAATAATATGTCAATTAATCATCAGGATAATTTATTCTAGAACAACAGATGCAAACAAAGAAACTAAACGAGAATCCTAGATCTTAGGTTCCACAAGTTGTAGGAGGAGATGATGAAGATTTATAAATTTTTGTCAAAATCATCTTGAGAATAGTTTGAACAGATTCATTGACCTTGTCCTGAGCTTTTAAATATTCTCTAAACATTTTCTATTCTTCCCTTATTTCATCATTGGTTGTTTACAAATTGCAGTCAGACTCAGAGTTGGATACCATCAGAGCTTCCTGTTTACCTTTTTCTTCAGAACGCTTTGCAGCTTTTGTAGCCAATCTTGCTTCATCCGCATCTTTAGCTTCTTCTTCTGTTTTTAGTCTTGTTGTTTCAGATTCAACAAGGCGAGCTTTTTCTTCAACTTCTCTTTGCTTAGCAGGAAGTTGTTTAGTAAATCTGACTCTTTCTCTTATTTATTTTCTTTCACTTACCATTTGAACATCCCCAATTCTGGATGCTTTAGCAAAATCATTTATTCATTCAATCTCAGAAGACATCCACTTCTGAAACTTTTTCCAAGAACCATCCATGTCGTGAGGCTCAGTGCTTATACTTGCCTCTGTCCTTAGCTTCACAACTCTTTTCATAGCCTTATTTCTAAAAAATTAATGCATTAATCCAAGTTTTTAGGAGAAGGTTTTTCATAAATAATCAAGGCTAGGTTGGATTCAGGATGACTTGGTCCAGAAGTTTGTTCTTTAGGATATTGTGGTAAAGGTTGTTCAGTCATATTGAAAAGTTCAGAACTAGTTAAAGGTTAAGTTAGGGAAATTTCAATAGCTCCCTGATTATAAGAGATTGTTCTTTCAGATATTTTGAGAACAGAGGGAGAAGTTAGATCAAGATTAATGATGGGTGAGTCATGAAGAGTGGTTTCTTTGTTGAAGAAGGCAAAATGAAGATTGTTATTGAAGGTTGAAAAGTGAGAGTCTTGTGGAAGTAATTGAGATGAGGTTAATGGAGAAGTAGAATTATGTATTGGTTCTGATGGAATGAAGGTAGTGAAAGATGGAATAGGATTTTAAGCAAGAACTTGTGTGTTGGTGGATTTAGAAATGATTGTTTTTTATGGTGGAAAAGACTCATTTGAAGTTAGAGGAATTTAAGTTGCAGAGGTAATGGAAATAGTTGGAATATTTACAACTCGAACAGAAACATAAGTCGTAATGGTGGATGATTGAACAAGAAATGATGTTTGTGTGGTCGTGGTTGAAATGGATGAGACTGCATCAATAATTTTAGAAACAGATAATGAAACAGGTACAGAAGTATCAACAACAGACTTACTAGTTGTTATAGAAGTTTCATTTCCAAGAATGGTATCTTTCAGAAAGCCATACTTCTTTTTATTTTTATTTTTCTTCTATGGTTTAGAAGCATCTGAGCTTCTCTTCCTTTTACCATTAGAATAGTCAACTTCCTCAGCAGAATATTTGGTGATATTAAAATTAGACATATAATGTCCTGCTCTAGCCATTATTACAACGTATACAACCACGTCAGTTAAGTTACCAGTCTTAGAGAATAGAGGAAAGTTGTCAACAACGATTCTTCTATTCTTGGTGACTTCAACTGGATCACCCAAGTGTTTGTTTTTCAGCTTTGGGATTATCTTCATATTCTTCAAGGTATGTCCATTGAATGGTTCTCCAACACTGGAAATCAAGTATTCAATGAACTTGGCCTCTTTTGTCAAAAAATCTACCAAGCCACTTTCTACAAAGATATCTGTCAAAAGACGTCTAAATGGAATATTAGGAGAGACTTTTTCTCTTGATTCATAGTGGTTCTTGATTTTCTGATAGCCTCCTTCAAATGACTAAAAAGAACAAAGGGAAGATTCACCTTATTTTTGGCAAGCAAATAGTACAGCATGAACTACTGGCTGATGTTTAAATAATCTGAAGAACTTGTTGGAGGTCTATGGTTTATGCAACCCAGAATGATCTTGTGCCAAATTTTCAAATTGTCATAAAGATCCTTACTTTTGTATCTTTCTTCTCAATGGTGTAATTTTTAAACGGCAATTGACGAAGAGTATCCTTTTAAGAATTAGACCTATACTCCATTCCAAATGTACATTTTCCTTTCAAAAACTCAAGACCTAGAAGATCTGCAATAGACTTTTCTGTGATGATTATTCTTTGACCAATTACATCTGAGATAATGTGAAGATCAATGCTGTCAGCATTCTTCCAATAATACTTTACTAAGGCTCCATAAATTGGACCATGTAACCTTTGAAAGTAGTTTTCCCATCCATGAACTTTTAACTCCTCTCTAATTTCACACCCATTTTCAGCAAGATTATCAAAATCGACCATGTATTTAGAAGAACTACTAACTCGGATGGAGGAATGATGTAGTGAACTTGAAACGATTTCTGAGTGATATGGTTTGGATCAATCACTGGATTGGAAGATGAGGCTAATGTGATTATAGTTGTAGACAGAGCAGATGAAGATTACAAAACCATTGTTAAAGACAAAGATGCAATAGTTGACGATGTTGCGACAGATAGATTTAGGGCTTTTTCAAATTAACTAGAAAACTTAACATCTTCTTCTTGATCATTAGCAATCATCGTCGAAAGTGGATGGAAATGATAAAGATAATTGTAGAAGAACTTTTGAAGAGGATGGAGAACTCTGTGAGAGAGAGAGAGAGAGATAGAGAGAGAGAGAGAGAGAGACAGAGACAAAGAGAGAGAGAGAGAGAGAGAGAGAGAGAGAGGAACAGTTGGGAGAAAAGGGTTTTTAGGGTTTCTAACAAGTGTGGAAAGTGGCGTGAGATTTTGTGTTGAAAAGAATAATAGAAATAATGGGGGGTAATTAATAAAACTAATCATGACAAATTAATTCAAGAAATTTCACATTGTTCATGAATTAGCTTAGGTAGCGTGTGATGATTAAGAAAAACCAAGGATTACATGCGTTAATCACTTTGTCTAACTAAGTGAGAAGATCAATATACTTAGGGTCTGGAAAACCAAAGGCTTCCATCTGATAAGAGATATTTCTGGCCAAAACATCTTTTAGTAATTGAGTTTCTAAAATAAAATTAGCATAAGTGTTGTACCCCAAAATTTTTTCTCTCATTTTACTCAATACATACTCCTAGAGATCCTCAATTTGCTCAAGTTTGCCAAGAGTTGACCAGACAAACTCTCTTCTAAGGCAGTGTGTCTCAAATTAGGGTTTCCACTTTCATCAAGATGTGTGGATCACAAAGGCCCAAAATACTTTCCAAGGTCCTAATATGTTCCCAAGATTCTTCATGTCAAGTCTCATGCCTTGCACAAGAAGTTTCTCAGTCAACTGCTCAGATGCTTGAGAATCGACTATATTAGGTCAAAAGTCAATTGTGGCCCACATACAGTCAAACTTCAATATTTTTGGTCAACATCAACATTTTGAAGTGATATCCATCATTTGATCAAGTGTTGATCATGATTCCTCAAGGAATGCCCCAAATTCATCAAAACCCAAAAGTTGCTAAATTAGGGTTTCTTAGGAAAAGTCAACCAAACTTTGACCAATCATAACTTCCTCATACTTTATCATAAATTTTTCATCCAAGGCTCATTTTGAAGAGGATGAAATTCCATACAATTCATCTTCATCCCACAAATTCAAAATATGCACTCATCAAAAGATATGAATTTCTATATTATAGGTCCTTTTGAAAAGTCAACAAAAACACCTTTTGGGTCAAAGCTTCTTACATGAACATGGAAGACTCAATTGAAATTAGACCAAAAGGGTTGCTTAGGGGACATCCTAAAATTTATAAAAAGTCCTAGAACACCCCTCTAGGTTTAAAATTGGAAGAGATATGCCTTGTCAAAGTTGACCTTTTTTGCAAAATTGCCAAAAGTCAAATATGCTCAAAAGTGCATTTTTTACCAAATGGGCCTAGCATTTCATGATTGCACCTCACTTATGACATGGTCCACGACCCAATTACTTATCCACGTGTTATTTGCTTCATTTTCCATTTTACTTTGATTTTTTATTAATTAAAAATTAAAAGTAAACCAAATAATTGGTAAATAATAGCAAAGGTATGTTTTAATTTGATTTTTGGACAGGATCTCAATCAAATTATGCAGAGATATTAAGACCAAAATGAATCAGGGCTGATTGGTACAAGAAAGGGATGATTTGGCTCAATATAGACAGTTTGCATATGGCATGGAAATTAAATTAAATCTTCCATAATTGAAAAGACACATATGGATTTTAGAACCCTAATTAATTCTAGCATATATAATGAACAAGTACAAGGCAAAAGACAAGGTTTTGCAGGCGTGAAAGTCAGAGAACAAAAAGCTCAAAATTGGACAAAAGTGGTGAATCAGTTTCAATCATACAGGCCATCTCAAGCCATCCTAGCATTGCCAATCGATTGTTGGACGTCTCAAGAAGCTATTCCAATCAATTACAAGTCCTTTCACGCTCAGAAACAGCTTGTATGAACATTACGGTTTGCATATTTTTCAAATTCGATTATCATGATTTATACATTATGAGCATGTTTTAATGGCATATACGTGTTTGTTATCATGTTTGCAATATTTTGGTTTGGTTTAATTAACGTTTTGATGCGCATACTGATGAATGCCATAGCTAGGGTTTTAAGCCACGTTTGGGGCTTTTTGACACAGGAAAAATTAGGCCACGAATAAGGTACCATGATGCTCGTGAGGCCAAGACAAGTTGATTTGTACAATCATAACTAATTTATCATGTTTGTGCTGGATTTTTAAGTTATACAGGTTTGTAGCTACAAACTTTTGTCTATAGGTAAAGGTGCAAGAACCTAAGGCGACGAAGAAGGAAGAAGATGGTGGCGTGCCAGCCCATCGTTGGACAATTTAAAATTCGCGCATTTTTTTATCCAATTGTCTTGATTTATATATTATGTATTCTTTTTATTGTACTAACAACTAATCACAGTAGCGCAGTTGGCAAGGGAAATTGGTGGTAAGCGTGAGGACCTAGGTTCGACCCCAGGTCCCAGCAACGTTTATTTTCTTATTTTCCATTTACAGATCATATGCAATTCTCATCCAAAGGCCTACCGTGCACGTCTAGTAGCCAACCAATGGATCCATCATTCAGCCAGATCCAATGCTTACTAGTGAAGGACCAGGATGCACTCTCAAGTCAACGCCACATGGAATCAAACGCTGATTGGGCTTGGATGGCTAATGGGCCTGGAGAATTTCAATAACCCACCCCCTAGCCGTACTATTCAGCACATGCCCAATTCTTTCTTTTTTTCAATTTTTTAATTTCTTTATTTATTTCATTAATCATTTTCTTTTTTAATTAACACAAAATCATTTTTTTTTAAATTAAAAACCACAGAAAAACAAAAAAAAAATCATTTTTCTCATGAAATATTTATTTTCTTTAATTAATTAATTTAGTTTAAATTAGGTTAATTTCAATTTATTTTTATAATTAAAACTAATTAGAAATTAGGGTTGTAAATAATTAATTTTTCTCTAAAAAATAACCAAATAATTTTTTAATTAGATTTTAGGTCTCTTAATTAATTCTTCGCATTTAATTCATCGCGCATTTTAATTACTGTTCCGATTATTATTTATGTAACTGTTTCGAGGTTGTAATAGATTTTAATTAGGGTTTTAATTGCCGCATTTCATTTTCAGTTAAATAATTTTGTATCTGCGAAAGCCATGTAATAGCTAGGTTTATTTTCTCGCACTTCTAATTTCCGTAATCTTCAACTGTTAGATGCATAGATAATATGATTGTATGGAAAGATTGTTTGAAAATTAAAACGGTAGATCACCTAATGTACAAAGACTAATTAACTGAAAAATTCACATGCACATATTCACCCCTAGGATTTGCCTCACTTCGGTTGCCTTCGGTAAAACAGTCATCAAGCACAGGAGATTTTAGTGGTTGCCCTCCTGTCTAAAAGATCAAATGTCCCATTCGAATGTTGCCTCGAAAATGTTGCCTCGGAAAGATCTTAAGACTCTAGGGTTACTACTAAAGTTTCCAACCCATTGCTTTAGTGACTGTACACGTCCCTTTCGAATGTCCCTTAAAAACTCCAACAACGGGGCTGCCTACTCCTTAATAGTAGGATAGCGCTGTCTAAAAGAAACGAGAACGAAAAATCTTTTTTCGAGTAGGTAGAATCTGAAGTACTTGCTCAACAAAACTTTTCACACAAACACCTTTCAAAACATTTTTCAAAATCAACTTCGTCACACCCTTGAGGACTGATACAAGGGTTATCACAAAGTAAAACTTTTCAAAACAAGCACACACACAAGCAATTTTAAAAAGATGAGCAAGTACCTAAGAGCCCATGGAAAACCATGGATAGAAAGGGTGCTAACACCTTCCCTTTCTATAATCTACCCCCCGTACTCAGAAATCTCGAAAAAAGGTTTTTTCTGTTCTTTTTCCTTTTCCATGATTGGATAAAATAAAAGTTGGTGGCGACTCTTGCTTACCGCGACATTTTGCGAACAAAAAAATGCAAAACGCAAACCAGTAAAAACAGTCGGTTCTGCCACCATATCATAGAACTGGCGACTCTGTTGGGGAAAAATAAAGTGGGGTTTACCTTAGGATCTAGGTCATTTCAAATTGCTTTCTTGTTTGTTTGCTTTATTCTTAAAGGGTTATTGCTTGGGTTACTATAGATCCTACACCCGGATCTGGGGGCACTCATTAGGTAAACAGCAATAGATCGTGGAGACTATACGGCATAGACCGATATGGTTTAAGCGATGGTTGTGTTGGTGTGGAACTTTGGTTGGTATCGGTATCCTTCGTAGGGAAACGAGGAGAATATGGGGCCGCCGTGTGGTGTCGTGAAGCACTAACGGACCTTAGAACCTTAATTGAACAAGCTTGGCCACTAGAAAGTAGTGAGATAGCCGGCCTCGGTGTAGAGTTGAGGATTGGTTGATACTTGATGCTACATTCATTGAGATCAGACTTTCAGTATATTTCGGCTGTAAGAAAAGATTGCTTGAGCTGAGACAATGCCCGATAAAGGATGTTCAGTGATATTGAGATCCCTTAGAACCCAGTTACTTTTTAAGACAAGTTTGAAACCATCTAAACTTCAAGAGGGTATGACCTTTAACCTCATGCAAGTCTTAAACCTAAGAGCTTGTTGTGATTTGTCTGTGTTTGTTATACCTGTGGTTTATCATGACATCATGCATCATAACATAGCATCCATTCTTATTGCACTAACCATTTCAAAGACCAAGGGAATTTATCTTTGTTCTGTTTTGCAGATCATGGCTTCCGTTCGTAGGAACACTATTTGAATCAGCTTTGTGAAGATACCTTCCCAACTCAAAGAGCTAGTATCAAGGGTTTCTGAAACTTCAGCATTCACTAAGAGACATGGTCAACTTCTCAACCTGGTTACTTCAAACTTTGATGAAAAGATGATGAGTGTACTCTTTCAATTCTTTGATCCCAAGCACCACTGCTTCACCTTTCCAGACTATCAATTGGTGCCTACCTTGGAAGAATTATCTCAGCTGTTGGATATACCCATTCTTGAATAGTTGCCCTTCACAGGTCTAGAAGAAGTTCATAAGCCAGAAATCATTGCCTCAGCTTTACATCTGAAACGGGCCGACGTGGTGTCCAATTGGGAAACAAGAAGAGGAGTCAAGGGTTTTCTAGCTAAGTTTCTGATAGACAAGGCCCAACCGTTTTGGGATAATATGGATTTTCAAGCTTTTGAGGAGGTTTTGGCTCTTCTAATCTATGGGTTAGTCCTATTCCCTAATCCGAACTCATTCATAGATGTGAATTCTATCAAGATCTTCCTCTCCCGCAACCCTGTGCCTACCTTTCTCGGAGATATTTTGCACGCTCTCCATACTCGTACCATAAAGAGAAGAGGGGTTCTTATGTGTTGTATGTCATTGCTGTCGAGGTCGTTTATTTCTCACCTCCCCAATTCTATATTGAAGAATGAAGAAGGTTTGGGTTGGTCGCAAAGGATAATGTCACTCGCTCATATGGATATTCTCTAGTGTTCCCGAGCTATGGAAAACACTGCTATTATTGACCGCTGTGGGGAGTAACCTAATATCCCATTACTTGGTATCAGAGGGGGTATAACCTACAATCCTTGTTTAGGTATGAGACAATTTGGTTACGCCCGAAGAGATGGTCCCCATGAGTTACTTATCGAGGGCATTGTATTCAACTATGAGGATGATGTTCAAGAGTATCGCCGGAGGTTCATACGAGCTTAGGGCATGGTAAATAGATATGGTGCCAAGGCTTTAGGGCCAAAGGCTTCCATTCCTATGGAACCTTACCTCCAATGGGTACGAGCTCGCGCCCAGAATCTTATGATGCCCTATGTGGCCGTTTTACCAGTGATTGTGGAAACCACTACTGAAGGGGGTATTACTTACATGGTTCTCTATCCTTATATGCCCACTGATCTTGGGGAATTACAGAGGTCTTGGATTCAGTTGATGAAGGAGCGGGATACTTACAGGGATTAGTTCCATGCTCAGGAGAGGAAGGTTTTAGAGCTCACAAAGCAGCTTCATGAGGAAAATGGACTCAATGATTATCTCGGCACAAAAAGGAAGCATCCATGGGAATTTTGATTGCTTTTCTAATTTTAGATTTGTTTTTAATTGTAACGCCTAAAAGGCATTTGAACTTTGAATTCATCTAATAAAATCTTTGTTTATTTTGGTTTGCAAATTTAAATTTCCCAAAGTCTTTGAAATCATTGCATGCGCATCCCATTCATAACATTGCATGTACAGGTACCATTACAGGTTTCTCATCTTCTTCGCTGTTTATTTCAGCAGAAAAGTCTTCTGAACAAAGCATCAAGGACCTTCAGGCACAAAACACCCAGTTCCAACAAAGTTCATAAGTCTGGCAAAGGGGAAGGGGGATCTGAAAGCCCTCATCCTGAAAGAGAAAAACAAAAACAATAAGGTTGCCGGTATTCTGAATATGGGCAGAAGGTTTGGAGAGCATTTGAAGTGACAAGTCGATCTGACCTCTTCATCCAAGGAAGGGGAGAATCAATAAGAAGAGACATAGGAGAAGGACCCCAGTCCTGCAGTTTCTGACAATGATAGTGACTACAATGATGAGCAATATCCTCCTGCTGAGGATAGATACAAGCAGTTGGAAGATCGTTTGAGTGCCATGGAATTTCATAGGATACTTGGACTGGATTTCGAAGAATTGAGATTGGTGGTGGGAGTGGTCATCCCGTAGAAGTTCAAAGCTCCAAGTTTCGCTAAGTATGACGGGGTGTCCTACCCAAAACTCCATCTCCGTTCTTACGTCAGAAAGATCCAGCTCCACACCGCTGATAAAAATTTGTTGGTTCATTTCTTTCAAGATAGTCTGTCAGGGAATCAGCTTGAATGGTTCTACCAACTGGAGAGAGCCAATGTCCGAAATTGGGAAGATTTGGTTGCTACTTTCTACAAGCAGTATAAATATAATGCCGACCTTTCTCCTACTCGTACTCAACTCCAGAGTATATCCATGGGTGCAAGTGAAGGCTTTAAAGACTATGCACAGAAATGGAGAGACTTAGCTAGAAGAGTTTAATCCCCGTTTGTCTGATAGGGAGCTGGTTGATATGTTTTTGGGGATGCTATCTGGTTACTCCCTCAAAAGTAGTTTCTGGACCCATAATCATTCCTGTTGTTGCTCCCCCGAAAGCTGTTCCCAGTCCTACAATTATCTCCAACAATAATCCAACTAATAAAGCCGTTACAACCCCTGTTATCATTCCTACCAACACTCCTGCTGCTGAATTAACCGAGACTCGAGGAAAAGGTGTTTTGGTTGAGTCTGTCAAGACGAAGACACAATCATTGGCTATCCTTGAGATCTCCCGGAAAGAGATGGAGGAAATTTTGAAGATCATTAAGAGAAGCGACTACAATGTAGTTGAACAACTGGGGAAAACCCCCTCTAAAATTTCCATGTTGGAATTACTACTATGTTTCGAGGCACATGCAAAAGCCTTGGTAAAATTCCTGAAAACTGCCCATGTACCCCAAGAGACATTTTTCGATCAGTTTCAAGACTGCGTAGCCAGCTTGACTGCAGATAATGGTCTAGGTTTTTCGGATGCTGATTTAACACCAAGAGAAAGGAAGCATAATGAGGTGTTGCATGTCTCAGTTGAATGTAGGGGAACAACCTTGGCCCATGTTTTGGTGGACACTGGCTCATCTCTGAATGTATTTCCTAAAAAAGCTCTTGATAGGCTTGACTGTGAGGGATTGACGTTGAAGCCGAGTAACATAGTAGTAAGGGCTTTTGACGGCTCGAAAAGGATGGTACATAGGGAGGTAGACATTCCCATAAAAGTTGGAACACAAAATTTTGATTCAACTTTTTATGTAATGTATATCCGTCCCTCATATTCCTGCTTGCTAGGCCGACCATGGATTCACGATGCTGGCGTTGTCACTTCTACGTTGCACCAAATACTGGAATATCCAATTCAAGGGAAGATTATCACCGTTCATGGAAAAGAAGAGTATATGATTAGCCATCTAAATTCCTTCAGATATATGGAATTAGATGGTTAATTTATTGAAACTCCATTTCAACACTTTGAAAAGGTCACGCAAGATGTGGCGGTAACCAAGGTTGTTCCTGAGATTACAAGGCCTTCACTCCGGATGTCATCTCTGAAGGATGCTAAAACAGTGGTAGAAGAAGGTGGGTGCACTATCTGGGGAAAACTCTTGGATATCTTGTATAAGTCTGACAAGTTTGGCTTGGGTTTCATTTCAAGTACTCAGAAGGTTGTACGTCGCGCTCGTGCCGGAGGACCACCCCTGAAGATCAGCAACCGTGAGGTCAACACCGTAGAAGATGATGAACATAGTTGTGACTTGGAAGAATGGATATTCTCAACTGTCAATGGAGGGCTCAGCAACTGGGAGGTTGGAGATTTTGTCCCGATCACTTTTATCCCATAGTAATTTGTCTTTATATTTTGTTGGATCTGTAATATTAAAACAATTCGTACTCTTAAAACCTTGTGTCTTACCCGAGGCACAATGGTCCATTTGTAAGGGTTATTATCTCATCTTCATATAACATCAATGAATCATGGACGTTTTCGCATACAAACTTTTGTGCTCATTTTTTTCTTTTACATTTTATTTTCTTTCAAAGATAGTTATACCCTTACACACACTCACACTCACAATGCAGGTATACATCCATTTGGGATCCCATGGGTAACAATACTGCTATGGTCTTTTGTGACTCTGAGAATCTAATCTACCAAGCCGAAGACGAAGGCGGGGAAGATTGTGAAGTACCAGGAGAACTTGCCAGACTGCTACAACAAGAAGAGAGAACCATTCAGCCTCACGAAGAACCCATGGATACAATCAACCTAGGTACCGAAGAAGACAAAAAAGAGGTCAAAGTGGGAGCCAATCTGGAACCCAGTATCAAGGAGCGTCTAATTCAGTTGTTACACAATTATGTCAAAGTCTTTGCCTGGTCGTATGAAGACATGCCAAGACTTGATGCAGATATTATGGTACATCATCTGCCTACAAGAGAGGATTGTCCGCTAGTAAAGCAAAAGGTTCGCCGCATGAGGCCAGATATGTCAGAAGAGATCAAAGCAAAAGTCGTGAAGCAATTCAACATTGGATTCTTGGTTGTCACCTCTTATCCCCAATGGGTTGCCAATGTTGTTCCCGTGTCCAAAAAGGATGGCAAAGTGAGAATGTGTGTGGACTACAGAGATTTCAATAGGGCAAGCCCTAAGGATGATTTTCCACTCCCCCATATTGATATTCTAGTCGACAATACGGCACAACACAAAGTGTTTTCTTTCATGGACAGATTCTCAGGTTACAACCAAATCAAAATGGTGCCTGAGGACATGGAGAAAACAACATTTGTCACGCAGTGGGGAACTTTCTGCTATAAGGTGATGCCATTTGGGCTGAAGAATGTTGGGGCAACCTATCAACGTGCCATGGTAGCTTTATTTCACGACATGATACATCACGAAATAGAGGTCTATGTGGACGACATGATAGCCAGATCTCAAACAGAAGAAGAGCATCTTGATCACTTACAAAAATTGTTTGAGAGACTGAAGAAGTATAAATTGAGGTTGAATCCAAACAAATGCACATTTGGGGTACGGTCTGGTAAACTCCTAGGCTTTATCGTCAGCAACAAAGGTATCGAGGTCGATCCTGCCAAGGTAAAAGAAACACAAGAGATGTCTTCCCCTCGTACTGAGAAGGAAGTCAGAGGGTTCTTGGGACGTTTAAACTACATTTCCAGATTCATCTCTCACCTGAGAGCCACTTGTGAACCAATCTTCAAATTGTTGAAGAAAGATCGGGTAGTCAAATGGAATTATAAATGCCAAGTTGCTTTTGACAAAATGAAAGAATACTTACAAGAGCCTCCTGTGTTAATGCCACCAGTCGAGGGAAGACCATTGATCATGTACCTGACTGTTTTAGAAAACCCAATGGGATGTGTATTAGGGCAGCATGACTAGTCTTGCCGAAAAGAGCATGTTATTTACTACCTGAGCAAAAAGTTTACCGACTGTGAAACCAGATATTCACTGCTCGAGAAAACTTGTTGTGCTCTGGCATGGGCTGCTCGCCGGCTAAGACATTATATGTTGACTTATACTACTTTGTTGATATCTAAAATGGATCCGGTAAAATACATCTTCGAGAAGCCTGCTCTCTCTGGGAGAATAGCGAGATAGAAGATGATCTTGACAGAATATGACATACAATATACTACCCAGAAAGAAATAAAGGGAAGTGTATTAGCCGATCACCTTGCTCACCAAGCTGTAGAAGACTACCAGTCTATGAAATTCTAATTTCTGGATGAAGACATCATGACATTAGACAATTGTGGAGAATTCAGGCCATATGACGGACCTGAACAAGGATCCCAATGGACCCTTTTCTTTGATGGGGCATCCAATGCACTTGGAAATGGCATCGGTGATGTACTCATATCTCCGGAAGGGTGTCATACTCCCTTTACTTCCAGACTCTGCTTCAATTGTACAAACAACATGGCGGAATACGAAGCGTGCATCTTTGGTCTCAAAGTTGCCATAGACTTGGAGATCAAATCCTTGGATGTATTCGGAGATTCAGCTTTGGTTATCAGTTAGATCAAAGGGGAATGGGACACCAAACACCCTAACCTTATCACTTATAAAGAACATGTTTTGACATTGCTACCACATTTTGAGAAGATTACCTTCGAGCATTTCCCGCGAGAAGAAAATCAGCTAGCAGATGCTCTAGAAACAATGTCATCTATGTTTAAACTTAATTGGGATAACGAGGCTCCCCAGATCACCATTGAACGAATGGGGGATCCAGCACACTGTCACGAGATTAATACTGAAGAAGTAGTGGACCAGCCTTGGTTTCACGAAGTCAAGAAATATCTTAAGGCTCAAGAATATCCAAAAGAAGCTTCAATCAATGATAAGAAATTCTTAAGGAGATTCTCTGCTAAATTTTTTCTTAGCAACGGCATCCTGTACAAACGCAATCATGACTCTGTGTTACTTCGGTGCATAGATAAGGTTGAAGCTGAAAGGATCATGGCTGAATTGCATGAAGGAACTTTTGGCACCCATTCTAGTGGGCATATGATGGAGAAGAAAATCCTACGGGCAGGCTATTACTGGTCTACCATGGAACCAAGAACGTTGTTGCCTTTTTCATCAAGCAAAATCTCATTTACCGGTACCGTATCCCATAAAGGATCATCACTAACAATGGTACAAACCTCAACAACACTATGATCACCGCCTTGTGCGAGCAATTCCAGATCCAGCATCACAATTCTTCCCCTTACCGGCCAAAGATGAATAGTGTTATCGAAGCTGCAAATAAAAACATTAAAAAGATCATACAGAAAATGACAGTTACATAGAAAGATTGGCATGAGATGTTACCATTTTCTCTCCACGGGTATCATACCAAAGCTCACACATCAACAGGGGAAACACCCTATTCTTTGGTATACGACATGGAGGTTGTCTTGCCTATTGAGGTCCAGATCCCCTCTCTGAGAATTATGAAGGATGCAGGGCTGAACGGAGACGATTGGATCCAGACTCGACTTGATCAACTAAACTTGATTGATGAGAAGAGACTTACTGCTGTCTGTCATGGTCAAATGTATCAAAAACGGATGATCAGGGCTTTCAACAAGAAGGTCAGACGCCAAGTGTATCAAGTTGGGGATCTGGTAATCAAACGCATGATACTGCCGCAAGTTAATCCCAGGGGAAAATGGACTCCCACCTATGAAGGACCATTTATAATCAAAAATATCTTCTCTGGTGGGGCAATAATCTTAACCACCATGGATGGTGACGACCTGCCGCATCCTGCAAACACGGACATAGTCAAAAGATACTACGCATAAGAGACCCGCTAGGTTGAAACGCCTAGGAAAAACAAGGGCATCTCGGCGAACCAAAAAAAGGTTCGGGCAAAAATTAGGGATAAACCCAAAAATTTGTACACCTGGCAAGTTGAAAACCCGAAAGGGCGGCTTGGGCAAAAAAGGGTTTCCCAGTGGACTGAAAACCCGAAAGGGCGGTCCAGGCAAAAGTTAGGGAATTAAAGCGTATGACTATGTCTCGTTGGATTACCTTATGGACAACCTTTGGCTTCAAATGATAAACTCAGAGGTTATGATCAATTCAATCATCTTCAGACGAGGCAACAAATAGACAACATACTCAGAGATACAAAGGCTATAGCAGAATGGGAACCCCATGGGATTATTACACATAGCTATCTTTTCTTTGTATTAAAATCATCATCTTTTACGAAGGCATTCTCTTACTAGAATGTTTGTCTCCTTGTATAAATACTTACCCAAAGTCAATACAAATATACCTCTTTGAAAGTGCAAAACTATCTGTTTTTCTTTACTCTTGTGTTTTGTTTGCAAAAACGTCCAATGATTCATTTTGAACATATGCATTTGAACATAATTACTGTTTACAAATAAAAAAATAAAAGAAAATTACTAATGGCTTTAAGAGGTAGGGAAATCCCCCTAATCTATTTCCATGAATCCCCCACAGTTTGCAGTTTAATTCCCAACAGAACGAGCTTCTAATTATCAATCACTGGTAGAAGTCATCAAAATTCTCAAGATTCCCCAATAGGGTTTTACAAGCAGTACATGGAATTTCCTTTACAATAGAGTTTATTTCTCTAAACATAAATTCATCAACACTTAGACTTCACAACATGAAGATTTATATCCTCAACAGTAGTCAGGGATTTATTTCCCCAACCCAACAGTAGTGCAGCAAACTAGCTCACATACGCATACATTGCATCCATATATCATAAACATTGATAACATGAATGCATTATACTATGCATTTCATACAACATAAACATTGAATTTTAGCTAACATTTTACCCTTTTCAGGATAAGGTTAACAACTACCATTAATAATATTCAAAGTTTTCAGATACAGTTCGGATACGCTCCAGATACGGACGCCATTCTGATACTTATTCAGATTCAACTTTCAGATGCAGTTCAGATACGCTCCAGACACGGACGCCATTCTGATACTCATTCAGATTCTACTTTCAGATATAGTATAGATACGCTCCAAACGCGGATGCCGTTCTGATACTCAGTCAAAGCCTCTTCCAGATACATCTCATATACGCTTCAGACACGGATGCCATTCTGATAATCATTCAAATTCAACTCTCATATACAGTTCAGACATGCTCCAGACACGGATGCCATTCTGACACTCATTCAAAACTAGATTTCAGATATAGTTTAGATACTCTCCATACACGGATGCCATTTTGATAATCAGTCAAAATCAGCTCCCAAATACAGTTCAGATACGCTCCAGACACGGACGTCATTCTGATACTCATTCTTGCAGCTTACAAATTACAATTCAACAATCACTTTTGAATGGCATCTTTAAGCCCATCTCCCACAGCTTTCTATCACCTCTCCAAATGGCATCTTTAAGCCTGTTCCCTCAACCATCACATCATTGAGTGCAAATTTTTGGTCACTTTAGTGTCCAATCATCTTCTACCTTTGAATCACGACTGGCGAAACACGCCAATCTAACTCTTCAAGCTTAAGAAGATTGAACAGGGGCAGCTGTTGTACCCAAAAAATTTCCCTCTTACTTATCAAGAATCTTCTTACAAGATCTCATTGGGCTCAAGACGGCACTAGGGCTTGATCAGCTCAAGACACCTCCTTATGCACTGATGACCAAAATTAGGGTTTGAGTTTGCACAAGGATTTTTTAACTACCAATGCCCCATATGAATTTCATGGATCATTATGGACCCCCAAGATTTCTCATGTCAAGTTTCAAGCCTTGGATCACACTTTTGATCAGTCAATTGAACAGTTGACCTAAAAATCAGTTGTATTGGGGAAAAAGTAAACCATGGCCAATTTACAGTCAAACTCCATAATATTTGATCCACGTCAACATTTTAAACCCATATGTATAATTTGATCATGTTTGGACCATAATTCCTCAAGAAATTTGATCAGATCTCCAAAAGGGAAAAATGGTTAAAATTAAGGTTTTGACAGGGAAAAGGAAATTTCTGATTTTAGACCTAGAAAATGGTCAATTGGTTTAAGGCATGATCTTAAGAGTCCATTTGCATAATTTTTACCTAATGACATGATTCAAAACATTACGAATCCATTGGATTGACAGATGAATTTTGCAGTCAGCTGATCAAAAGTCAACTGTATACTGAAAAGTCAAACTTTGACTTTTTGATCAAATTCAAGTGCCAAAGATCACAATTCATCAAAACATGTCAAAATTGAAATGTTAAAATTTCTTAACTTAGAAATTTTTCTAAGTATGAAAATTTTCTTTTTTTTTCATAACTTTAAGCCGAATTTTCACCATGATGCAAGATGATTCAAAGGAAACTTACGACATGAAAGTTGTATATCTCCATGAAATCTAAAAATTTTCCTCACACAACTTCTCCTAAAAATTCTTGGATCTCAAGTTATAATTTTGTGAATACATGCTCATGAACTAAAAAAGACTTAGTGAAATTTTTCCCTAATTAGGCAGATTTTTTACCTAACTTCATGGCAATTTTTCACATAGTTCCAAGGGGAATATTCAAAAGCAATTCAAAGATGGGTTGTATAGCACATTTCAAAATTTCCAAAATGTCCAAGAACTCCTTGAGATCATTCTTGAGCAAGGAGAATCGAAGGAAAGAAGTTAGGGTTTTCAAACTTGAATTACAAACCATTTTTTGAAGAACACTTTATCCAATCTTCAAGCATGCTGTACAAATCGTGCTTTTCAGGCTTCAAACTTGATATTCACTCAATAATTTAATGTTTACACAACTGATAGAGCCATTGTCCAAGAATTTGAGCCATTATCCAAGTTGCATTTCCATTTTTGGAAGAAAGTCACCACTTCCATTTTGGAAAAGTGACTTTAATCACAATGTCAACTCTTCTTGACCCCATACATTGTTGTTTCTAACTCAAAATCATTTAGAAGCAAGAAGCAACATATCTACAGCCTGCTAATCACCCTGCAAATCCTTGTACTTCACATTGAAACCATGTTTGTCAACTTTGCTTCAATAACAAGTAACCAAGCCATAACATGTGATTTCAATTTCTGAGTTGTTTCAAGCCTCAAAACCTCTTGCCTATAAGTACACAGACTATTTTCAAGATGACACATGCATGCCAGTGCCCTGAAACTATCCCAAACACTCAAAAACCATAAATCTGCTCAAAAACACCATTGATATACAATTTTGAACCAAAACTCATCATCTTCATTTCCACTCGTGCATTTTGAAAACCAATCACTCAAACACCTTCTAAACATCATACCAAATCAATCCAGACCCCTGTTTTAAGACTGTAACTCCTCCATAAGTATCCATTATTTTCAAACATCAAGCTTGCAGGTTGACTTGAGTGGAGAGATTCATGAGCTTTCAAGGAAAAGTAGGAGTTGGAATACACTCAAGGAGGTACAGGCAAGCTAAACAGAACCTCAGGCCATCTCAAAAGTTGCTTAAACTCCATTCATGACTCCAGCTGCAAGAGGTAAATTTTCAAACTTTTATCTCTTCATACAAGCGCCATTTGATCCTGATTTGTGAAGACAAAATGTAGATATCTTTGCTCTAAAGCTGGCCATGTTCATAGTTCTCATTTATATTGATTGTGTATAGAGAATTTTGGATTTGAAATTTCTGAGAAAATTAGGTTTCAATTTAGGGCCAGCAAATATAATTTTCATCTTTGACTTTTAGCTTACATAAGTTATATGGTTAGATTCGTGGGAAGAAACACCACAACTTTCATGTTTGAACTTTCCATTTTTGTGGAGAAATGAAGAAGTTACAGGTACACCGGCTGGAGGTTGAAGATGAAGTCATCAGGACTTGATTTGCTTTATATATTTATGGTTTTGTTTATATGACCGGATGAAACAGCCACCCCAGTGGCAAGCGCGCGCGTACTAAGTCACTTCTTACCTAAAGGGCGAGGGTTCGAACCAATGTGAATCCCCCTTTTGTTTTTTTTCATATTTTCTTATCCTTATTTTTTTCCAGGCGTTGGGCCCTTTGGGCCTGGCATTGTTTTTTTTATTTGCTAACTCACCTCCTTACCTACTTTTGGCACCCCCTGGCCCATTTATTTTTATTTACTTATTTATTTCATTTTTCCTTTTAAATATTTTTCTAAATTACTAAAAATCATGAAAAAATACCAAAAAGAATATATTTTATATTTTGACTTATTTTATTTTATTTTCCCATGAACAAAAATATTTTATTTACTATACTTTATTTACTTTTCTTATAAACTTAATTAATGTTATATTATTTATTTTCTTCATACCATTTAAAAATATATTATTTAAATACCAAAAAAGGACTAAAAATATTTTTAGAGCCATATATTATTTTCAAGACAAAAATACAAAAAAAAATACTTTTTCTTTAAACTTATTTTCTTTTAATCAACTAAATAAAATTAGGGTTTTATTCAAAAATATTTTCTTAATTAATTTATTTTCTTAATTAATTTAAGTTAATTTAATTTTGATTTAATTATTTTTTTCTCTAATTAGGTTTAGGTTAAAACCTCTTTCATATAAAAATCAAAACACAAAAATTATTTCTTTCCATGTGCATTTGTACTTTATATATTTCTTCAATTATTTGTACATATTCAATTTGGTTGTAATAGATTAATTAGGTTTATATTATTGCAACCCTCATTCATAAATTGTATACCCCCTCCCACAAGTATTGTAATAGCGTAGTAATTTTAAATTTCGTAATTTACCGCTTTCATATATACAATGCTAGTTGTTGTACCCCAAAATTTGCCCTCCCATATTTCTCAATACATTTCAAATGAGGTCCTCAAATTGCTCAAGGAAGTCCAAGAGTTGACCAAACAAACTCTCTCCTAAGGCAGTCTACCTCAAATTAGGGTTTTAGTTTGCATCAAAGTACTTAAGTCCAAGGGTTCCCAAATGCTCACATTGTTCTAATATGTTCTCAGGATCATCCATGTCAAGTTTCAAGCCTTGCAGAGGAAGTTTGCTCAGTCAATTGCTCAAAGGCCTGAAAATTGACTATGCTAGGGCAAAAGTCAAATGTGTCCTACATGCAGTCAAACTTCAATATTTTTGGTCAACATCCTCATTTTGAATTATTATTCATCATTTTATGAAGGTTTGATCATGATTCCTCAAGGATTTCTCACAATTCATCAAAACCCAAAAGTTGCTAAATTAGGGTTTTGTAGGAAAAGTCAACTCAACTTTGACCAAGCATAACTTTCTCATACTTTATCAAAAATGACCCATCCAGATCTCATTTTGAAGAGGATGCAATTCCCTACAATTCATATTCAGCTCCCAAGTTCAAAATATGCACTCACAAGAAGTTATGAATTTGGACATTATAGGTCATTTTGAAAAGTCAACAAAAACACTTTTTTTTGTCAAAACTTCATACATGAACATGGTAGACACAATTGATATGAGACTAAAAGGGTTGCTTAGAGGACATCTTGAACTTTCTAAAAAGTCCAAGAACACATCTCTAGGGTCAAAATTGAAGGAGTTATGCATTGGTGAAGATGACCCTTTTTGCAAAATTGCTAAAAGTCAAATGTGTCTCAATTTGCAATTTTTTTCAAATGGGCCCAACTTTTTGTGCTTGCATTGAATTTGTAATATGATCCACGATCCATGATCCTTCCCACTTGCCTTTATTTTAGTTTTGTCATTTATTTTGATTTTTATTTCATTTAAATCAAATAAAATCAATAATAAATAATGAAAATGTCAAAAATCATTTAAACCTTGAGATTTTGTGCATATTTCAGGTCCATGAATAGCTGGCAATGAGATCAAATCGTGCAAGGCTTGTTTGGACACAAAAAGATTTAATTTTTCTTATTTTGGAAAGATTTGGTGCAAGGGTGAATCAAGGATCATATCTTCATAATTGCATGGATTTGAGGTAAACTTGTAACCCTAATTGATTCTATGATATATATTGAACAAATCCAAAGCAAAAGCATAGGGGTTGGAGGCGTGAGAGAGCATAAACAGATTCAAAAAAGTCATTAAAAAGTGTGAAATCATTCTTGCAGTTAGAAGGAAATTCAGGCCATTCCAAGAACACCATTCGTATCCTGGACCTTCTCTGAAGCAGATACGATCATTTGCAAGCATCCATACGGCCAGAAACTCAAACTACAGACCCACGGTTTGTTCTTCAAACTCAAAATCCATTCTTGCAATTTATGCAGCATTAGCACGTTTCAATGACATATATGTGTTTGTTAATGTATTTGCAATATTCTGGTTATACTCAATTGAGTTTTTGATGCACATACTGAGATCCACCATTGCTAGGTTTTCCTTGCTCGTTTTAGGGTTTTCTCATGCAGGTAGAATTGGCCCAAAAGAGAGGTACCATGTTATTCACAAGGCCAAGACGAACTGACATGTATCATTAGTTTGCATTTATCATGCTTGCAGTGAGTTTTAGAAAATCACAGGACTGTACCTACGCCCTTTTGTCCGTAGGTAAAAGTGTCCAAAATTTTAGCAACGGAAGGAGGTAGAAGATGATGGCGTGGCACCCCCTGACTGGCCCATTCAAAAATTCACGCCTGTTTGATATATTAATTTGTTTTTTCATTATAATGTTTGATTGATATCTTTTGTACAACAAGGCACGTTAGCTCAACTGGTCAGGAGGCGTTGGAAAAAGACAAAGGGCCTGGGTTCGAATCCCAGGTCCCCCATATTATTTCATAATTTTATTTCTTGCATGATCAGGCACATGTACAGGCAAAGAGACCACCATACTCCATCATCCTTCAACCATCAGATCACCCACGCGCTAGATCCAAGGATTCATAATGGAGGTCTACCATGAACATCAGTCAAGCCAATGCATTGGATCATGAGAAGTCAACGTGGGTTAAGGCTTATTGGGCCCAAAGCTGCTTTTGACACCCCCTTCTTGCCACTAACACCAGGCACAATTATCTTTTTTTCTTTTATATTTTTCCTTTTATTTATTTATTTTTGTTTAAATTGTTTTCTCACACAAAAATTAATTCTTTTTTTACAAAGAACTCATAAAATCAATTTTCATCAAATTAGAATTTAGGGTTTTTTTATTTATTTTGTCAAAATTAATTTAGTATTAGTTTAATTTAATTTTAGGGTAAATTTAACCTTTTGTAAAAAACTTAAAATAAATTAGAAAATTAGGGTTCTTGATTTAATTTTTATTTTCTTTTCTTAAAAATAACAAAAATGCAAAAATAGGTCAAATTAATATTTTTCTTAATTTAAATTAATTAATAATTAGGTTTATACTTACTTAATTAAAACCTTATTTTTCTCAAAATAATCAGAACAACAAAAATGATTTTCCTTTCAATTAGGTTTAGACGGGATCAAAACCCTAATTTTTCCCGCTCTCGATTCATCGCGAGCGTTTATTTATTTTTAAAATATTAATGTAACTGCTCATGGGATGTAATAGTTTAATTAGGATTTTTCTGTTATTTATTGTTTTACAGGTTTTTGGATATGTAATTAATCCCCCTCCCTGAAGCCTTGTAATAAGCGTAGTTTTATTTCTCGCATTTTAATTTTCACAAATATTAACTGTAAGATGTATGATAATAGGATTGCATGACAAGAATGTATGTTAATTTTAAAATGGTTAGCAAACCCTAAATGTGCAAAGATAATAACTGAAATCAAATCACTCGCACATGTGCACTCCTAGGGTATACTCTCACTTAGGTTGCCTTCGGTAAATGATCATTAAGTATAGGGTGTCTTAGTGGTTTCCCTCTTGTCTAAACAAAGAGCAAATGTCCCATTCAGAAATATTGTCTCGGAAACGTTGCCTCGGAAAGATTGCCTCAGAAATGTTGCCTCGAATATGATCTTAAGACACTAGGGTTATTACTAAGACGTCCTAATATTGCTTTAATGATCGCACGTCCCTTTCAAATTGACCCTTACAACTCCAACGACGGTGCTACCTACTCACTAATAGTGGGATAACGTTGTCTAAAGGAAATGAGAACATAACCATTCTTTTTTCGAGTAAGTAGAAGCTAGTAGGTACTTGCTCAAAATCAAACTTTTCCACACTTACACTCTTTTTTCAAACAAAGTTTTTCAAAAACAACTTCGTAACACTCTTGAGGACTGATACAAGAGTTAAAACGAAGTAAAACAAAAATTTTTCGAAACACACAAACACAGAAGCAGTTTTTAAAATGATGAGAAAGTACCTAAGAGCCCGTGGAAAACCACGGATAGAAAGGGTGCTAATACCTTCCCTTTCTATAATCTACCCCCCGTACTCAAAATCTCGAAAAAGGAATTTTTCTGTGCTTTTTTCCTTTCCAGTTGGATAAAATAAAAGTCGGTGGCGACTCTTGCTTACCGCGACATTTTGCGAATACAAAATGCAAAATGCAAACCAGCATTTTCCTAAAACAGTCCAGTTCTGCCACCATATCACAGAACTGGCGACTCTGTTGGGGATTAAATAAGTGGGGTGTACCTTAGAATTAGTTCATCATAAATAGCTTCTCTTGTTTGATTTGGTTGCTTTACTGTTAAAGGGTTTTGTATTGGGAGTTACTATAGATCCTAACCCGGATCTGGGGGACACCTTTTAAGTAAGTAGCAATAAACTGTGAGGGAACTGTACAGCATAGACCGATACGGTTGAAAAAGTAGCTACGTTGATGTGGCACATTGGTTGGTACCATTATCCCTCGTGGAGAAACGAGGAGAATACGGGGCTGCTATGTGTGTCGTTAAGCATCAACTGACCTTAGAACCTATAATTGACCAACTTGGCCATTAGGAAATAGTGAGATAGCCGGCCTCGGTGTAAAGCAGAGAACTGGTTGATACTCGATGCTACACTCATTGAGACCATACTCTCGAGATAGTTCCGGCCGCAAGAAAAGATTGTGTGAGCTGAAATCATGATTGATGGAGGATGGTCAGTGATATTGAGAACCTCTAGAACCTGGTTACTATTATTAGGACAGGTTAAAACCAACTGAACTTCAAGAGGGTAGTACCTAGACTCCATGCAAGCCTTAAACTTAAGGGATTTTGTGTGACTTGTTTGCCTTTACCATGTCTGTTATCTACTATACCTGTTGTGTGTTTTATCATGACATCATGAATCATAACATAGCATGCATACTTCATTATACTAACCATTTCAAAGACCAGGGGGATTTATCTTTGTTCTGTCTTGCAGATTATGGCTTCCGTGCGCAGAAACACCATCCGAGTTAACTTTATGCAAATACTTGCTCAACTCAAAGATTTAGCCTCGAGAGTTTATGATACTTCTTCATTCATTAGCAGACATGGCCATCTTCTTAGCTTGGTTACCTCAAAGTTTGATGAACAGATGATGAGTGTGCTTTTCCAGTTCTTCGATCCGGTGCATCATTGCTTCACCTTCCCAGATTATCAGCTAGTTCCCACTATGGAAGAGTTTTCTCACTTATTGGGCATATCCATCCTCGAGCAGATGCCCTTCACAGGTTTGGAAGAGACTCCCAGACTAGAGGACATTGCTTCAGCTCTACATTTGAAACGGGCTGATGTAATATCCAACTCGGAGACACAAAGCGGGGTTGAAGGTTTCTTAGCCAAGTTTCTGATGGATCAAGCTCAACTGTTATGGGATAATTTGGACTTTCAGGCTTTTGAAGACATCTTGGATCTCCTTATCTACGGTTTGGTTCTTTTCCCGAATCCATATTCCTTCATAGATGTGAATGCGGTTAAGACCTTCCTGTCTCGCAATCCTGTACCTACTCTTCTGGGTGATATCTTGCATGCCCTCTACACTCGTAATGTGCGTAGAATAGGGACTCTCATGTGTTGCGTGCCGCTGCTGGCGAGGTGGTTTATTTTGCACCTCCCCAAATATGTGTTGAAGAATGAAGAAGGTCTTACAGGATAATGTCCCTTGCCCATACAGACATTTTTTGGAGTTCTAAGGCTATGGAAAGCATTTCTGTCATTGATCAATGTGGGGGACACCCTAATGTCCCGTTGCTAGGAATCAGAGGGGGTATAATATATAATCCCTGCTTAGCTCTGCGACAATTCGGTCGCGCTGGGAGTGACGGTCTTCATGAGCTACTTCTTACAGATATTGCCTTTGACTACAAGGAAGACATTGACGAGCATCGCCGAAGGTTTATACGAGCCTGGGGCATGGTGAATAGGTCTGACCCTCAAGAGTTAGGAACAAGGACTTCTCTCCCTATGCAACCTTATCTCCAGTGGGTCCGAGCTCGTGCTCAGAAGCTTGGGATGCCTTATGAAGCTGGGTTGACAGTAATTGTGGAGCCCACCAATGAAGAGGGCGTACCTTATACAGTCCTTTATCCCTACATGCCCACTGATCTTGGGGCATTGAAGAGATCCTGGATTCAGCTGAAAGAGGAGAGGGATACCTACCGGGAGAAGTACCACGAGCAAGAAAGGAAGATCATGAAGCTCACCAGACAACTCGAGAATGAAAGAATGATTAATGACTATGTCAGCACCAAGGGGAAGCGTCCATGGGATTTCTGATTTTTTTTCTTTTTCTAGTTTAGATTTGTTTTTCATTTACTTCTTTGTAAACGCCTTAAAGACATTGTTAAACATTTTTTACAAGTTTAATCTAATAAAGTTTGTTTATTTCTTAGTTTGCAAATTTGAATCTCCCAAGGTCTTTGAAATCATTACATACGCATCCCATTATCATGCACACCATTACAGGTACCATTACAGGTTTCTCATCTTCTTCGTTGTTTATTTCAGCGGTTATGTCTTCTGATCAAGCTATCAAAGATCTTCAGGCACAAAATGCCCAATTCCAAGAGATGTTCTTAAGCTTAGCTAAAGGGCAAGAGGATTTGAAAGCTCTCATCCTGAAAGAGAAAGAGAAATAGAAGGAGAAGAAGAAGAAGAAGAAGAAGAAGAAGAAGGTTGTTCTTTTTAGCATGGGTAAAATTTTTGGAGATAGGTTGAAACAGCAAGCTGAAAGGGTATCCCGGTGGACTGAAAACCTGAAAGGGCGGTCCAGGCAAAAATTAGGGATCAAATCGTAACACTATGTCACATTGGATCATCTTGCAACCAGACTTCGGTATCGACTATCAAGCTCGGACGGCGCCAATCAATATGATCTACCTTCAACCAAGTAGCAAAGTGATGAGACGCTCGAAGATATAAAGGCAATAGCAGAGTTGGAACCCAGTGGGATTGTTCATATAGCTGTTTTTCTTTGTTTTACACAAATTGTATAAATCCTGTTCTTTCGGCGGCGTTCTCTTACTAGGACATCAGCCTCTTGTACAAAACGCCTACTACAGGCCAACTTCAAAATCAATACAATTCATTTTCACAAATAAATTTCAACTTGTGTTTTCTTTTTCTGTTTTGTTTTGCAAGAGCGTCCAATGATTCATTTTTGATATATGCATTTGAAAATAATTGTTGCTCATTAATATTTACATGGGAAACAAAAGACGATTACTCGTAATTTCAGGAATAGGGGCAAACAAAAATGTCCAAACCTTATAGTTACTCTACCCACCAGGTACAGGGACAGAGCCAACTTGAGAAAATGACTAAAAGTGCATACACTCCCCGCAGAGTAGGAAATACCCAAAAATAATGGTGTTAATTCTCCCCAAGAAGAGTTTATCTATCACCAGCACTAGAAGATTATCCCCAGTGGAGTTTATTTCTTCCACAAGCTGAAACTCAATCCCCAGTCGGGTTCATTATCGCCAGCAATGGTAATTCATCCTCAGTCGAGGTTATTTCTCCAAATCAGCATATCTTCTAGCAGAGTATCTCTTCCCCACAGAACCATTTTTCTCGCCAGTTTATTCTCTAGCCGAGTTATTCTCCCGCTAATTTATTCTCATATCATCTTAGGTCGTTATCCCCAGCGAGAACGAAGAACTCAACTCTTTATATTCTCCAGCATAAGTCTGGGATTTATTTTCCCCACCTAGAAAACATCACGAGAACATTGCATATCCATACATCATGGCATGCGCATATGCATCATACAGCACAATCTCATTTATTTTGAGAACATCATTGCTCAATACATTTCATGCATCATGATATTACATACGACTAACTCCTTACCTTTCAGGGAAAGGTACAATCAAATTATCACAAGTTTTCTCTGGTTAAGTCAAATCGGTGCTAAGATTTCTATTTCAGTTCAAGCTATGAAGCTCGGATCCGACCGGATAGTATCTTGATTTCTCCATCATACCGTGAAGACCGGAAAACAGCCGGATAATAGTACCAAAATACTGTGAAGCCTGGAACCGAAGAAATAGTGGTTTATCTTAAGTTTAAGCTATGAAGCCCGAAATCAACCGGAAATTAGTTTAATCCCCAGCAAGTTATTGTATAGCCTGGAGAACGACCAGATAGCAATGCAAGTTACTGTGAAGCCTGGATTACGACCAGATAACAGTGCAAAGACACCATGAAGCTTGGAATCGACCAGATAGTGGTATATCATAAACACAAGCGGTGAAGCCTGGAGATCGATCGGAAAACATCTTAACAAGTTATTGTGAAGCCTGGATTACGACCAGATAGCAATACAAGACACCATGAAGCCTGGACTCGACCAGATAATGGTATAAGACGTTGTGAAGCCTAGATTACAACCAGATAGCAACCAAGAATACTACGAAACCTAGAGTCGACCAGATAGTGGTATATCTTTAATGCAAGTTATGAAGCCCAGATTCGACCAGATTATATCTTGATTTCTCTGAACGCCATGAAGCCTGGATTCGACCAGATAATGGTATAATACATCGTGAAGCCTGGATTATGACTAGATAGAGGTAAAAGACACTGAAGCCTGGGACTATGACCAGATAACAGTGAGGGACACTGCGAAGCTTGTATTCCGACCAAATAGCAGTCTACCCGGCCAATTACTATGAAGCCCGGAAATCGACCGGATATTAGTAAGCCTTAAAACCAAATGGAAGCACGGATGCGACCAGATAACCACTTAATTTCTTCTGAAGCCTAGAACGCGACCAGATAAGAAGTAAGAAGTTGCAAAGCCTGGATTACGACCAGATAGCAGTAAAGGACTGAAGCCTGGAATCGACCAGATAATAGTATAAGACACTGTGAAGCTTGGATTTCGACCAAATAGTAGTTTACCTGGACAATTACTAAGAAGCCCGGAATCGACCGGATATTAGTGTGCCCTAAATTCAAGTTGAAGCCCGAATGCGGCTGAATAACAACTTAATTCCTTCTAAAGCCTGGAGTACGACCAGATAAGAATTGAGAAATTGCGAAGATTGGAGAACGACCAGATAGCAGGTTTAATCTCATCTCCCCGTTAAGTCACTGTAAAGCCTGGAGCACGACCAGATAGCAGTCGATCTTATCACTATGAAGCCTGGAGCACGACCAGATAGTAGTTCATTTTCACCTCTTCGACTAAGAGATGATTCCCCAGTAGAATAACGGACGACTGAAGCTCCTAAAATTCTATTTCTCCCAAGACAAAGATCAATATTCCCCAACGTAGTTCTCCTCGACAACAGGTATACAGACTCTCGCAAAGGGCTCTTATGCAATCGACTCTTCTTATGATGGCATCTTTAAGCCCATCTTCTGACACCAACCTCCAAATGGCATCTATAAGCCCATTCCTGATATCACAAGACAAGTACCACTTCATGTGAGTGCAAATTTCTGGGAACTCTAGTGTCCAATCATCTTCCACCTTCGGATCACGAAAGGCAAGCAAGCCAATCTATATCCTCAGGTTTAAGAAGATTGAACAGGGGCAGCTGTTGTACCCTAAAATTTTCCCTCCCATATTTCTCAATACATTTCAAATGAGGTCCTCAAATTGCTCAAGGAAGTCCAAGAGTTGACCACACAAACTCTCTCCTAAGGCAGTCTACCTCAAATTAGGGTTTCACTTTGCATCAAAGTACTTGATTCCAAGGGATCCCAAATGCTCACAATTGTCCTAATATGTTCTCAGGATCATCCATGTCAAGTTTCAAGCCTTGCAGAGGAAGTTTGCTCAGTCAATTGCTCAAAGGCCTGAAAATTGACTGTGTTAGGGCAAAAGTCAATTGTGTCCTACATGCAGTCAAACTTCAAGATTTTTTGACAACATCCTCATTTTGAATTATTATTCATCATTTGATCAAGTTTTGATCATTATTCCTCAAGCATTTCTCACAATTCATCAAAACCCAAAAGTTGCTAAATTAGGGTTTTGTAGGAAAAGTCAACTCAACTTTGACCAAGCATAACTTTCTCTTACTTTATTAAAAATGACCCATCCAAAGCTCATTTTGAATATGATGCAATGCCCTACAATTCATATTCATCTCCCAAGTTCAAAATATGCAGTCACAAGAAGTTATGAATTTGGACATTGTAGGTCATTTTGAAAAATCAACAAAAACACATTTTTTGTCAAAGCTTCATACATGAACATGGAAGACTAAATTGAGATGATACAAAAAGGGTTGCTCAGAGGACATCTTGAGATTTCTAAAAAGTTCCAAAACACATCTCTAGGGTCAAAATTGAAGGAGTTGTTCATTGGTGAAGATGACCCTTTTTGCAAAATTGCCAAAAGTCAAATGTGTCTCAATTTGTAATTTTTGTCAAATGGGCCCAACTTTTTGTGCTTGCATTGAGTTTGTAACATGATCCACGACCCATGATTCTTCCCACTTGCCTTTATTTTATTTTTGTCATTTATTTTGATTTTTATTTCATTTAAATCAAATAAAATCAATAATAAATAATGAAAATATCAAAAATAATTTAAACCTTGTGATTTTATGCATATTTCAGGTCCATGAATAGTTGGAAATGAGATCAAATCGTGCAAGGCTTGTTTGGATAGAAAAAGATTGAATTTTTCTTATTTTCGAAAGATTTGATACAAGGGTGAATCAAGGATCAAATCTTCATAATTGCAAGGATTTGATGCAAACTTGTAACCTTAATTGATTCTATGATATATATTGAACAAATCCAAAGCTAAAGCATAGGGGTTGGAGGCGTGAGAGAGCATAACCAGATTCAAAAAAGTCATTAAAAAGTGTGAAATCATTCTTGCAGTTAGAAGGAAATTCAGGCCATTCCAAGATCACCATTTTTATCCTGGACCTTCTCTGAAGAAGATACGATCGCTTGCAAGCATCCATACGGCCAGAAACTCAAACTACAGACCCACGGTTTGCTCTTCAAACTCAAAATCCATTCTTGCAATTTACGCAGCATTAGTACGTTTCAATGACATATATGTGTTTGTTAATGTATTTGCAATATTATGGTTATACTCAATTGAGTTTTTGATGCACATACTGAGATCCACCATTACTAGGTTTTCCTTGCTCGTTTTAGGGTTTTCTCATGCAGGTAAAATTGGCCCAAAAGAGAGGTACCATGGTGTTCACAAGGCCAAGACGAACTGACTTGTATCATTAGTTTGCATTTATCATGCTTGCAGTGAGTTTTGGAAATCACAGGGTTGTACTTTTGGCCTTTTGTCCGTCGGTAAAAGTGTCCAAACTTTTAGCAACGGAAGGAGGTAGAAGATGATGGCGTGACACCCTCTGACTGGCCCATTCAAAAATTCTCGCCTCTTTGATATATTAATTTGTTTTTTCATTATAATGTTTGATTGATATCTTTTGTACAACAAGGCACATTAGCTCAGCTGGTCAGGAGGCGTTGGAAAAAGCCAAAGGGCCTGGGTTCGAATCACAGGTCCCCTATATTATTTCATTATTTTATTTCTTGCATGATCAGGCACATGTACAGGCAAGGAGACCACCATACTCCATCATCCTTCAACCATCAGATCACTCACGCGCTATATCCAAGGATTCATAATGGAGGTCTACCATGAACATCAGTCAAGCCAATGCATTGGATCATGAGAAGTCAACGTGGGGAAAGGCTTATTGGGCCCAAAGCTGCTTTTGATACCCCCTTCTTGTCACTAACACTAGGCCTAATTCTCTTTTTTTTCTTTTATATATTTTATTTTATTTATTTATTTTTGTTTAAATTGTTTTCTCACACAAAAATTAATTCTTTTTTTTACAAAGAACTCATAAAATCAATTTTCATCAAATTAGAATTTAGGGTTTTTTTATTTATTTTGTCAAAATTAATTTAGTATTAGTTTAATTTAATTTTAGGGTAATTTTAACCTTTTGTAAAAAACTTAAAATAAATTAGAAAATTAGGGTTCTTGATTTAATTTTTATTTTCTTTTCTTAAAAATAACAAAAATGCAAAAATAGGTCAAATTAATTATTTTTCTTAATTTAAATTAATTAATAATTAGGTTTGTACTTATTTAATTAAAACCTTATTTTTCTCAAAATAATCAGAACAACAAAAATGATTTTCCTTTCAATTAGGTTTAGACGGGATCAAAACCCTAATTTTTTCCCGATCTCGATTCATCGTGCAAGTTTATTTATTTTTACAATATTAATGTAACTGCTCATGGGATGTGATAGTTTAATTAGGATTTTTCTTTTATTTATCATTTTACGGGTTTTTGGCTATGTAATTAGTCCCCATCCCCGAAGCCTTGTAATAAGCGTTGTTTTATTTCTCGCATTTTAATTTTCGCAAATATTAACTGTTAGATGTATGATAATAGGATTGCATGACAAGAATGTATGTTAATTTTAAAATGGTTAGCAAACCCTAAATGTGCAAAGATAATAACTGAAATCAAATCAGTCGCACATGCGCACTCCTAGGGTATACTCTCACTTCGGTTGCCTTCGGTAAACGATCATTAAGTATAGGGTGTCTTAGTGGTTGCCCTCTTGTCTAAACAAAGATCAAATGTCCCGTTCGGAAATGTTGCCTCGGAAACATTGCCTCGGAAAGGTTGCCTCGTAAATGTTGCCTCGAATATGATCTTAAGACACTAGGGTTATTACTAAGATGTCATAATATTGCTTTAGTGATCGCACATCCCTTTCAAATTGACCCTTACAACTCCTACGACGGTGCTACCTACTCACTAATAGTGGGATAGCACTGTCTAAACGAAACGAGAACAGAAAAATTCTTTTTTTGAGTAAGTAGATGCTAGTAGGTACTTGCTCAAAATCAAACTTTTCCACACTTACACTCTTTTTTCAAACAAAGTTTTTCAAAAACAACTTCGTAACACTCTTGAGTACTGATACAAGAGTTAAAACGAAGTAAAACAAACAAATTTCGAAACACACAAACACGGAAGTAGTTTTTAAAATGATGAGCAAGTACCTAAGAGCCCGTGGAAAACCACAGATAGAAAGGATGCTAATACCTTCCCTTTCTATAATCTACCCCCCGTACTCAAAATCTTGAAAAAGGAATTTTCCTGTGCTTTTTTCCTTTCCAGTTGGATAAAATAAAAGTCGGTGGCGACTCTTGCTTACCGCGACATTTTGCGAATACAAAACACAAAATGCAAACCAGCATTTTCCTAAAACAGTCTGATTCTGCCACCGTATCACAGAACTGGCGACTCTGCTGGGGATTAAATAAGTGAGGTGTACCTTAGGATTAGTTCATCATAAATTGCTTCTCTTGTTTGTTTTGGTTGCTTTACTATTAAAGGGTTTTGTATTGGGAGTTACTATAGATCCTAACCCGGATCTGGGGGACACCTTTTAGGTAAGTAGCAATAAACTGTGAGGGAACTGTACAGCGTAAATCGATACGGTTGAAGCAGTAGCTACATTGATGTGGCACATTGGTTGGTACCGGTATCCCTCGTGGAGAAACGGGGAGAATACGGGGCTGCTATGTGCGTCGTTAAGCATCAACTGACCTTAGAACCTATAATTGACCAACTTGGCCATTAGGAAATAGTGAGATAGCCGGCCTCGGTGTAAAGCAGAGAACTGGTTGATACTCGATGCTACACTCATTGAGACCATACTCTCGAGATAGTTCCGGCTGCAAGAAAAGATTGTGTGAGCTGAAACCATGACCGATGGAGGATAGTAAGTGATATTGAGAACCTCTAGAACCTGGTTACTGATATTAGGACAGGTTAAAACCAACTGAACTTCAAGAGGGTAGTACCTAGACTCCATGCAAGCCTTAAACTTAAGGGCTTTTGTGTGACTTGTTTGTCTTTACCATGTCTGTTATCTACTATACCTGTTGTGTGTTTTATCATGACATCGTGCATCATAACATAGCATGCATACTTCATTATACTAACCATTTCAAAGACCGAGGGGATTTATCTTTGTTCTGTTTTACAGACTATGGCTTCCGTGCACAGAAACACCATCTGAGTTAACTTTGTGCAAATACCTGCTCAACTCAAAGATTTAGCCTTGAGAGTTTCGGATACTTCTTCATTCATTAGGAGACATGGTCAGCTTCTTAGCTTGGTTACCTCAAAGTTTGATGAACAGATGATGAGTTTGCTTTTCCAGTTCTTCGATCTGGTGCATCATTGCTTCACCTTCCCGGATTATCAGCTAGTTCCCACTATGGAAGAGTTTTCTCACTTATTGGGCATATCCATCCTTGAGCAGATGCCCTTCACAGGTTTGGAAGACACTACTATACCAGAAGACATTGCGTCAGCTCTACATTTGAAACGGGCTGATGTAATATCCAACTGGGAGATACGAAGTGGGGTTGAAGGTTTGTTAGCCAAGTTTCTGATGGATCAAGCTCAACTGTTCTGGGATAATTTGGACTTTCAGGATTTTGAAGACATCTTGGCTCTCCTTATCTACGGTTTGGTTCTTTTCCCGAATCCAGATTCTTTCATAGATGTGAATGCAGTTAAGACCTTCCTGTCTCGCAATCCTGTACCTACTCTTCTGGGTGATATCTTGCATGCCCTCTACACTCGTATTGTGCGTAGAAGAGAGACTCTCATGTGTTGCATGTCGCTGCTGGCGAGGTGGTTTATTTCGCACCTCCCCAAATATGTGTTGAAGAATGAAAAAGGTTTAGGATGGTCTTACAGGATAATGTCCCTTTCCCATACAGATAGTCTTTAGAGGTCTAAGGCTATGGAAAGCATTACTGTCATTGATCGATGTGGGGGATACCCTAATGTCCCGTTGCTAGGAATCAGAGGGGGTATAACCTATAATACCTGCTTAGCTCTACAATAATTTGGTCGCGCTCGGAGAGACGGTTCTCATGAGCTACTTCTTACAGATATTGCCTTTTACTACAAGGAAGACGTTGACGAGCATCGTCGAAGGTTTATACGAGCCTGGGGCATGGTGAACAGGTCTGACCCTCAAGAGTTAGGACCAAGGACTTCTATCCATATGTAAACTTATCTCCAGTGGGTCCGAGCTCGTGCACAGAAGCTTGGGATGCCTTATGAAGTTGTGTTGCCAGTAATTGTGGAGCCCACCAATGAAAAGGGTGTTCCTTATACAGTCCTTTATCCCTACATGCCCACTGATCTTGGGGCATTAAAAAGATCCTGGATTCAGCTGAAAGAGGAGAGGGACATCTACCGGGAGAAGTACCATGAGCAAGAAAGGAAGATCCTGAAGCTCACCAGACAACTCGAGAATGAAAGAACGATTAATGACTACGTCAGCACTAAGGGGAAGCGTCCATGGGATTTCTGATTTTTTGCTTTTTCTAGTTTAGATTTTTTTTTCATTTACTTCTTTATAAACGCCTTAAAGGCATTGTTAAACATTTTTTACAAGTTTAATCTAATAAATTTTGTTTATTTCTTGGTTTGCAAATTTGAATCTCCCAAGGTCTTTGAAATCATTACATACGCATCCTATTATCATGCACACCATTACAGGTACCATTATAGGTTTATCATCTTCTTCGCTGTTTATTTCAGCAGTTATGTCTTCTGATTAAGCTATCAAAGATATTTAGGCACAAAATGCCCAATCACAAGAGATGTTCTTAAGCTTGGCTAAAGGGAAAGAGGATTTGAAAGCTCTCATCCTGAAAGAGAAAGAGAAAGAGAAGGAGAAAAAGAAGAAGAAGAAGAAGAAGAATAAGAAGGTTGTTCTTTTTAGCATGGGTAAAAGGTTTGGAGATAGGTTTAAACAGCAAGTTGATCTGTCCTTCTCATCCAAGGGAGAAGAGGACCAAGAAGAAGAAAAGGGGCCCAGTTCTGCAGTTTCTAATAATGATATAAATTATGATGAGGAACAGTATCCTCCTGCCGAGGATAGGTACAAACAACTTGAAGACCGGCTGAGTGCTATGGAGTGTCAGAAAATCCCTAATTTGGATTTTGAAGAACTGGGACTGGAATCTGGGGTGGTGATCCCTCGTAAGTTCAAAGCTCCGGTTTTCGCCAAGTACGATGGAGCATCCTGTCCAAAACTCCATCTCCGCTCGTACGTCAGAAAAATCCAACCTTACACTGCTGATAGAAATTTGTGGGTGCATTTCTTTCAAGATAGTCTGTTAGAGACTCAGCTTGAATAGTTTTATCAATTGGAAAGAGCTAATGTCCAAAACTGGGAGGACCTTGTTGCTGCTTTCTACAGGCAGTACCAATATAACACCGACCTTGCTCCCACTCATACTCAACTTTAGGGTATGTCTATGGGTGCGAGCGAAGGCTTTAAGGACTATGCTCAAAAGTGGAGAGATCTGACTGGAAGAGTCCGACCCCCTTTGTCTGATAGGGAGTTGGTTTATATGTTTCTAGGGACGTTGTCTGGTCCATTTTTCAATCATTTGATTGGTAGTTCGTCATCTGGGTTTACTGAATTGATTTTTACTAGGGAGAGAGTAGAAGCTGGTATCCGAAGTGGTAAGATACAGAAAGGTACTTCATCAAGTGCAGAAAAGAAGCCTTTCACTGGTAAGAAAAAAGCTAGTGCAGTCTACGGCTCGAAGAGCCAGAGTAGACTTGAACGCCATCAAGCAGTAAATGTGGTAGTAATATCAAGACCCATCATTGCCCCACAATGCAACAATCAGCAAAGAATGGAGAGACCGCAAAGACAGTACACTCGGCTTAATATGACCTTGTCTCAAATTCTACCATAATTGTTGAAGACCAACCTGGTAACTCTGAGGGAATCCTCGAAGAATCCCAGCACCACATCTCCGCTATATAACCTGAACACCCGTTGCGCCTATCACTCTGATAGCCCAGGTCATGATACAAACAATTGTTAGGCCTCGAAGAATAAGGTGCAAGATTTGATTGAAGTTAAAGAAATTGAGTTTGACGCTCCAGAGAAGCCCAACATCATGACTGCTCCTATGCCCAAACATGGTCATGGAGTAAACGCTATGGACGATGATTTATTTGTGACCTCCGTGGAAGAAATTTCTACTCCTTTGATGACAGTTAAGAAGAATCTATTGTTGGCCGGTTTATTTCTGGGCTGTGGCGAAGGTTGCCACCTATGTTCAATCCTGTCTGTTGGTTGCCATTTATTGAAATCAGGTGTTCAGCGCCTGATGGATAACAAAGAGATCATGTTCGAGAAGACTATGATTCCATTAACTCCAGTTGAAGATGTTTCCATCATAACCATTTCCGCCAATCCTTCTAAGGCTTCCTCGAGAAATCCTATTAGGATTACATCCGTTCCAAGAGTTGCTCCGTTAATAATTATTGTCCCTGGTCCTATCCCATACACTTTGGAGAAGGCTGTCCCTTGGCACTATGGGGCCGATGTGTATTACCATGGGGTTTAGCAAGACTTAAAGATTGAAGAAACCGATGCTGATATCAGCAATATTGTCGGGGCTAGCAAGGTCACCAGAAGTGGAAGGCTTTTCTCTCCCGAGATTTCCCCTCCGACTGTTCACAAACCTGTTGTCATCCCATCTGCTAGTACATCAGCTACTGTCCTAGTTCCTATCCCAGTTATCACCCCTGTCGCTGAGCCATCTGGCACTCGGGGAAAAGAAATCACAGGTGAGCATGCCCGGACGAAGGCTCCTAAGAAGATCATTGTAGAAACCTCTAAGCAGGAGATAGAGGAAATTCTGAAGATTATCAAGAAGAGTGACTATAACATAGTCGAGCAGCTGGGGCAGACCCTGTAACGCCTGTAATTTAATTAATTATTTAATTAAATTATTTTTGGAATATTTGTGAAGAAGTGTTATTATAATTGGATTTATTTTATTAAATGGATAAATAATAATATATTTGAGGTATTATATTATTGGGTGGTGAAATAATATTAGAAGTTAATATTATTTAATGTGGGCCTATAGTGTGTGAGTGGAAGTAATAAGGGGGGGTGTAAGTTTGGAGCCCACTAAGGAATAATATAATAATATTAGGTTATTTTATTATTTATGAGAAAGGAATAGAAGAAGGTAGCACTAGAAGGAAAAATAAGGATTGTGAAGAACGTGAATCTGCTAGAAATAGAAGGAGACGGCAAGAACAAAGATTCAACCCGGAAATTGTAGAGCGACCTTCGATCCAAGGTAAGGGTGGGGTTCTGGCTTTATAATTGGGTTCATGATGTTTGATATATGGGGTTAGATGTAATTGATGTTTGTTCTTGAATTGGATGTGTTATGAATGATGTATGGTGAATATTGATGAATTCTTGATGAATAATGACGTTATCATGTTGTTTGATTGAGGGAGTAATAGAGTATGATGTTAAGTGATGAATTACCATGATTATAATGAGGTTTGTAGGACTATAATTAGATTCCCGTAGTGAATTATAGTAGAAAACACAGAAAATTATACAGGATGAACCAGGATGTGTCGACCTCAAGCTGGATGAGTCGATAGATGGGCGATGTTAGACTCAGGATGAGTCGATGCATGCAGGGCTTGCGTCGATACATGCTAGTTGCAAGACTCAGGATGAGTCGATCGGTAAGGTGCATATGTCGATACATGTTGTCATTTGAAGCAGGATGAGTCGATCCATGAGGAGGATGTGTCGACTCATGCTGTGCAGGAGAAGCGTTACGCGTCGATCCATAGAGTTTCGTGTCGACCCATACTGACTAATTTTAAAAGAATCAGTTTTTAAATTGCTGTAACTTGAGTTGTAGGATGATGTTTGAGATGTCGTTCGAAGTGTTGATTAGCTAACGCGATGAACTTTATTCTAGATGATTCAAATGACGATGAAGAGGTGTAATCCTAGTAACCAATCTAAGATTTAGAATTAATTCCCGTATATGACCGTTGTGCTGATTTTTGGACAGATTGATGAATGTGAGATGTTTAGAGGCTGCTGTTAGAATTATGACAGTAGGATTAGTGACAGAAATGAAGTAGAACTGCAGAATAACAGTATGGATTACTGTAGTATTAATATACAGCTGAGTTATTAGTAAGATGTGGTTATTAAAGTTGTGTTTGATAGTTATGATGAACAAATGACGTTTGATAAATAAGTGATGTTTAATAA
The DNA here is from genome assembly GCA_948472305.1 of Vicia faba. Taxonomy (NCBI): domain Eukaryota; kingdom Viridiplantae; phylum Streptophyta; class Magnoliopsida; order Fabales; family Fabaceae; genus Vicia; species Vicia faba. The sequence goes on along the minus strand of OX451736.1, from coordinate 71,611,805 downwards.
ATTATTTTGAAATGTTTATGAGATGCTGTAATTGAGATGTTTTGAGATGTTTATGAGATGTTGTTATTTTGAGATGATTGAGATGTTGTTGTTCTGAGATGTTTATGCGATGTTGTTGTTCTGAGATGTTTATGAGATGTTGTGTTTTGAGATGATTGAGATGTTGATATTACATTCATGACGAGTCGCATACATTTCATTTTTAAGATGATGCTTATGCTCGTTGAGATGGCCTGGATTTGCAAATTTTAAGATGAAGGCTATGCCTTGTTGATGCCTCTATTAATTGGCAGATTTTTGAGATGGGAGTTCTGCTTCAATGGTACCACATGCATTTGCATAGTTTTGAATCGCATTATATGATTGAGTAATGAAGTGTATTTGATGATGATGAATGAGTATATATGTTGTAATTATTGTTGATTATGAGATGAGAAGTGGTGACATTATTGATCTGATTTAATATATTAATTATCATGCGCTTTATTATATTGTTAGATATCTCACCCTTTCTGTTTGAATGTTTCCCTTATGTTGGTAACGTGCAGGTAATCGAGAGTGAAGGTTGTATACCTTTAATAGTTCGATTCGGTGTCATTACTCTGATATGTAACACTCGGGGGGATGAATGCTTGCTAATTTTTTATTGTTGATTTTCAGTTGTTGACTTTTAAATTGAATTATTATTAATTACGAGATGTTTCGAAGTTGCTGTTTCATTTAGAGATGTTATTGAAGAATTCCACTGCGTAGTTATTGAATTATTTTATTAAGGATGCTATGTTGATGGTTCATCTGATTTTTTATTATAAGTGTTATATATCCATGATGAATGCAATGAATTTGTTAGAAGAATTTGTGACGTCCCGATTCGTTTGTATGAATAAAATTTTATAACTCTGATTTATCTCGCATAATTTGCTTGGGGTAGAATTGGGGTGTTACAAAGTTGGTATCAGAGCAAAAGGTTGGTCCAACCTTGTCGTTGAGTCTTAGTTGTCTAACAATCGAGTCTTATTATTTTGAGTTCTAACAATTGTTTGTGTTGAAGTGAGAAGTTGAGATGACTGGAAGGAATGATGCTGCTCTTGCTGCTGCTTTAGAAGCAATGGCTCATGCGGTGGAAAATCATCCGAATGCTGACGGGAATGCTGGATCTCGTAGCTTGGTGACTTTCCAGAGAGAGAATCCACTTACGTTCAAGGGAAAATATGATCCTGATGGAGCATTGGAATGGTTGAAAGAGATTGAGAGGATCTTTCGCGTAATGGACTGCACTCCAGCGCAGAAGGTTCGTTATGGGACTCATATGCTAGCAGTCGAGGTTGATGACTGGTGGCTAGAGACTTGCCAGAAGTTAGAAGCTACAGGTGAGAATGTCACTTGGGCTGTGTTCCGTAGGGAGTTTTTGAGAAAGTATTTTCCTGAAGATGTCCGTGGTAAGAAGGAAATTGAGTTCCTTGAGCTGAAGCAAGGAAGTATGTCTGTTGCTGAGTATGCTTCCAAGTTTGCTGAGTTGGCCAAGTTTTATCCGCATTACGCTGAGGAAAATGCTGAGTTTTCGAAGTGTATTAAGTTTGAGAATGGGTAGCGCCCGAAATTAAGAAGGCAGTTGGATACCAGAAGATCTGTGTCTTTGCTGATTTGGTTGATAGTTGTAGGATTTATGAGGAAGACAATAATTCACATTACAAGATTATCAGTGAGAAGAGGGGTAAGCATCCACAAAGTCGTGGTAAACCTTATGATACCCCATCTGGTAAGGGTAAGCAGAGAGTTGCTCAGGGTCAGAGGAATAGTGGGGGAGATGCTCCTGCTGGTGTGATTTGTTTTAAGTGTGGGAAACCTGGACACAAGAGTAATGTGTGCACTGCTGAAGTGAAGAGATGTTACCGTTTCGGTAAGAACGGACATGTTGTATCTGAGTGTGAGAACAAGAATATGGTTTGTTTCAACTGTAAAGAAGAAGGGCACATTGGTAACCAGTGTTCGAAACCGAAGAAGGCTCAGTCTAGTGGTAAAGTGTTTGCTTTGGTGGAGGATCAGACAGCTTCCGAGGACAGGCTTATTAGAGGTACATGTTTCATTAATAGTACTCCTTTAATTACTATTATTGATACGGGTACTACACATTGTTTTATTTCTACTGATTGTGTTGAAAGATTGGGTCTTGTGTTGTCTTCTTTGAGTGGAGAAATGGTCGTCAATACTCCAGCCAAGGGATCGGTGACTACTTCTTTTGTGTGTGCTAAGTGTCCCTTGTCGATCTTCGACAGAGACTTTGTTGTTGATTTGGTTTGCTTGCCATTAAGAGGTTTGGATGTGATTCTTGGTATGAACTGGTTAGAGCATAACTGTGTTCATATTAATTGTTATGACAAGTCGGTGAAGTTTTCTACTCCTGAAGAAGAGGAAGATGGTTTGTTGTCTTCTAGACAGTTGAGAAAGTTGATGCAAGAGGAAGCACAGATGTTCTCGTTGATGGCGTCGCTATCTGTAGAGACTCAAGCTATAATTGAGGAATTGCCGGTGGTATGTGAATTTCCTGAAGTTTTCCCTGATGAGATTCCTAATGTACCGCCAAAGAGGGAAGTTGAATTTGCAATTGATCTTGTACCTGGTACCAGACCTGTGTCTATGGCACCATACAGGATGTCTGCGTCTGAGTTGTCAGAGTTGAAGAAGCAATTGGAAGAGTTACTTGAGAAGAGGTTTTTAAGACCAAGTGTATCACCGTGGGGAGCTCCAGTGTTGTTAGTGAAGAAGAAAGATGGAAGCATGAGGCTTTGTATTGATTATAGACAGCTGAACAAGGTGACGATTAAGAATAAGTATCCGCTTCCAAGAATAGATGACTTGATAAACCAATTGGTGGATGCCCGTGTGTTTAGAAATATTGATTTGAGGTCGGGTTACCATCAGATTAAAGTGAAGGATGAAGACATTCAGAAGACGGATTTTAGAACACGTTATGGACATTAGGAGTATTCGGTGATGCCTTTCGGTGTTACTAATGCGCCGGGAGTATTCATGGAATATATAAATCGTATCTTTCATACTTATTTGGATCGGTTTGTAGTGGTGTTCATTGATGATATTTTGATTTACTCTAAGTCAGAAGAAGAGCATGCTGAACATTTAAGAGTAGTATTGCAGATTCTGAAAGAGAAGAAGTTGTATGCAAAGCTGCCCAAGTGTGAATTTTGGTTAAAAGAGGTTAATTTTCTTAGTCATGTGATTTCAGGTAGTGGCATTGTTGTAGATCCATCAAAGGTTGATTTGTGTTGCAATGGGAAACTCCAAAGTCAGCTACTGAGATTAGAAGCTTCTTGGGATTAGCTGGTTATTATAGAAGGTTTATCGAAGGGTTTTCTAAGTTGTCACTTCCGTTGACTAAGTTGACTTGTAAAGGTAGAGCGTTTGTATGGGATGTTCAGTGCGAAGAAAGTTTTACGGAATTGAAGAAGAGGTTGACATCGGCTCCGATTTTGACGTTGCCTAATCCAGAAGAGCCTTTTGTGGTGTATTGTGATGCTTCTAAGATGGGTTTAGGAGGTGTGCTTATGCAGAATGGTAAGGTAGTTTCTTATGCGTCGAGGCAGTTGAGGACTCATGAGAAGAACTATCCTACGCATGATTTAGAGCTTGCTGCAGTTGTTTTTGTGTTGAAGATTTGGAGGCATTATCTTTATGGTTCTAGATTTGAAGTGTTTAGTGACCATAAGAGCTTAAAGTATTTATTTGATCAGAAGGAGTTGAATATGAGGCAACGAAGATGGTTGGAATTGTTAAAGGATTATGATTTCAGTTTGAATTATCATCCACGAAAGGCGAATGTGGTAGTTGATGCGTTGAGTCGAAAGACTTTACATATGTCAGCAATGATGATTAAAGAGTTGGAATTGATTGAGCAGTTCAGAGATATGAGCTTAGTTTGCAAGGTTACTCCGCAGAGTGTTATGTTGGGTATGTTGAAGATTAATAATGTATTTCTAGACAGTATCAGAGAAGCTCAGAAGTTGGATGTGAAACTGGTAGATTTGATGGTTGGGACTGATCAATCTGAGAATAGTGATTTTAAGCTAGATGCGCAGGGTGTATTGAGATTTCGTGACTGGTTTTGTATTCCTGATGATGCTGAGAAGAAGAAAGTGATACTCGAAGAGAGTCATAGAAGTAAGTTGAGTATTCATCCAGGAGATACAAAGATGTATCAAGATTTGAAAGGTTTGTTTTGGTGGCCTGGGATGAAGAGTGATGTGGCTTGATTTGTGTATGCATGTTTGACTTGTCAGAAGTCGAAAGTTGAACATCAGAAGCCTGCAGGGTTGATGCAACCTTTGGAAGTTCCATAATGGAAATGGGATAGCATTTCAATGGACTTTGTGACGGGGTTTCCTAGTACTTCAAGAGGACATGATTCGATTTGGGTGATTGTTGATAGGCTTACAAAGTCAGCTTATTTTATTCCTATTAACCTCAGTTTTCCAGTGTCGAAGTTGGCTGAGATTTATATTAGTGTGATCGTGAAGCTGCATGGTGTTCCTTTGTGCATTGTGTCAGATAGAGATCCAAGATTTACTTCTTATTTTTGGAAGAGTTTGCAAGAAGCGTTGGGTTCTAAGTTGAGGTTGAGTTCAGCGTATCACCCTCAGACAGATGGTCAGATTGAACAGACGATTCAATCGTTAGAAGACTTGTTGAGGGCATGTGTTCTTGAGCAGGGAGGTTCGTGGGATACTTATCTTCCGTTGATAGAGTTCACTTATAATAACAATTACCATTCTAGTATTGGGATGGCACCTTTTGAAGCGTTGTATGGTCGGAGATATAGAACTCCGTTATGTTGGCATGAATCTGGTGAAAGTGTAGTGCTTGGACCTGAACTTGTTCGTGAGACTACCGAGAAGGTGAAGTTGATTCGGAAAAAGATGAAAGCTTCACAAAGTGGACAGAAGAGTTATCATGACAAGCGAAGGAAAGATTTAGAATTTCAAGCTGGTGATCATGTGTTTTTGAGAGTTACACCTTTGACTGGTGTTGGGCGAGCATTGAAGTCTAAGAAGCTCACTTCTCATTTTATTGGACCGTATCAGATTTCAGAGAGAGTGGGGAATGTTGCTTATAGAGTGGATTTACCGCCTAATCTTTCGAATTTGCATGATGTGCTTCATGTGCCGTAACTTCAGAAGTATATTTCAGATCCATCTCATGTGATTCATATGGACGATGTGCAAGTACGGGATAATCTTACGGTGGAGACGATGCCTGTACGGATCGCAGATCGTGAAATGAAGACCCTGAGGGGCAAAGAGATTGTATTGGTTAAAGTGGTTTGGTTAGGAGCTGTAGGAGAAAGCATGACTTTGGAATTGGAGAGCAAGATGCGAGACTCCTATCCTGAATTGTTTGATTGAGGTAAATTTTCGAGGACGAAAATATTCTAAGTGGGGGAGAGTTGTAACGCCCGTAATTTAATTAATTATTTAATAAAATTATTTTTGGAATATTTGTGAAGAAGTGTTATTATAATTGGATTTATTTTATTAAATAGAGAAATAATAATATATTTGAGGTATTATATTATTGGGTGATGAAATGATATTAGAAGTTAATATTATTTAATGTGGGCCTATAGTGTGTGAGTGGAAGTAATAAGGGGGGGTGTAAGTTTGGAGCCCACTAAGGAATAATATAATAATATTAGATTATTTTATTATTTGTGAGAAAGGAATAGAAGAAGGAAGCAGTAGAAGGAAAAATAAGGATTGTGAAGAATGTGAAGTTGTTAGAAATAGAAGGAGACGGCAAGAACAAAGATTAAACCCGGAAATTGTAGAGCGACCTTCAATCCAAGGTAAGGGTGGGGTTCTGGCTTTATAATTGGGTTCATGATGTTTGATATATGGGGTTAGATGTAATTGCTGTTTGTTCTTGAATCGGATGTGTTATGAATGATGTATGGTGAATATTGATGAATTCTTGATGAATAATGACGTTATCATGTTGTTTGATCGAGGTTGTAATAGAGTATGATGTTAAGTGATGAATTACCATGATTATAATGAGGTTTGTAGGACTGTTATTAGATTCCCGTAATGAATTACAGTAGAAAATGCAAAAAATTATGCAGGAGGGACCAGGATGTGTCGACCTCAAGCTGGATGAGTCGATACATGGGCGATGTTAGACTCAGGATGAGTTGATGCATGCAGGGCTTGCATCGATACATGTTAGTTGCAAGACTCAGAATGAGTCGATCGGTAAGGTGCATGTGTCGATACATGTTGTGATTGGAAGCAGGATGAGTCGATCCATGAGGAGGATGTGTCGACTCATGCTGTGCAGGAGAAGCATTACGCATCGATCCATAGAGTTTCGTGTCGACCCATACTGAATAATTTTCACAGAATCAGTTTTTAAATTGTTGTAACTTGATTTGTAGGATGTTGTTTGAGATGTCGTTCGAAGTGTTGATTAGCTAACGCGGTGAACTTTATTCTAGATGATTCAAATGATGATGAAGAGGTGTAATCCTAGTAACCAATCTAAGATTTAGAATTAATTCCCATAGATGACCGTTGTGCTGATTTTTGGACAGATTGATGAATGTGAGATGTTTAGAGGCTGCTGTTAGAATTATGACAGTAGGATTAGTGACAGAAATGAAGTAGAACTGCAGAATAACAGTATGGATTACTGTAGTATTAATATACAGCTGAGTTATTAGTAAGATGTGGTTATTAAAGTTGTGTTTGATAGTTATGATGAACAAATGACGTTTGATAAATAAGTGATGTTTAATAAATTATTTTGAGATGTTTATGAGATGTTGTAATTGAGATATTTTGAGATGTTTATGAGATGTTGTTATTTTAAGATGATTGAGATGTTGTTGTTCTGAGATGTTTATGAGATGTTGTTGTTCTGAGATGTTTATGAGATGTTGTGTTTTGAGTGATTGAGATGTTGATATTACATTCATGAAGAGTCGCATACATTGCATTTTTTAGATGGAGCTTATGCTCGTTGAGATGGCCTGGATTGGCAAATTTTGAGATGAAGGCTAAGCCTTGTTGATGCCTCTATTAATTGGCAGATTTTTGAAATGGGAGTTCTGCTTCAATGGTACCACATGCATTTGCATAGTTTTGAGTCGCATTATATGATTGAGTAATGAAGTGTATTTGATGTTGATGAATGAGTATATATGTTGTAATTATTGTTGATTATGAGATGAGAAGTGGTGACATTATTGATCTGATTTAATATATTAATTATCATGCGCTTTATTATATTGTTAGATATCTCAGCCCTTCTGTTTGAATGTTACCCTTATGTTGGTAACGTGCAGGTAATCAAGAGTGAAGGTTGTATACCTTCAATAGTTCGAGTCGGTGTCATTGCTCTGATATGTAACACTTGGGGGATGAACGCTTGCTGATTTTTGATTGTTGATTTTCAGTTGTTGACTTTTAAATTGAATTATCATTAATTACGAGATGTTTCGAAGTTGCTGTTTCATTTAGAGATATTATTGATGAATTTTGCTTCGTAGTTGTTGAATTATTTTATTAAGGATGCTATGTTGATGGTTCATCCGATGTTTTATTATAAGTGTTATATATACATGATGAATGCAATGAATTTGTTAGAAGAATTTGTGACATCCCGATTCGTTTGTATGAATGAAATTTTTTAACTCTGGTTTATCTCGCATAATTTTCTTGGGGTAGAATTGGGGTGTTACAGACCCCATCAAAAATCTCCATGTTGTCCTTGTTATTGTGTTCGGAAGCCCATGCAAAGGCTTTAATTGATTTACTCAAAACTACGCTTGTGCTGCAGGAAACTTCTGTCGAACAATTCAAAGACTACGTAGCTAGTTTGACTATCGACAACGGGTTGGGTTTCTCATATGCAGATCTGACTGCTAAAGGAATAAATCACAATGATGCTCTGCACGTCTCGATCGAGTGTAGGGGCACTACTTTGGCCCACGTACTGGTGGATACTGGGTCCTCATTGAATGTTTTGCCAAAGAAAGCGTTAGACCGTCTGGACTGTGAAGGTTTGATTCTGAAGTCGAGCAATATTATGGTCAGGGATTTCGACGGGTCAAAAAGGATGGTGCACGGGGAGGTGGATGTCCCTGTTAAAGTTGGCTCTTAGACTTTCGCATCTACTTTCTATGTGATGGATATCCGACCATCTTATTCTTGCTTGCTGGGTTGCCCGTGGATTCATAAGGTTGGGGCAGTGACTTCTACGCTCCATCAAATATTGAAATATCCAGTGAAGGGGAAGATTGTTATGGTGCAAGGAGAAGAGGAGTACATGGTGAGTCATTTTAACTCCTTTCGGTATGTGGAGATGGATGGAGAGTTCATCAAAACACCGTGTCAGAACTTTGAAGAGGTTCCCCAGACTTTGGCGTCGACTGAAGTTGCTATTGACAAACCTCCGATGAAGATGGCTTCCCTCAAGGATGACAAGGCTGTAATTGAAAAAGGTGGGTATGCAAATTGGGGTCAGCTCCCTGATTTCACACACAAGACTGACAAGTTTGGTTTGGGATTTACTGCAGAGGCTCAAAGGGTTGTTCGGCCCGCGCGAATTGGAAGACCTCCTCCGCACATCAGTAATCAGGAAGTTAATGCCATTGAGGATGATGAAGAAGAGTCAGATATCGACAGCTGGATCTACCCGACTATCAACGGTGGATTGAACAACTGGACGGTGAAGGACTTCGTGCCTGTTTCTTTTATTACATAGTAATAGACTTTTGTTTTGAAATTTGTAACAGACAGTTTAAAACTTTACGTTCCGGTGCCTTGCCCGAGGCACCTTGGCTTTGTTTGTGAGGGCCTATTATTTGTCATTTTCATATATCATCAATAAAGCATTGGACGTTTTCTTGCATTACAAATTTTTCGCTCCTTGTTTTTCCTTTCTATCTCGCACTTTATCAAAAACAACTATTATCTTACACACACTCATGTATCATAATGCAGATCCACATCCACTTTGGATCCCATTGATAACAACTCTTCTACTGCCAGTTATGACTTCGAAAATCCGATCAACAAAGTCGAGGACAAAGGTGAGGATGATTGTGAGGTACCTGGAGAACTTGCTAGACTGTTACTGCAGGAAGAGAGGGCCATACAGCCTCATGAAGAGCCAGTGGAATCAGTGAATTTAGGTACAGAGGAAGACAGGAAAGAGGTCAAGGTAGGTGCAAATCTGGAGCCTAGTGTCAAACAACGGTTGATGCAGATGTTATGCGACTATGTTGAGATATTCGCTTAGTCTTATGAAGATATGCCTGGTTTAGACACTGATATTGTGGTACACCGCCTGCCAACTAAAGAAGACTATCCTCCGGTAAAGCAGAAGGTTCGCCGTATGCGCCCCGAGATGTCTGAGAAAATCAAAGCTGAGGTCATGAAATAGTTTGACACCGGATTTCTAGCTGTTACTTCTTACCCACAGTGGGTTGCCAACGTTGTTCCGGTGCCTAAGAAAGATGGTAAGGCACGGATGTGTGTGGACTATAGAGATCTGAACAGGGCAAGCCCCAAGGATGATTTCCCACTCCCTCACATCGATGTTCTGGTCAACAACACCGCGCAGCATAAGATCTTCTCCTTTATGGATGGTTTTTCTGGTTACAATCAGATTAAGATGGCTCCCGAGGACATGGAGAAGACAAATTTTGTTACACAGTGGGGCACCTTCTGTTACAAGGTAATGCCTTTGGGGTTGAAGAATGCTGGGGCAACTTATCAGTGCGCCATAGTCGCTTTGTTCCATGACATGATTCACCATGAGATTGAGGTTTACATCGATGACATGATCGCAAGGTCCCAGACTGAGGAAGAACACCTTGGCCATCTCCAAAAACTGTTCGACAGGTTGAAGATGTATAAGCTAAGGTTGAACCCGAACAAATGCACCTTCGGGGTAAGGTCTGGTAAGCTGATGGGTTTCGTTGTTAGTGATAAAGGTATTCAAGTGGATCCTGCAAAGGTGAAGGATATACAGGAGATGCCAGCTCCCTGCACAGAAAAAGAAGTCAGAGGCTTTTTGGGACGTCTGAATTACATTGCCCGATTCATTTCACATCTGACTGCTACTTGTGAGCCAATCTTCAAGCTGCTGAAGAAAGATCAAGTGGTAAAATGGAATGATGAATGTCAGACTGCTTTTGAAAGGATCAAAGAATATCTCCAAGAGCCACCTATTTTGATGCCTCCAGTTGAAGGAAGACCTTTGATCTTATACTTGACAGTACTGGATAATTCAATGGGGTGCGTGCTGGGGCAGCATGACGAGTCTGGCCGAAAAGAGCATGCTATTTACTACCTTAGCAAAAAGTTTACCGACTGTGAGACCCGATACACACTTCTCGAGAAAACTTGTTGCGCTTTGGCATGGGCTGCTCGCTGGCTGAGACAGTACATGCTGACTCACACTACCCTATTGATATCAAAGATGGATCCAATCAAGTATATCTTCGAAAAGCCTACCTTGTCCGGAAGAATAGCAAGATGGCAGATGATCTTAACTGAGTATGATATCCAATACACAACCCAGAACGCAATTAAGGGGAGTGTATTGGTAGATCATTTGGTGCATCAGGCCGTTGATGATTACCAATCCATGAATTTCGAGTTCCCAGATGAGAACATCATGTTATTGACCGACTGTGAAAAACCTGGACCGGATGAAGGACCTGAGGAAGGATCCCGATGGTCTATGTATTTTGATGGAGCCTCAAATGCGTTGGGTAATGGCATCGGCGTTGTGATTATATCTCCTGAGGGATGTCATACTCCATTCACCGCCCGATTATGTTTTAACTGCACCAACAATATGGCGGAGTATGAAGCGTGTATCTTGGGTCTTCGAGCTGCTATTGACCTAAGGATTAAGTTCTTGAGTGTATTCGGAGATTCCACTCTAGTGATCAGTCAGATCAAAGGCGAGTGGGATACGAAGCACCCAAATCTTATCCCTTACAAGGAGTATGTACTAACATTGCTCCCACATTTTGAGGAGATAACCTTTGAACATTTCCCCAGAGAAGAGAATCAGTTAGCGAACGCGCTAGCTACCATGTCTTCTATGTTCAAGGTCAGGTGGGACAATGAGGCTCCCCAGATTACCATTAAGAGGTTGGACGAACCCGCACATTATTGTGACATTGAGACTAAAGAGGTAGCAGATAAACCCTGGTTTCACAAGGTAAAGAGGTATCTTGAGGCTCATGAGTACCCCGAGGGTGCATCTGTTAATGATAAGAAGTTCTTGAGAAGGTTCGCTGTGATGTATGGACAAAAGCGAGGCAGAAAGGATCATGGCAGAGTTACATGAGGGTACCTTTGAAACTCATTCCAGTGGACATACCATGGCAAAGAAGATCCTACGGGCTGGATATTATTGGTCTACTATGGAAGCCGATTGTTATCAGCATTCTCGGACCTGTCATAAGTGCCAAGTCTATGCTGATAAGGTGCACGTACCTCCAATTCCTCTGAACATCTTGACAGCTCCTTGGCCCTTTGCAATGTGGGGCATCAACATGATTGGTGAGATCAGACCTACTACGTCCAACGGATATCGTTTCATTCTGGTAGCTATTGATTATTTCACAAAGTGGGTTGAGGCAGCTTCCTTTGCTACAGTTACCAAGAACTTCGTGGCGCAGTTCATCTGGCACAATCTAATATGTCGATATGGTGTACTAGAGAGAATCATTACGGACAATGGCACAAATCTCAACAATACAATGATCACCGAGCTCTGCAAACAGTTTAAGATTCAGCATCCCAACTCTTCTCCTTACCGGTCGAAGATTAATGGGGTTGTTGAAGTGGCTAATAAGAATATCAAGAAGATTGTGCAGAAGATGACGGTGACCTACAAAGACTGGCACGAGATGTTACCATTCGCTCTTCATGGGTACCGCACATCAGCGCGGACGTCAACAGGGGCAACACCCTACTCTCTGGTGTATGGCATGGAGGCAGTCTTACCCATTGAAGTCCAGATACCCTCTCTTCGGATTTTGAAGGATGCAGGCTTGAGCGAAGATGATTTGATCCAGACCCAGCTTGATTAGCTGAATTTAATCAATGAAAAGAGACTTACTGCTATTTGTCATGGTCAGACGTATCAAAAGCGGATGATCAAGGCTTTTAACAAGAAAGTCAGACAACAAGAGTATCAAGTCGGAGATCTGGTGATCAAACGCATCATACTGCCACAAGGTGATCCCAGGGGCAAATGGACCCCCACATACGAAGGGCCATTTGTGGTTAAGAACATTTTCTCAGGAGGAGCTATGATTCTAACTACCATGGATGGTGACGACCTTCCTCACCCCGTCAATGCAGACATAGTGAAAAAATAATACGCATAATCAAAGACCCGCTAGGTTGACTGGCCTAGGCAAAAATAAGGGCTTCCCGGCGAACCAAAAGTGTTCGGGCAAAAGTAAGGAATGAAAATGAAAAAAAATTGTACACCCGGCAAGTCAAAAACCTGAAAAGGCGGCTTGGCCAAAAAAGGGTATCCCGGTGGACTAAAAACCTGAAAGGGCGGTCCAGGAAAAAATTAGGGATCAAAGCGTAACATTATGTCTCATTGGATCATCTTGTAACCAGACTTCGGTATCGGCTATCAAGCTCGGACGGCGCCAATCAATCTGATCTACCTTCAATCAAGTAGCAAAGTGATGAGACGCTCGAAGATATAAAGGCAATAGAAGAGTTGGAACCCAGTGGGATTGTTCACATAGCTGTTTTTCTTTGTTTTACACAAATTGTATAAATCCTGTTCTTTTGGCGGCGTTCTCTTGCTAGGACATCAGCCTCTTGTACAAAACGCCTACTACAGGCCAACTTCAAAATCAATACAATTCATTTTCACAAAGAAATTTCAACTTGTGTTTTCTTTTTTTGTTTTGTTTTGCAAGAGCGTCCAATGATTCATTTTTGATATATGCATTTGAAAATAATTGTTGCTCATAAATATTTACATGCAAAACAAAAGACGATTACTCGAAATTTTAGGAACAGGGGCAAACAGAAATGTCCAAACCTTATAGTTTCTCTATCCACCAGGTACAGGGACAGTGCCAGCTTGAGAAAATGACTAAAAGTGCATACACTCCCTATAGAGTAGGAAATACCCAAAAATAGTGTTAATTCTCCCCAAGAAGAGTTTATCTATCACCAGCACTAGAAGATTATCCTCAGTGGAGTTTATTTCTTCCACAAGCTGAAACTCAATCCCCAACTGGGTTCATTATCTCCAGCAATGGTAATTCATCCTCAGCCGAGGTTATTTCTCCAAATCAGCAGATCTTCTAGAAGAGTATCTCTTCCATGCTGAACCATTTTTCTTGCCAGTTTATTCTCCAGCCAAGTTATTCTCTCGCCAATTTATTCTCAAATCATCTTCGGTCGTTATCCCCAGTGAGAACGAAGAACTCAACTCTTTATATTCTCCAGCAGCAGTCCGGGATTTATTTTCCCCAGCTAGAAAACATCACGAGAACATTGCATATCCATACATCATGGCATGTGAATACGCATCATACAGCACAATCTCATTTATTTTGAGAACATCATTGCTCAATACATTTCATGCATCATAACATTACATACAACTAACTCTTTACCTTTCAGGGAAAGGTACAATCAAATTCTCACAAGTTTTCTCTGGTTCAGTCAAATCGGTGCTAAGATTTCTATTTCAGTTCAAGCTATGAAGCCCGGATCCGACCAGATAGTATCTTGATTTCTCCATCATACTGTGAAGACCGGAAAACGATCAGATAACAGTACCAAAATACCGCGAAGCCTGGAATCGACCAGAAAGTGGTTTATTTTAAGTTTAAGCTATGAAGCTCGGAATCGACCGGAAATTAGTTTAATCCCTAACAAGTTATTATGAAGCCTGAAGAACGACCAGATAGCAATGCAAGTTACTATGAAGCCTGGATTACGACCAGATAACAGTGCAAAGACACCATGAAGCCTGGGATCGACCAGAGTGTGGTATATCATAAACACAAGCGGTGAAGCCCAGAGATCAACTAGAAAACAGCTTAACAAGTTATTGTGAAGCCTGGATTACGACCAGATAGCAATACAAGACACCATGAAGCCTGGGCTCGACCAGATAAATGTATAAGACATTGTGAAGCCTGGATTACGACCAGATAGCAGCCAAGAATACTATGAAGCCTAGAGTCGACTAGATAGTGGTATATCTTTAATGCAAGTTATGAAGCCCAGATTCGACCGGATAATATCTTGATTTCTCCGAACGCCATGAAGCCTGGATTCGACCAGATAATGGTATAATACATCGTGAAGCCTGGATTACGACCAGATAGCGATAAAAGACACTGAAGCCTGGGACTACAACCAGATAACAGTGAGGGACACTGCAAAGCTTAGATTCCAACCAAATAGCAATCTACCCGGCCAGTTACTATGAAGCCCGGAAATCGACCAGATATTAGTAAGCCTTAAAACCAAATGGAAGCCCGGATGCGACCAGATAACCACTTGATTTCTTCTGAAGCCTGGAACACGACCAGATAAAAAGTAAGAAGTTGCGAAGCCTGGATTATGACCAGATAGCGGCAAAGGACTGAAGCCTGGAATCGACCAGATAACAGTATAAGACATTGTGAAGCTTGGATTTCGACCAAATAACAGTTTACCTGGACAATTACTAAGAAGCCCGGAATCGACCGGATATTAGTGTGCCCTAAATTCAAGTTGAAGCCCGAATGCGACCTAATAACAACTTAATTCCTTCTAAAGCCTGGAGTACGACCAGATAAGAATTGAGAAATTGCGAAGATTGGAGAACGACCGGATAGCAGGTTTAATCTCATCTCCCCGTTAAGTCACTATAAAGCCTGGAGCACGACCAGATAGCAGTCGATCTTATCACTATGAAGCCTGAAGCATGACCAGATAGTAGTTCATTTTCACCTCTTCGACTAAGATATGATTCCCCAGTAGAATAACGGTTGACTGAAGCTCTTAAAATTCTATTTCTCCCAAGACAAAGATCAACATTCCCCAGCGTAGTTCTCCTCGACAATAGGTATACGGACTCTCACAAAGGAATCTCTTATGCAATCGACTCTTCTTCTGATGGCATCTTTAAGCCCATCTTCCGACACCAACCTCCAAATGGAATCTATAAGCCCATTCCTGATATCACAAGATAAGTACCACTTCATGCGAGTGCAAATTTCTGGGCACTATAGTGTCCAATCATCTTCCACCTTCAGATCACGAAAGGCAAGCAAGCCAATATATATCCTCAGGTTTAAGAAGAGTGAACAGGGGCAGCTGTTGTACCCCAAAATTATCCCTCCCATATTTCTCAATACATTTCAAATGAGGTCCTCAAATTGCTCAAGGAAGTCCAAGAGTTGACCAGACAAACTCTCTCCTAAGGCAGTCTACCTCAAATTACAGTTTCAGTTTGCATCAATGGTACTTGAGTCCAAGGGATCCCAAATGCTCACCATTGTCCTAATATGTTCTCAGGATCATCCATGTCAAGTTTCAAGCCTTGCAGAGGAAGTTTGCTCAGTCAATTGCTCAAAGGCTTGAAAATTGACTATGCCAGGGCAAAAGTCAACTGTGTCCTACATGCAGTCAAACTTCAAGATTTTTGGTCAACATCCTCATTTTGAAGTATTATTCATCATTTGATCAAGGGTTGATCATGATTCCTCAAGGATTGCTCACAATTCATCAAAACCCAAAAGTTGCTAAATTAGGGTTTTGTAGGAAAAGTCAACTCAACTTTGACCAAGCATAACTTTCTCATACTTTATCAAAAATGACCCATCCAAAGATCATTTTGAATATGATGCAATGCCCTAAAATTCATATTCATCTCCCAAGTTCAAAATATGCAGTCACAAGAAGTTATGAATTTGGACATTATAGGTTATTTTGAAAAGTCAACTAAAACACCTTTTTTGTAAAAGCTTCATGCATGAACATGGAAGACTCAATTGAGATGAGACCAAAAGGGTTGATTAGAGGACATCTTTAGCTTTCTAAAAAGTCAAAGAAGACATCTCTAGGGTCAAAATTGAAGGAGTTATGCATTGGTGAAGATGACCCTTTTTGCAAAATTGCCAAAAGTCAAATGTGTCTCAATTTGCAATTTTTGTCAAATGGGCCCAACTTTTTATGCTTACATTGAGTTTGTAACATGATCCACGACCCATGATCCTTCCCACTTGCCTTTATTTTATTTTTGTCATTTATTTTGATTTTTATTTCATTTAAATCAAATAAAATCAATAATAAATAATGAAAATATCAAAAATCATTTAAACCTTGAGATTTTGTGCATATTTTAGGTCCATGAATAGCTGGAAATGAGATCAAATCGTGCAAGGCTTGTTTAGACAGAAAAAGAGTGAATTTTTCTTGTTTTGGAAAGATTTGATGCAAGGGTGAATCAAGGATCAAATCTTCATAATTGCAAGGATTTGATGCAAACTTGTAACCCTAATTGATTCTATGATATATATTGAACAAATCCAAAGCAAAAGCATAGGGGTTGGAGGCGTGAGAGAGCATTGAAGTAGTGAAAAACACAAGAAGGGGGGGTTGAATTGTAAAACTGAAATCTAATGCAATGAACAAGATATTTTTATCCTGGTTCGTTTGATCTCAAACTACTCCAGTCCACCCGTCAAGGTGATTTCGCCTCTCTCCAACGAGGTCTTAATCCACTATATTCAACTGAATATTACAGACTGCTTTAACAACTGCTAAAGCCTTCTTGATACAAACTACAACCCGGTTTGTCAAGGAAACACTTTCTTTCAAAGAAGATAAATCTAAGTGTGTGAATGTTTTCTACAAAACTGTATCACAACTGTGATGTATACACAACTTAAAGCTTAGAAACTAGATTGCTAAACAATGATAGAATATCAGAATGTGTAGTGTTTAGCAAAACTGAGAGAAGGAAGATTTTGATCAGCTTTTATGCGTGTAAAGATTTGGAGAGCATTAGCCAATTCAATCTTCAAAGTCTTGTTTATATATCACTGAGATGATGAACGTTGGAGCAATATTCTTGATTCAATGCTAATAACAAACTTTCCTTATCGAGCAGATCTTGTCTGGAATGAGGCCGTTGGTATTAATTTGCTTTCAATGCACAGTACCGTTGCTTACTTAATGCAAGTTCTGGCTTGGCTCATTCTGACTCTGCTTAGCTGCTGATGAACTGTTGTGTTTCTTTATCAGAGTGTTGAGCGCAGTTCTGTTCATCAGGCTTCAGCATATACGTGAGTTAATCTTCTGATACTGACATTCTAATATGGCAACTTCTGATGCTGATGTCAGGAACCAAATTTCTGATGCTGATTAGGTGTGATCTTGCTTATATCAATCAGAGTATCTGCAAATCAGAATGTAATAATTTAGGCAGCAGATAGTTCATACATGAATCATATAAATAATGTATCTTTTCACTTTGTTATCATCAAAACTTAAATATAGGGTAGTAGATTCAAAATTTGTTCTAACAATCTCCCCCTTTTTGATGATGACAAAAACTAGATATTTTTAAATGAAAATAACGTGAAAAGGTGTCAGAGAGATGCATCAGAGTAAGAGGTTATCAAAGATAAGGGGTAAGAAAGATATCAGAGTTGAGAGATACTCCCCCTGAGTTTATTACTTCCCTTTGATTACAAGTGTTCTTCAGGATCAGATCTTTTTGCCTTTCTTTGAACATCAGAGTATCAGAGTCTTTGACTATCAGAAGCTTTAGATCAGTGTATCAGAGCAGAGCTTCAGATCAGCGTATCAGAGCTTTTCTTGTCAGAGCTTTGCTTTGGATCAGAGTATCAGAGCGGATCAGAGCTTCATATCTTTTAGTCTTCAGAGTGTCCAGGAGCTTCCTTGTACCTATAGACTTTAAGAAAAACAGAAAAAACATTTTCAAGTAATAGAGTTAGAATGTTTGAGAATTTCTGTCTTAGTTAACCGTTATTGTTTAAAATATCATTCTTGTTCTCCCCCTTTTTGTCAGCAATCAAAAAGTGTAGGTGAGTGCTAAAACAATTAAGATCAGAAAAACTTGTCATAATAAAAGGTTCAGAATCAAACAAAACATATTCAAATAGTACATCAGAAAATCAAAGAAAACATGAAAAGGACATGAATGAAAAAACTAAGGTTGAGGAGGTAAGCGTGTGAACAGGTTCTCCATCATGGCTTTGATCTGATCAGCAGTCTCATTCTGCTTGTGCACCATGCTGACAACAGTGTCAATCTTGCTATCCTGCACATCCATTCTTTCTTTCATCTTCTGGTTGTTTTCATCCATCCTCTGCTGCAGACGCAAGTCATTCAGCTTTAGTTCTTCCAGAGTCTGCCTGTCCAAGGCAGCTTGAGAAGCATCAGAAGCAGGAAGCTTCTGAGAGCTTTCTGCAACATCTTCTGCTTGACTTTCTTCAGCTTGAATGGTCTTGTCTTCTTCTGGTTGCACCTTTGAAGCTTGCTGTTTCTCAGACCAAGGTTCACTATCCAGAGGGAGCACAGCTTCCTGAGGCAGCATACTGTCAACTTCCTTCAGCAGCTTGCTGAAGTCCTGTTGTGCCTGCTCATAGTTGATATCCTGCAACTTGAGGGCTTCAGCACGTACCCAAAGTCTGAATTGTGACCAGAGCTGATCAGAAGCAGCTGGGTCAATCATTCCAGGACAGACTTTCTTCAAAGAAGCAATCCATTGTTGCACACCTGTTTCAAAATTCATAATACCAGAGCCAACATCTGGTTGTTTTGGTTTAGGGATGGCTATTTTATGTTTCATATCAGCAAGACGGTCAAGACTGGTTAAGTCTATGAAAGTCCTGCTGGGGTTTTCGGTGGTTTGCTTGGCAGCTGTTTGTTTTGGAGATGGAGTGGGAGAATCAGAAATTATGATTGGACTGCTTGGTGTTTTGGGAGTATTTGGTGGTGTAGATTCTGGTGAGGATGGCAACTGTGCCAAGGTGATTGTTGTTCCACCTGGAAGCTGGATTGCCAGAGGTGATGGTTGTGGTGAATGAGGTTCAGATGGTTGAGGAGAAGGAGTTTCAGAGTGATGAAACTCAGGTTGAGGTGATGGTGGATGAATTTCTGGTTGAGGAGAGGGAGACGGAATTGCTGGTTGAGGAGAAGTTGTTGGAATTTCTGGTTGTTCAGGGATAAGGGGTTCTTCAGGAATTGATGAGAGTGGTTGTTGTTGTTCTGGTTCTTCAGCAGATTGCTGTTGTTCTGGTTGTGGAGGAGGGACAATTTATGGTTCAGAGTTTGGATTGGCGGAGTGATCAGAAGTGTGTTGATCAATGTCATACAGCACTTTGTCAATTGCTGATGTTGTTGAGATTGTTGGTTTGGGATGTTTGGTTTTGGGTCTTCTGAGTTTTAATGCCTCAGAAGGGTCATCTTCTGGTACAGTTTCATCTATTGTTGGGATGGGGATTGAGATTCTATGAGAGGTTTGAGGAGGAATAGATGCTGGAATAGTAGAAGAATTTAAAACAGAAGCAGCAGATAAATTACCTCTTTTCTTGGGTGTCTGCTGGGATGATCCTTCTGAAGGTGCCTTCCTCTTCTTTGTCTTCTTCAGAGTCACTTCTTGTTGAGGTTGATGCAGAGCTTTGATAATCAGATTTGGATCTGTACCATCTGCCTTGCACGCATCCAAGTATCTGAGAACCACCTCTGGTTTAGATTCTATCTCAGAAAATAAAGGAAAGTCACTCAGAGGAACTCTTCTGCTGGTGATATCAGCAATAGGAGTAGCTCTGGGTTCCTTTTGGATATTCTCTATCAACTTCATTTTCTTCAAGTTCTTTGCGTTTAGAGGTTTCCCAACTATTGGTTCAATGGTGCTTAGCTCTTGAGCTTCTATCAGATGCTCTATCAGCCTATTCTCTGTCAGAATATCTGATATCAACCTTCCAAAGGGTATCCAATCCCTCTTTGTTCTTTCTTCTTCCCTGGTTTCCTTCACACTTGTTCTGAGGTGGTTGAACAGAAAATGAGCCAAGTTGATTTTTACCTTCTGATCAATAAAGTAGATCAGAAACGGTTGATCCACATTTATGTAATCAGGTGAACTAGTTGGCTTCCTATGGTTGAAGCACCCCAGAATTATCTTTGCCCAAACTCTGTAATGATCCTTCAGATCTTTGATCTTGCTACTGGGCACCCCATGGGTGAAAATCCTTGCTTCTATCACGCCCACGTCAGCACATCTCTCAGCCATGTCCACACAGCGAACGCCACCGCCACTGTAACCGATTAACCTTGCTATGTGATCCTCAGTGATCACAATCTTCTTCCCTATAACGAAGGAGGTGACTAGATGTGTTGAAGCCTTGGCATGAATCCAAAATTCCTTGACTAACATAGGGAATGTTGGTCCAACCAACCTGTCAAAATACCTTTCCCATTTCTGTGCCCTAACTTCTTCAGTTAGGTCAAAACCGTTCTCCTTCAAGCTTCCAAAATCAATGATCAATTCAGATAACACTTCAAGATTCTTCACAGGAGTGAGGAGTGTTCTGAATGGCACTTGATACTGCTCAGATGATGCTTTCTTCTGAGGACCTGCAGAAGCACTGCTGGAGGTTGCCATGTTCACACTAAAGGATTTTTGAGAAGAAACTGAGAAAAGGGTTTTGCGAGAGATGAACACAGAAAAATGCAGAGAATGCTTGAGTATTAGTGAGAAACTGTAAAGATTTGGAATGAGAGGTTAATGTGTTTAAATAGAGTTTCAGAATATTTTGAAAAAATAAACGTTTTTAAGAAAGAGAAAAATCATGATTGCATTTTAAAAGCATGATTACTTTTCATGAAATGCTTGCTGATTTTGGGGGATTTGAGAAAGATACTTAAAACGGTTACCAGACATGTGTCTCAATGCACCCAATCAGCGCTTTGCCTTCTCAGAAGCGTGCACGCGTTCTGCTTCAGAGATTTGCTGATGATTGGATGACTTGTTTGATGTAGTGATCAGCACGTTTGTCTTTGAGCTTAGACTCTCAGATCTTTAGACTTGCATCTGATACAATCTGCATGTTCTATCTTTCTGAAAGAAGATTGATCAGAAGTTCACAGTAAAACAATTACATTCTGAAGATAAATATATGGAATTAAAACATTTTCACTCTGGACAGACTTTCATGCTGAGATGTTTCAGAATGAAATTAAACCTATCTTCTGAAAGGGGTTTAGTAAAGATATCAGCCCATTGATGGTCTGTATCTATAAATTTTAAGTTCAAAATTCCTTTCTGAATATAGTCCCTAATGAAGTGATGTTTTATTTCTATATGCTTAGCTCTAGAATGTAAAATGGAATTCTTACTTAAGCAAATAGTAGAAGTATTATCACAGAGTATAGGAATGTTACTCTCAAAAATCTGGAAGTCTTCAAGCTGACTTTTCATCCAGAGCATTTGTGTGCTACATCCTGCTGCTGCTATGTACTCAGCTTCTGCTGTTGATAGCGCAATTGTTGATTGCCTTTTGCTGGACCAAGAGATCAGATTTTCTCCCAGAAACTGGCAGCTTCCAGAAGTACTTTTACGTTCCACTCTGTCTCCAGCAAAATCAGCATCGCAGTAGCCTACTAAGCTGTAATCACTAGATTTTCTATAAAACAAACCCAGATTAGTAGTACCTTTCAGATACTTGAAAATTCGCTTAACAGTTGTTAAGTGAGATTCTCTAGGATCTGATTGGAATCTAGCACAGATACAAACACTGAATAATATGTCAGGTCTTGAAGCAGTCAGATAGAGGAGAGAACCAATCATACCTCTGTAGACTTTCTGTTCTACATTTTTGCTTACCTCTTCTCTTTCCAGAATGCACGTGGGATGCATTGGAATCTTTGATGGCTTACATTCTGAGAGGTCAAATTTCTTCAGAAGATCTCTGATGTATTTGCTCTGATGAATGTAAGTTCCCTCTGGAGTTTGATTGATCTGAATTCCTAGAAAGAATTTCAGTTCCCCCATGAGGCTCATCTCAAATTCTGCCTGCATACACTTAGCAAATTTTCTTCCAAGAGAAGGATTAGTAGAACCAAAAATAATATCATCAACATAAATTTGACAGACTAAGATGTCATTCTTAACTGATTTACATAATAGAGTAGTGTCCACTTTCCCTCTGGTGAATTCATTTTCTAATAGAAAGTTACTTAGCCTTTCATACCAAGCTCTGGGAGCTTGTTTCAGACCATATAGTGACTTCTTTAGTTTGAAAACATGTTCTGGATGTTTTGTATTTTCAAAACCAGGGGGTTGGTGTACATAGACTTCTTCTTCTATATAACCATTTAAGAATGCACTTTTGACATCCATCTGATACAGAGTGATGCCTCTATTAACAGCAAATGAAATTAAAAGTCTGATAGATTCTAACCTGGCGACTGGGGCAAAGGTTTCTGTATAGTCTATCCCCTCTTGCTGACTATAACCTTGTGCAACCAGTCGTGCCTTGTTTCTGATGACTTCACCTTGTTCATTTAGCTTGTTTCTGAACACCCATCTTGTTCCAATGACGTTGAATCCTTTTGGTCTGGGAACGAGATCCCATACGTCGTTTCTGGTGAATTGATTCAGCTCTTCTTGCATTGCCAGAATCCAGTCATTATCCAGAAGTGCTTCATCAATAGAAGAAGGTTCAATCAGAGACACAAGTCCCATAAGAGTTTCTTCAGAGTTTCTGAAGCTTGCTCTTGTTCTGATTGGATCTTCCTTTCTTCCTAAGATAGTCTCTTATGGGTGATCCAAGCTGCTTCTGGGTAATCTCTTCTGAGGTTGATCAGCAGCTGTTGTAGGATTACTAGCAGTGCTCCTTTCAGACGTTGAAGGAGTGTCTGTATTGAGAGCTTCTGATGACTTGTCTTCAGAACCTGTAAATTCAATTTCCATACCTGCAAAAACTTCATTCTGCTTTGAATTTTCAGAGTCAAGCTTATCATCAAAACGAACACTGATTGATTCTTCCACAATCTGTGTTTCTGTATTGTATACTCTGTACCCTCTTGAGCGTTCAGAGTATCCTAACATAATACACTTCTGTGCTTTAGAGTCAAACTTGTTCAAATAATTCTTTGTATTTAATATAAAGCAAGTACATCCAAATGGATTAAAATATGAAATGTTGGGCTTTCTGTTCTTCCACAATTCATATGGAGTCTTTTCCAGAATAGGTCTTATTGAGATTCTATTCTGAATGTAGCACGTTGTGTTTATTGCCTCTGCCCAGAAGGTCTTAGCAACGTTTGTCTCATTGATCATGGTTCTGGCCATTTCTTGCAATGTTCTGTTCTTTCGTTCTACAACTCCATTTTGTTGGGGAGTTCTAGGACAAGAGAAATCATGCAGAATGCCTCTGTCATTAAAGAATGACTCAAAATATTTGTTTTCAAATTCTCCACCATGATCACTTCTGACTTTAACGATTCTAAGATCCTTTTCATTCTGAACTTGGTTACAGAAGGTAACAAACACAGAGTGTGACTCGTCCTTGTGTCTTAAGAACTTTACCCATGTCCATCTGCTATAGTCATCTACGATTACTAACCCATACTTCTTACCACTGACTGAAGCAGTTTTAACTGGTCCAAATAAGTCAATGTGCAGAAGTTCTAATGGCTTAGAGGTAGAAACAACATTTTTGGATTTAAAAGAAGGTTTTGCAAATTTGCCTTTCTGACAAGCTTCACACAGAGCATCTGAATTGAACTTCAAATTAGGAAGTTCTCTGACCAGATTGAGTTTGTTAATCTGAGATATTCTTCTCATACTAACATGCCCCAATCTTTTGTGCCAGATCCACTGCTCGTTGTTAACAGACAGAAGACATTTTACATTCTGACTCTTTAGTTCAGAAAGTTTGATTTTGTAAATGTTGTTTTTCCTCTTACCATTAAACAGGATAGTCCCATCTTTCTGACTAACAGCTTTACATGATTTTTGATTAAAGATTATATCATAACCGTTATCACTTAATTGACTTATGGATAACAGATTATGCATCAATCCATCTACTAGCAAAACATTATTAATAGAGGGAAGATTTCCATTACCTACAGTTCCAGAGCCAATTATCTTTCCCCTCTGATTGCCTCCAAAGCCAACGTGGCCTCCTGGCTTAAGTTCCAGGCTTTGGAACATATGCCTTCTTTCCGTCATGTGTCGTGAGCAGCCAGAGACCAAGTACCATGACTGGTGTTTCTGACTTGCTGCTAAAGATATCTGCAACATGTATTATTTTATCCTTAGGTACCCAGATTTTCTTGGGTCCTGATTTGTTAGTTTTACCAAAACTCTGGTTGAATTTTGGTTTCACAGAGTGCTTACTGCTAGTGTATTTAATATCATGTGTGTGACCATACACAAAGTGTGAATTCAGAGGAGTGTGTTTAATGGTTAAGTCCATGACATTCTTTGGTGTAGGAACCTTACCTTGGTATCCTATTCCTTTCCTGTCGTTTCTGCTAACTCCATAGATCATTGAAGCCATTTTGCTTCTATCTATGCTTTTAGCTAGGAACTTCTGGAAACTGTGATCATACTCCTTGATGATCTCATCAGCGTTGCTGGGAGTTTCAGAAATTGGTTCCTTCTGAGAGTTTTGTAAAGTGTTTTCTAATTTTGAAATCTTATTTCTCAGCTCAGAATTCTCCAATTTGAGACTCTCAGTCTTATTAGAGTCAGTTTCAAGATTCCTTTTCAGGTCTCTAAATTTAACTCTAATTTGCTGATACCGTTCCAGAATCTCATTAAGGCTTTCAGCAAGTTCAGCCTTTGCAAAGTTAACAGCAAAGTTAGGAAATACCTCTTCAGTATCTGATTCTGAGTCTGATTCAGAAGCTTCACTATCTTCTGAGATGTTAGCCATGAGAGCTATGTTTGCCCTCTCATCATCTGATTCTGAGTCAGCTTCAGACGAGTCAGAGTAATCCCATGTAGCCATGAGACTTTTCTTCTTCTCTCTTCCAAACTTCTTTTTGGGCTTTTCCCTCTGAAGCTTTGGGCAGTCAATCTTATAGTGTCCTTGCTCATTGCACTCATAGCAGATGTGTCCTTGGTGTTTGGCTTTTTGCTATTGGAGGAGCCTTCAGATCTTCTGTATCCAGAGGAAGAATCTGTCCTTTTGTATCTGGAAGAAGACTCGTTCTGATCAGATCTTCTGGGATTCCTGAACTTCCTCTGTCTTTGCTTCCACAGTTGATTTACTCTTCTGGAGAGGAGGGAGAGTTTGTCTTCTTCTGATGAGGATCCATCAGATGTTTCTTCAACTGCCTGCAAAACTTTAGACTCAAATTTTTTGTTAGATTTTAATGCTAAATGCTTACCTTGCTTCTGAGGCTCGTCAGCTTCTAGCTCTATCTCATGACTTCTGAGGGAGCTGATAAGTTCCTCCAGAGTGATTTTGTTGAGATCTTTAGCTAGCTTCAGAGCTGTAACCATTGGTCTCCACTGCTTGGGTAAACTTCTAATGATTTTCTTGACATGGTCAGCAGTAGAGTATCCTTTGTCCAGAACCTTGAGACCAGCTACCAGAATCTGGAATCTTGAGAACATTGTTTCAATGGATTCAGATTCTTCCATTTTGAAAGCCTCATACTTCTGAATGAGCGCCAGAGCTTTAGTTTCTTTGACCTGAACGTTGCCCTCATGCGTCATTCTGAGTGAGTCAAAAATATTCTTTGTTGTGTCTCTGTTGGAGATCTTTTCATATTCAGTATAGGAGATGGCACTGAGGAGGATGGTTTTGGCCTTGTGGTGATTCTTGAAGTCACGCTTTTGTTGGTAAGACATTGTTTTTCTATCAATCTTCTGACCGCTAGCATTCACAGGGTGCATGTATCCATCTGTCACCATATCCCACAGATCAGCATCATGTTCCAGAAAGAAGCTTTCAATTCTGTCTTTCCAGTAATCAAAGTTTTCTCCATCAAAGACTGGAGGTTTGCCGCTGAATCTGTCTCTGTCCTCATTGTTGTCATTGCTGATGTGAGAGTTGTTTCCTGCCATTGTGTTTTTCTGACGCTGGATCTTGTACTGACACGGTTAAGTGTTTTAGCTCAGAACCAGGCGCTCTGATACCAATTGAAGTAGTGAAAAACACAAGAAGGGGGGGTTGAATTGTAAAACTGAAATCTAATGCAATGAACAAGATATTTTTATCCTGGTTCGTTTGATCTCAAACTACTCCAGTCCACCCGTCAAGGTGATTTCGCCTCTCTCCAACGAGGTCTTAATCCACTATATTCAATTGAATATTACAGACTGCTTTAACAACTGCTAAAGCCTTCTTGATGCAAACCACAACCCGGTTTGTCAAGGAAACACTTTCTTTCAAAGAAGATAAATCTAAGTGTGTGAATGTTTTCTACAAAACTGTATCACAACTTTGATGTATACACAACTTAAAGCTTAGAAACTAGATTTCTAAACAATGATAGAATATCAGAATATGTAGTGTTTAGCAAAACTGAGAGAAGGAAGATTTTGATCAGCTTTTATGCGTGTAAAGATTTGGAGAGCATTAGCCAATTCAATCTTCAAAGTCTTGTTTATATAGCACTGAGATGATGAACGTTGGAGCAATATTCTTGATTCAATGCTAATAACAAACTTTCCTTATCGAGCAGATCTTGTCTGGAATGAGGTCGTTGGTATTAATTTGCTTTCAATGAACAGTACCGTTGCTTACTTAATGCAAGTTCTGGCTTTGCTCATTCTGACTCTGCTTAGCTGCTGATGAACTGTTGTGTTTCTTTATCAGAGTGTTGAGCGCAGTTCTGTTCATCAGGCTTCAGCATATACGTGAGTTAATCTTCTGATACTGACATTCTGATATGGCAACTTCTGATGCTGATGTCAGGAACCAAATTTCTGATGCTGATTAGGTGTGATCTTGCTTATATCAATCAGAGTATCTGCAAATCAGAATGTAATAATTTAGGCAGCAGATAGTTCATACATGAATCATATAAATAATGTATCTTTTCACTTTGTTATCATTAAAAGTTAAATATAGGGTAGTAGATTTAAACTTTGTTCTAACAAGCATAACCAGATTCAAAAAAGTCATTAAAAAGTGTGAAATCATTCTTGCAGTTAGAAGGAAATTTAGGCCATTCCAAGATCACAGTTCTTATCCTGGACCTTCTCTGAAGCAGATACGATCGTTTGCAAGCATCCATACGGCCAGAAACTCAAACTACAAACCCACGGTTTTCTCTTCAAACTCAATCCATTCTTGCAATTTACGCAGCATTAGCACGTTTCAATGACATATATGTGTTTGTTAATGTATTTGCAATATTTTGGTTATACTCAATTGATTTTTTGATGCACATACTAAGATCTACCATTGCTAGGTTTTCCTTGCTCGTTTTAGGGTTTTCTCATGCAGGTAAAATTGGCCCAAAAGAGAGGTACCATGGTGTTCACAAGGCCAAGACGAACTGACTTGTATCATTAGTTTGCATTTATCATACTTACAGTGAGTTTTGGAAAATCACATGGTTGTACCTACGCCTTTTTGTCCGTAGGTAAAAGTGTCGAAACTTTTAGCAACGGAAGGAGGTAGAAGATGATGGCGTGGCACCCCCTGACTGGCCCATTCAAAAATTCGCGCATGTTTGATATATTAATTTGTTTTTTCATTATAATGTTTGATTGATATCTTTTGTACAACAAGGCACGTTAGCTCAGCTGGTCAGGAGGCGTTGGAAAAAGCCAAAGGGCATGGGTTCGAATCCCAGGTCCCCCATATTATTTCATAATTTTATTTCTTATATGATCAGGCACATGTACAGGCAAGGAGACCACCATACTCCATCATCCTTCAACCATCAGATCACCCACGCGCTAGATCCAAGGATTCATAATGGAGGTCTACCATGAACATAAGTCAAGCCAATGCATTGGATCATAAGTCAATGTAGGCTAAGGCTTATTGGGCCCAAAGCTGCTTTTGACACCCCCTTCTTGCCACTAACACCAGGCCCAATTCTCTTTTTTTTCTTTTATATATTTTATTTTATTTATTTATTTTTGTTTAAATTATTTTCTCATACAAAAGTTAATTCTTTTTTTTACAAAGAACTCATAAAATCAATTTTCATCAAATTAGAATTTAGGGTTTTTTTATTTATTTTGTCAAAATTAATTTAGTATTAGTTTAATTTAATTTTAGGGTAATTTTAACCTTTTGTAAAAAACTTAAAATAAATTAGAAAATTAGGGTTCTTGATTTAATTTTTATTTTCTTTTCTTAAAAATAACAAAAATGCAAAAATATGTCAAATTAATTATTTTCTTAATTTAAACTAATTAATAATTAGGTTTGTACGTATTTAATTAAAACATTATTTTTCTCAAAATAATCAGAACAACAAAAATGATTTTCCTTTCAATTAGGTTTAGACGAGATCAAAACCCTAATTTTTCCCCGTTCTCGATTCATCGCGCGCGTTTATTTATTTTTACAATATTAATGTAACTGCTCATGGGATGTAATAGTTTAATTAGGATTTTTCTTTTATTTATCGTTTTACGGGTTTTTGGCTATGTAATTAATCCCCCTCCCCGAAGCCTTGTAATAAGCGTAGTTTTATTTCTCGCATTTTAATTTTCGCAAATATTAACTGTTAGATGTATGATAATAGGATTGCATGACAAGAATGTATGTTAATTTTAAAATGGTTAGCAAACCCTAAATGTACAAAGATAATAACTGAAATCAAATCACTCGCACATGCGCACTCCTAGGGTATACTCTCACTTCGGTTGCCTTCGATAAATGATCATTAAGTATAGGGTGTCTTAGTGGTTTCCCTCTTGTCTAAACAAAGATCAAATGTCCCGTTCGGAAATGTTGCCTCGGAAACGTTGCCTCGGAAAGGTTTTCTCGGAAATGTTGCCTCAAATATGATCTTAAGACACTAGGGTTATTACTAAGACGTCCTAATATTGCTTTAATGATTGCACGTCCCTTTCGAATTGACCCTTACAACTCCAACGACGGTGCTACCTACTCACTAATAGTGGGATAGCATTGTCTAAAGGAAACGAGAACATAAACATTCTTTTTTCGAGTAAGTAGATGCTATTAGGTACTTGCTCAAAATCAAACTTTTCCACACTTACACTCTTTTTTCAAACAAAGTTTTTCAAAAACAACTTCGTAACACTCTTGAGGGCTAATACAAGAGTTAAAACGAAGTAAAATAAAAACTTTTCGAAACACACAAACATGAAAGAAATTTTTAAAATTATGAGCAAGTACCAAAGAGCCCATGGAAAACCACGGATATAAAGGGTGCTAATACCTTCCCTTTCTATAATCTACTCCCCGTACTCAAAATCTCGAAAAAGGAATTTTTCTGTGCTTTTTTCCTTTCGAGTTGGATAAAATAAAAGTCGGTGGCGACTCTTGCTTACCGCGACATTTTGCAAATACAAAACGCAAAACACAAACCAGCATTTTCCTAAAACAATCCGGTTCTGCCACCGTATCACACTAGTAATTAGGTTTTGTATGAAAAGATTAAAATCAACCAAGTAGCAAACCATAATCCAAGACTAAATCAAGCATGAAAACAATACACTTACACAAAAGCATGCCTAGGGTAAAATCCACTTGGTTGCCTTACAAAATGGCCATATTACGCATGTGAGGTATCTTAGCAAAAACAAACGAATACAAGATCATAGTCCCTCGATGACGTTATCTAAGTTGCCTTACACATGATCTTAGTCCCTAAAAGAGAATGCTAAGATGCCTTGCAAACATTGCTAATCATGGTTATACGATGACCCACGCCCGTCCCGTTAACATCCAAAGATATGGTTGCTTACCAAATCAATGGTAAGACAACAATGTCAAAGGAAAAGAAAATGAACAAGAAAGACATTTGAGTGGGTAGATACTCCTAATTACTTGCTCAATTTCAAACAAACATCCTTGCTATTTTCAAAAACAAATCACACACATTTTCAAACATCTTACAAACATTGAAAACATTTTCAAAAGATCAAACATCTTTGTGTACATTCTTACAAACAAGAATCATTACAAAGATTGCCTAAACAATGGCCTCTTTACAAAATATTTTCAAAAACCACACAAATCACAATTTCAAACAAAAGAAAGTGATCTAGCAGGTAACTAAGATCCCATGGAAAACCATGGATGAAAAGGGTGCTAATACTTTCCCTTTTCATAATCTACCCCCCGAACTCAAGAAATAATCTCAAAGGTCTTTCCTGTGATTTTTCACCTTTCCTTTTGGATAAAAGAAAAGTCGATGGCGACTCTTGCTAACCGCAACACTTGCGATAAAACACAAAACCCTCAAGTCAGTTCTCTCACCGCATCACACCTCTAATCTTCACTCGATCACTTGAGGAACCAAACAATTCTAAACATAATTTTTTTCTGGAGATTACATGAGTGCTTCTCATCAATCAGATTACTCCTAATTTAAGTACATATTATTTCATATAATTTCTGAGTAACAACTCTTGTGTACAAATAATTTACACGAAGATCTTAAGAAATAACACTATTCGAGAAACAACTCTTGTGTTTTACATATGTCTACAAAGATGAATATAATCTAAGATAATTACAGTATCTTATAGTCTTCTTTTCTTCATCTTCATTGTTGAGCAAGATATGAGCAAAAACTCCTTGCTTCTTCATAATTTTTGTCATGATGTATATGATTTATAGTTTGAATGACATCTTGTAGAATTCTTCATCTTCATCTTCTTTCTTCATTAAGCAAGATATGTGAAACAAATCCTTGCTTTTAATAATTTTTCCAAGATGTATATGATTGTTAGTTTGAATAACATCTTGTAGAATTCTTCTTATTCTTATTATTTGGTCAACTTCAACATAACTGTTTTTCTTGTTGTTATAGTGGTTGATAGATTTTTGGTTGTGTTCCAATAATGATTGCTTTCATCTTTAACATTGAACACCAACAACTTTCATCTTGTGATTTTTCTCTAACCAATAAAAATTAAACATGTGATTCATTTCTTATATAGCCAATCAAAATAGAGTCGATGGATATTTGAAAAAGAGTCGTTACAAATAGTACTGCTACATCCTTTTCTCTTCCGTAATTCAAGCTAGTGGAGAGGTAGTGGAATAAAGCTTTTTTGTACTATGTACTATTGTAACATGTTACTGTTATATTCTTTCCTTATGCGCTCCAGAGGTTTCTGCGAGCATGAGGTTAGAATAGGGAACATAACATAAGGTCTTCATAACTTCAAGTCTTCAAAATCTTTAGAACTACGTCATCAGAGTCTTCGGAACTTGGTCGTGAGAACCCATTGTAGAGAACCTTAGATCAGAAGAGCTTCAAGTCTTCAGATTCTTAAGAATTGTATCTTTAGAGTCTTCAGCACTTGGTCCTTTAATAATCCTTGTCTTTAGATGTCTTGTTTTTAGAAACACAAAATATTCAACATCTAGACTTCAGTTAGAAACGTTGTCTTCAGATCTTTTAACTTTGTCTTATTTGAAACAAGTTGTCTTTTAGAAACTAAGTTTTTAGCATCTGGACTTCAGTAGAAACTTTATCTTCAGATCTTCTAACTTTATTTCTTTGGAACACATTGTCTTTTTGAAACATGAGTCTTCAACATCTAGACTTAAGTGACAACTTTTGTCTTCAGATCTTTTGACTATTTCCTTAAAACATGTTATCTTTAGAAGCTTGAGTCTTCAACATCTGGACGTAAGTAGCAACTTCTGTCTTCAGATATTCTGATTGGTATCTTTAGACAAGTATCAGGGCTTACACTTCAGAGCCTTCTAGAGTGTCTTGCTACTGTTTAACAGAACTTGTGTTGTGTAGAAGTGGAATAATTTCTCTTCTAAAGTCTAAGTCACGACATCCATCAGAAGAAGAACCTGTTTATTAAGTACTCAACAATAACAAACATTAGAGTATCAAAATTATTCATACAAACATACTCATTTGTTATCATCAAAACTCATAGCTAATATTGCATAACTGAATCTTGTACTTACATAACTCATCTCGAACAATTTATTTTTCTAGTAGAGTTTTCTATATGGGTTTCATCTATATACCTTATCTTTGTTGGACATGTGACTCCATATACAAGAGGCTTGAATGGTTGGGGTTTGAAAAATGATGGTTTAAAATAAAATTATTTTTATTTTCAGAGTTCAAAAAATATTTTAAGAAAATGTTTAAATATAGTAGCGGAAAAAAAGTTGAAAGAAAATATGTGAAAAATAAAAAGATAAGTGAATAGAGATGACACCTGAATTTAATGAAGCTCGGTATAAATGAAGTGACATAATCCTCTCTCCAAGACTTAATCTTAATAGTACCCAGTAATTATAATGAGTGTTTAGTAGGTTATGCTTACAAACCCCCTTATACAAAGAAAATTAAGTTTCAGTCTAACTTCCAACCAATCAATGAATAACACGCTAAAGCGGTTAGTCTACCTTTCAAACATGAATGAAACTTTGAGAGGTTAGTATCAAAGCTTAAGCCAAGGTCGAGTTTTAAATTGGCTATACTCCTTGAGCAAACTAGGGTTTTAAAATGGCTGACCATGAACCAAATCAAGATTTACACTAGGCTGATCTCGAACAAAATTGGGGCTTTACACAAGATGATCACAAACCAAATTGAGATTTCACACCAGGCTTATCTCAAAAAAATTCAGCTTTTACACAGGTTGAGCTCAAAAATCAAACCAACGACTTAATACTAAATTTCAAAACAAAGCTTTTAATGGATTTAGCTTTGAACCAAACAAATACTCCCTTAAGAATGAATGCTCAACCAAGAGAAAAAATATATCATGGTGAATTTACAATATCACCCGTTCTAGAACAAAAACCTCACTTAAACATAAGAACTTTATTGAAAGGTTATGGCTAAATTTTAGTGAGAAAGTAGAAGAAATATTTTTAGTGAGAAAGAGGGAGTGAGGAGAGTGAGATAGATCACGATTTTGGATGTAAAAATGTGAAGGAAGAGACATATATTTATAAGCTATAGGTTCGCACAAAAAATAAAAATATCCATGGGTCAATTTAATGTCCAAATTTATTGGGTCCTCATCCCAATCGATTGGATGACCAAAAAAATCAATTACCCATGAAAGTTGTGTAGGGTTGTTAAAGATAGCCATCTCCCTTCATTAAGAAGTTGTCACAAATGATTATGGACAATATTTGTACTAACCCAATCAATTGGGAATATGCTCCAATCGATTGGACAATTCAAAAAATGTGTCATAATGGTTCAAATAGTTCTTAATTCATTTGGCTAGTATTTAAAGCATTTTTAGGTTGTTTTCTTTAAGAAATAGAGGACTTTAAAAAGGTTTTAGTGTGTGGGTCATTTAACCATACTACTTTACGAGAACTCCCTTGTGTTTTTACAAAACATCAATCAGCCAGACGCGACTGAGCGAGCTTTCACATATCCTCTCTTTTACTCTTTGAACCTTATAGACTTTTTCGAATACACATATCATAAAATCACTTTTCTTGAGACTTCTTGGAGACGTGGCCTGATATATATATATATATATATATATATATATATATATATATATATATATATATATATATATATATATATTTTAATGCCATCATTAGAGGATATAGATCATTCAAACTTTAGTTCAATAGCTTAATTAAGAGGAAGAGCATAGAATAAAACAATCTTGTGCATCTTTAACTGCTTTACATACTTGCTTTACTTTATGGTTAAAGGTTAGATTGAATCTTCATGAGCTGTCATTAACAGTTGCATCTTTACAAGTTGTCACAAATGAAACTAAGTTATCATCATCATAACCAAACCATGATAGGTATGTGTAACACAGTGGGAGAACTGACTTGGCTATTTTGCGTTTGATCACAATTGTGCGGATAGCAAGAGTCTCCACCGACTTTTCTTTTATCCAATAAGGAAAGGCTGAAAAGAACAGGAAAGACCTTTCGAGATTATTTCTTGAGTTCGGTGGGTAGATTATAAAAAGGGAAGGTGTTAGCACCCTTTTTATCTGTAGTTATCTACCGGCTCTTAGTTGCTTGATAGATCATTTACTTTTGTTTGAAAGTGTGTTTGTGATGTGGGTTTTGAAAGTATTTTGAAAAGGAATGTCTTTGTAATGGTTCTCATCTCTATAAGAACGCGTACAAAGTGTTTTATCTTTTTGAAAAATGTTTCAAAGTGAATTTGTGGGTGTAAAAATGTTTTTGTTGTGAGCAAGCAAGCAACTAGGAGTAACCTACCTACTCAAAAGGTCTTAAATGTTCTTTTCCTCCTCCTTTAGATGTTTCTATCTTACCATTGATTTGGTAAGAAGCACCATCGTTGGATGTGAAGGGACGGGCGTGGGACGTTTGTATAGTCATAGAAGGCAACCCATGAGAAGTTTTAGCAATGTCATTTGGGACTAGATCGTTTACCGAAGGCAATATTAAGGGTCGTCGAGGGACTACAGTCTTTTATCGAGGGTCTTTGCTAAAGCGCCCATATTTGAGGGACATGACTATTTTCCTAAAGGCAACAAAGTGGGACTACCCTAAGGGTGCTAGTTTGCAAGTGTATTTGATTTACATGCATTTAGTCTTATTAGGGTTATCTATTTGTTGATTTCATGTCTTGCCATACACATTCTAATTACTAAGAATATATGAAAGTAATAAAAGTGTGGAAAAGTAAAGTCCTATGTTATTACATCATTTTGGGATGAGGGTACATAATTAAAAATGGGGATTTGCAAGAATTTAAATCCTAATCATCTATTACAACCATATTGAATTGTACAATATAAGAAAAGGAAGGGATTTGTTTTTGAAAATGGTTTTTTGTCTTAACAAATTAAAGGGAAATAATTAGTTGATAAAGAAAATATTTTTTATGTATTTTTATGAAAATAGTTCTAATGCTAAAAATGATAGAGAGAAAAATAATGAGAAATAAGATCAGCATGTTGCTGAAAGCAAAACAAAGGGGATCAGAAGTTCTGATGCCAGGCGCACTGCGGTTCAGAAGAAAATGTCAGAGGAAATCAGAAGTTCTGGGTTGATGCCATTGGAATCCTGAAAGAAATGTTAGAGGGCAAAAATAGAAGTTTTTGGTCATGTTTAGACAGTGAGAAAAAAGTCAGAAGTTATGTGTTGTGTTAAACAGTGAGTGAAAATCAGAAGTTCTGTTGCGTGTTAAAAAGTGAGTGAAAATCAGAAGTTCTGTGCGTGTGAAAAAGTGAAAGAAAATCAGAAGTTTTGTGCGTGTTAAAAAAGTGATGAGAGCTCAAAAGTTCTGTGTTGTGCTAAAACAGTGGTTAAGAAAAAAAACAGAATTTTTGTGTTACACTTCAACTCCTTCCTTACATCAATCAGCTCATCAGCAACTTAATCAGTTCTTAACAACAGCCAAATCAGAAAGATAATAGCACAACAATTCATAGAAGTTCTAATCCTAACTCTGAGCCTAGCTTTATTCAAGAAGTTTTGATCCATAATTTTTTCTACTTATGCAATGTTATGGACAACATCAATACTATGATATTTACATATTTAATGATGTTCTGAATGAAAAGATTCAAAGTCAGAAAGACTTACCTTAAATCTGGAACGTGTGTTTAGGGCTTGAGCTGCTTCCTTCAGATGTTCTGGAGTCAGCAAGAGCAAAGGAGCAGAAGTTGTTATGTTCTTTGATTCAAAGGGAAGAACAAAGGTTTTGGTTTTATTTAGGAATTCATGGTTCACGAATGTTTTACTGTTTTCTTTTCTCTCTTTGATAATTCTCTCTTTCCAAAAGCCATCCCCTTGAAAGTGTGATGGAGCAACTTATTTATAGGTGAGTTTGTTATGGTTTTGGGGGGAAAACAAATGGGATTTAAACCTTTTTGGCAAACTGTTCCATTGCTTTTTAATCACAGCTTTTGTATGCTAATTTCATGCAAATATGGGGTTTGTGAAAGTGCAGGCATGGACTGGATCAGCAGCTGGTTGCAGGACTGTGCTACAGCAGGACAGCAGGCTGCTTAAACGAGGTTTTGGGATTTGGTGATGTTCTGATCGCGGAAGACCAGAAATGTAGCCTCCATATGCTGAAGGGTCATGTTTTAACCGAAGAATATTGCTTCCATATGTTCTGATTTAAGAGTCATATTTTGAACCGTCTTTGCAAATTCTTATTGTGCTTGAAATCTGGCCCAGAAGTTCTGAAGTATCATATTCTCTTAACACTTAGAAAATTTTCTAAATATTTTAGAAATTTGATTTTTTTTCAAGGTAATTTCTAATTTTAGATTTCTTGATGAACCAACTTCTTATTTGGATGGAATATGATTGTTGTAACTTGATCTTGATCAAAAAGTCAGAGTTTGACTTTTTAGTGTGTTTTTGACCATTTTGCCCTTGTCAATGACTTTCTTAGAAATTTGTAATCCAAAACTTGAAACTTGATAGAAGCAAACCTGAGAGTCCAGGATGATCCTTTGAGAAATGAGAGGGAAAATTTCGGGGTACAACAGTATGGTTTTCTTATTTTTGATCACTTATTGATTGAACAAAAACCTCACTTAAACACAAGAACTTTCTCGAAACAATATAGCTAGATTTTAGTGAGAGAAAGTAGAAAAAATATTTTTAGAGAGAGGGGAGAGTGGAATAGCTCACAATTTTGGATGTGAAAATGAGAAGTAAGAGGCTCTATTTATAGGCTAGAGGTTGACACAAAAAATGAAAAGATCCACGGGCCAATTTAATGTCCTAATCAATTGGGTCCTCATCTAAATAAATTGGATGAGCTAAAGTAATCGATTACACATGCCCATTTTGGAAAGTTTTAAAAGAGACACCTACCTTCATTAATAAATTGTCACAAATGATTATGGACATTATTTTCACTAACCCAATTGATTTGGAATGTGCTCCAATCAATTGGACAATTCAAAAAAATTGTCTCAATGGTTCTAACAGTTCCTAATTCATCTGGATAGACTTAACTAAATTTTTAGGTTGTTTTCTTTGATAAATATAGACTTTTAAAAAGTTTTTAGTATGTGTGTGTTTAATTTAGCCATAATATAATACGAGAATGCTCTTGGGTTTTTTAAAGCATTGGTCACTCAGATGCGACTAGACGAGCTTTCACACTTCCTCTCTTTCACACTTTGAAGCTTTAAGACTTTGCCGAATTCACCTATCATATAAGCACATTGATTAATTTTCTTGTAGATGAGGCTTGAAATATATTTTATTTGAATTTCATAATCAGAGGATGTATATCATCAAATTCCTAATTAAATAGTTTTATTCGAAGGAAAAGCATAGAACAAAACTCTCATCCACATCTTTAATTGTTTGGTATACTTGCTTGAATTTATGCTTTAAGGTCAGATTGAATCTTAATGAGTTGTCCCTAACAGTTTTGATGAATTCTCGGCAAGTGTACTGATAGTGTCGAAGTAATAAATAAGATAGTATCCATATGGACTATTATTTAACAAGAAAAATATTGTACAATGCTTATAAAGTAACAAAGGGGGGGGGGGGGGTGTCGAGTTTAATTTTCAAAAAAGAAAAAGTTGTTTTGACAATTATGAGAAGATGGTCATGTTTTGCCTAGAATCCCTTATTTCTCCTCTGTTGATGTCTAATGCGTTACATGAATGAAACTTCGTTATATTTTCACGACGAATTAACAAAACCACTATACTCAATCCCTTAGTGTATAACTCTCACTAGTTTCTACTAGAGGTCTCATATCCCTATTCAACAGAGATAGATGAAATCAGGTGATGATACAATATGTTAATTATAATGCCACTACTAGAGGTATCATATCCATATTCTATCGGCATAAGCACAATAATTTCCCTAGTTCAAACGCATATGCTAATTGTCAGTATTACATGTACGTCCATGATCACATTAACATAGTATCTCAAATAATGTGTTGTTAAGTAAAATAGAAAATTAAATAGAAATATAACTAAGATTAATCATGAAATATCAAATAAAACATATGTCCCAACAAGTTCAAAATAAGTTCATCAGACAAAACCTAACTAAAGAGTATTTAGCTATTCATACTAATTCAGTTACAATTCTAAATAATAAGAAGAAGGTTGCATAGGAAATTCCTTTATGTTTTGGCCTCCAGTGGATTCGAATGCGCTCCAAATATCACACCCGATGTTGGAATTCATCACTTGCAGTATAAAATTGCAGAACCCTTAAAAACATGCCAAAATTCTCTTTTTAAAGCCTTCAAATCATACTAGAACAGATAAGAATTTTACCAAAAAAAGTCCAATCGTGTGCATCATGGAGAGCATCGCGTGCGTAATCCAACTTTGTCGATCTATGTTAGCTGAGAATTTCGACGACATATGACATTGAGGAAAATGAAGAAATCGAAAGAAGTTTAGTTGTGGAAGAGAATATGATAATATTTCATAAAGGATTTCAATTGACAAAATTATGGATAATTTGATTATGTTAAGAAATGGAGAAAGTCTTATTAAGGAATATATGAGACTTAAAGAAAATTTAAATTTTGAATTTGAAAGTTTCGACACGTCATGTTGTTTTTTTGGTGCTTCGAATTGAAGAAGGATTTGCATTCAAATGGATTAATCTTATCCGGAAGGACGCGTGGAAGCCTGACAATTCGAAGAAGCATGCAAGACTCGAACGTGGCACTTCGGTTGAAAAAGACCGTCAGGGTCAAATTAGTATAAATTAGGATCTTTGTATTAGGATTCAGGATGTTCACTTTTATGCAAATCACTCATACAAACTCGGAGTACCAGTGTTAGAGAAAAGATTCATTGAGAATGTACGTATCGGAAAACCAATTTATATTCAAAGTCATTTACATTTAAATTAAGTCTTTTACTTTTCGTTTAAGTTTAAGTCGAATTATTTACATTTAATTTTTACTTTAAAACCTTTGAAGGCGTGAGAAACACGAGAAAGGGGGTTTGAATTGGGTTTCACCAAAATAAATTTTGAATCTTTTTCGTTGATGAAAGACCAATTTAACTTAGAACATAAAATTAAATGAACACAGTTTTTTTTAGAGACGGCTTTGGAACACAGTCATCAGTACATGCGATCTCGTTATATCAGTACTCCCCACAAAGTAAAAGCTTTCAAAGGCATGGACGTCAGCCTTTTCCAAAACAGGAAGTAACCTCCCCGTCCAGGGTCATTCAGAAACCTGACGTATGTTCCCCAGCCGAATTTCATAGTCGCGAGTGAGTCAGTAAATTTTTATCTCCTAAACAAAGTTTATTTCTCTGGACACAGAAACTCAATCCCCGACAGAGTTTATTCCTTCAGATACAGAAGTTCACTTTCCAAGAGAGTTATTCCCCGCAGAGTTATTCTCAAGCAGAGTCTCTCCCCAGCAAAATATTCACAAACAAGGAGCGAATCTACAGCATAGTCATCTCCGTTCACCATCCCCGACGGAAGTATAAGGATTACAATCCTCTACCACAGTCAGGAATTCTATATTCTCCAGCAGCAGTCAGGGATTTATTTTCCCAAACTCAGATATGTCACAATAGCATTTCATGTGCATACATCATGACATGCGCATACATATTGCATAACAGCATAATCTCATTTATTTTGAGAACGTCCTCACACAATGCATTTCATGCATCGCATATAATTAATCTTGTACCTTTTCAGGAAAGATGGTTATCATCAACAATTTCTAGTAGGTCCAAGATTAGTTCCTGAAACTAAACAGAGTAATTATCTGCATGGCCTAATATGGTCCTACACAGACTCATCAAAGCGACCTTACCCAAGTTCCTCCTGAAGTTCTACACAGACTCATCAAAGCGACCTTACCCAGGTTCCTCCTGAAGTTCTACTCAGACTCATCACAAAGTAACCTTACCCAGGTTCCCTCAGAAGTTTTACCCAAACTCATTTCGAAGTAACCCTACTATCCAGATTCTTTCTTATAGCCCTACTATCCAAGCTTTCTTTTCGAAGTAACCCTACTATCCAGGTTCCTTCTCATAGCCATACTATACATGCTTTCATTTCGAAGTAATCCTACAAACCAGATTCCTTCTCATAGCCCTACTATCCAGGCTTTCATTTCGAAGTAACCCTACGACCCAGGTTCCTTCTCATAGCCCTACTATCCATGCTTTCATTTAGAAGTAACCCTACTATCCATATTCCTTCTCATAGCCCTACTATACAGGCTTTCATTTTGAAGTAACCCTACTATTCAGGTTCCTTCTCATAGCCCTAATATCCAGGCTTTTATTCGAAGTAACGCTACTATCCAGGTTCTTTCTCATAGCCCTACTATTCAGGCTTTCATTTCGAAGTAACCCTATTATCCAGGTTCCTTCTCATAGCCCTACTATCCAGGCTTTCATTTCGAAGTAACCCTACTATCCAGGTTCCTTCTCATAGCCCTACTATCCATGCTTTCATTTCAAAGTAACCCTATTATCCAAGTTCCTTCTCATAGCCCTACTACCCAGGATTTCATTTCAAAGTAACCCTACTATCCAGGTTCCTTCTCATAGCCCTACTATCTAGGATTTCATTTCAAAGTAACCCTACTATCCAGGTTCCTTCTCATAGCCCTACTATCCAGGCTTTCATCTCGAAATAACCCTATGACCCAGGTTCCTTCTCATAGCCCTACTATCTTGGCTTTTATCTCGAAGTAACCCTACGACCCAGGTTCCTTCTCATAGCCCTACTATCCAGGCTTTCATCTCGAAGTAACCCTATGACCCAGGTTCTTTCTCATAGCCCTACTATCCAGGCTTTCATTTCGAAGTAACCTTACTATCCAGGTTCCTTCTCATAGCCCTATTATCCAGGCTTTCATTTCGAAGTAACCCTACGAACCAGGTTCCTTCTCATAGCCCTACTATCCAGGCTTTCATTTCGAAGTAACCCTACGACCCAGGTTTCTTCTCATAGCCCTACTATCCAGGCTTTTATTTCGAAGTAACCCTACTATCTTGGTTCCTTCTTATAGCCCTACTATCCAGGTTATCATTTCGAAGTAACCCTACGACCCAGGTTCCTTCTTATAGCCCTACTATCCAGGCTTTCATTTCGAAGTAATCCTACTATCAAGGTTCCTTCTCATAGCCCTACTATCCAGGCTTTCATTTCGAAGTAACCCTACTATCCAGGTTCCTTCTCATAGCCCTACTATCCAGGATTTCATTTTGAGGTAACCCTACTATCCAGGTTCCTTCTCATAGCCCTACTATCCAGTATTTCATTTCGAAGTAACCCTACTATCCAGGTTCCTTCTCATAGCCCTACTATCCAGGTTTTCATTTCGAAGTAACCCTACTATCCAGGTTCCTTCTCATAGCCCTACTATCCATACTTTCATTTTGAAGTAACCCTAATATCCAGGTTCCTTCTCATAGCCCTACTATCCAGTATTTCATTTCGAAGTAACCCTACTATCCAGGTTCCTTCTCATAGCCCTACTATTCAGGATTTCATTTCGAAGTAACCCTACTATCCAGCTTCCTTCTTATAGCCCTACTATCCAGGCTTTCATTTCGAAGTAACCCTATGACCCAGGTTCCTTCTCATAGCCCTATTATCTAGGCTCTCATTTCGAAGTAATCCTACGACCCAGGTTCCTTCTCATAGCCCTACTATCCAAGCTTTCATTTCGAAGCAACCCTACGACCCTGGTTCCTTCTTATAGCTTTACTATCCAGGCTCTCATTTCGAAGTAACCCTACGACCCAGGTTCCTTCTCATAGCCCTACTATCCAAGGATTCATCTCGAAGCAACCCTACTATCCAGGTTCCTTCTCTCTTATCTCCAGAAAACAGTTTACAATGCTGTAAGACTTGAAACCCGATCAGAAACGATCGATTTCACGTTTCCCTAGTAAGTCACTGTGCAACCTAGACCCTGATCAGATATACAACTTACTTCCACCTCATCAATCAGGATTTAACTCCCCAATAGAGTAATGGACAACCGAAAGCTCCTATACTCTACTTCCCCATACATAAGTCAACATGCCCCGACGAAATCCTCCTCAACGGCTAATACGGGAATTCTTGCAAAGGAATCTCTTATGCGACCAATATTTTCTATGGATGGAATCTTGAAGCCCATCCCCGACAACTCTCCTTAACTTTCCAAATGGCATCTGTAAGCTCATTCCCGATACCACCGATTGACACTCACTTCATACGTGTGCAAATTTTTGGGCACTCTAGTGTTCAATCATCTTCCACCTTCAGATCACGAAAAGCAGACAAGCCAATCTATATACTCAAGTTTAAGAAGATTGAACAGGGTAAGTTGTTGCACCCCAAAAGTTTCCCACTCACTTTACTCAGCACATGCCCATTGAGATCCTCAATTTGCTCAAGGTTGCCCAAGAGTTGACCAGACAAACTCTCTCCTAAGGCAATGTGTCTCAAATTAGGGTTTCCATTTTCATCAGGATGGGTGTACTCCAAAGGCCTCAAATGTTTTCCATGGTCCTAATATTCTCTCAAGATCATCCATGTAAAGTTTCATGCCTTGCACGAGAAGTTTGCTCAGTCAACTGCTCAGATGCCTGGAAATCAACTATACTAGGTCAAAAGTCAACTGTGGCCCACATACAGTCAAACTTCAAGATTTTTGGTCAACATCAACATTTTTTAAGTGACTTTCATCATTTTATCAAGGGTTGATCATGATACCTCTAGGAATGCTCCTAATTCATCAAAACTCAAAAGTTGCTAAATTAGGGTTTCTTAGGAAAAGTCAACCAAACTTTGACCAAGCATAACATCCTCATAATTTATCATAAATTTTCTATCTAAGGCTCATTTTAAAGAGGACGCAATTACCTACAATTCATCTTCATCCCTCAAGTTCAAAATATGCACTCACAAAAAGATATGAATTTCTATATTATAGGTCCTTTTGAAAAGTCAACAAAAACACTGTTTAGGTCAAAGCTCCTTACATGAACATGGAAGACCCAATTGAGATGAGACCAAAAGAGTTATTTAGGAGACATCGTAAACTTTCTAAAAAGTCCAAGAACACCTCTCTAGGGTTAAAATTGGAAGATATATGCCTTGTCAAAGTTGACCATTTTTGCAAAATTGCCAAATGTCAAATGTGCTCAAAGATGCATTTTTTGCCAAATGGGCCTAACTTTTTATGCTTGCACCTTACTCATAACATGGTCCACGACCCAAATATTCACCCACACATTGTTTGCTTCATTTTTCATTTTATTTTTATTTTTTATTAATTAAAAATTGAATTAAATCAAATAAATGAAAACTAATAGAAAATATTTGTTTTGATCTGATTTTTGGACAGGATCACAAGCGAATGATGTTGATATATCAGGATCAAATCGAATCAAGATAGATTGACACAAGAATGGAATGATTAGGCCTAATTTGGAAACAAATCACACAAAGGAAGAATGAGATCAAATCTTCAAAAATTCCAAAGATACAACTGGTTTTTATAACCCTAATTCATTCAAGGATATATATTGAGCAAGGCCAGGCACGAAACAAAGGATGGAAGTCGTGAAGAACACTAGAACAAACTCAAAAATTGGACAAAAAGTGGTGGGTCGATTTCCATTCTAGAGGCCAATTCAGAGCATTCCAAGGTTACCAATCACTTCCTGGACATCTCCAGAACGTGTCTCAATCATTTGCAAGCCTTTTCACGCCCAAAAACGCACGCTACAGACCCACGGTTTGCATCCCCTAGCTTGAATCGTATTTTACAATTTACGCATGATTAACCATTATTGAACATAGCATTGTGTTTGTATGATCATTTGGAATGTTTTAGTTTACATAATTTTGTGTTTTGGTACATATATCCATGACTACCATTGCTAGGGTTTTTTCTTGCATTTTAGGGTTTTGTCATACAGGTTAAATTGGCCAATAAAAGGGTGCCATGAAGATCGTGACATCAAGATCAGTTGAATCATGGTTTTGAATCTCATTTATCATGCGTTTTGATGATTTTTAAAGTTCACGGGTTTACAGCCATGGCAAGCTGTCTGTAGGTATAAGTTTGATACATAATACGACAGAAGAGGAAGAAGATAACAATGTGTCTGAACCCTATTGGACCATTTGAATTCTGCGCGTGTTTTCCAGCTAACCACTTTTTTTCATATATTATATTTTGTTCTTACTGTCTTAACAAATAAAAGAGATATCCCAGATGGCTAGGCGCGTTGGTGTTGAACGTGAGGACCTGGGTTCGATCCCAGGTCCCGGCAAACTTTCTTTATTTTGATTCTCCTTTGCAGATCTGGTGTCCCACTTGTCCAAACGCCTACCATGCGTTACCATCATTCAGCCAATGGATGCATCTCTGTCCAGATCTAACGCACACCATTGAAGGACCATGGTAAACCATCAGAAGAGCATCACATGGAATGCAGCGCAGGGATTGGGTTGACCAGCTCTTTGGGCCAGGACATTTTCAACAACACACCCCTAGAATTACTCATCAACACAGGCCCAGTTTAATGCATTTTTTATTTCTTTTATTTCTTTTATTTGTTTAATTATTTATTTTTACAAATTAATCATTTTTTTAAATTAATCATAAAAACCAATAAATCACAAAAAAATACCAAAAACCATTTTTTCATAAAATGTTTATTTTCTTTAATTAATTA
This sequence comes from Vicia faba, assembly GCA_948472305.1. Taxonomy (NCBI): domain Eukaryota; kingdom Viridiplantae; phylum Streptophyta; class Magnoliopsida; order Fabales; family Fabaceae; genus Vicia; species Vicia faba. Next base: position 71,566,961 of record OX451736.1, on the reverse strand, counting down.
ATTTAATTAAAAATTAGGATAATATAACTCTCTTTTTTTGTAATTAAAATCAATTAGAAATTAGGGTTTAATTTTCTATATAATTAATTCTTTCTTCAAAAAATAACTTAAATATTTTTCTCAATTAGATTTTTAGGTTTTATAATTATCCTCGCATTTAATTCGTCGCACGCATTTTAATTACTTTTTTTTATTTTTGTAACTGCTCCGAGTTTGTAATAGCTTTAATTAGGTTTTAATTCCGCCTTTTATTTTACAGTCAAAAATAATTTTGTATCTGCGAAAGCCATGTAATAGCTATAACTTTAAATTTTCTGCACTTTTAATTCCCGCAAATTATAAAATGTTAGATGTATGCTAATAGGATTGTATGGAAAGAATACTTGAAAATTAATACAGTAGATAACCCTAATTGTGCAAATACTAAATTAACTGAAACATAAACACATGCACATGTTCACTCCTAGGGTTTGCCTCACTTCGGTTGCCTTCGGTAAACAGACACTAAGCATAGGGAATTGTAATGGTTGCCCTCCAGTCTAAAAGATCAAAAATGACCCATTCGAATGTTGCCTCGGAAAGATCTTTAGGATTTTAGGGTAATTACTAAGGTTTCCTAGTCATTGCTTTAGTGACTGTATTTGTCCTTTTCGAACGTCCCCTAAAACTCCAACGACGGTGCTACCTATTCCTTAATAACGGGATAGCGTTGTCTAAAGGAAAACAAACAGTCTTTTTCGAGTAGGTAGATTAACTCTTAAGTACTTGCTCAATCAATCAAACAAAAGTTTTCACACAAACACTTTTCAAAACAATTTTAAAAAAAAAAACAACTTCGTCACACTCTTGAGGACTGATACAAGGGTTATCACGAAGTAAATCTTTTTCAAAACAAGCACACACACAAGAAAATTTTAAAATGAACAAGTACCTAAGAGCCCATGGAAAACCATGGATAGAAAGGGTGCTAACACCTTCCCTTTCTATAATCTACCCCCCGTACTCAGAAACATCTTGAAAAAGGTTTTTTCTGTTCTTTTTCCTTTTCCTTTGTTGGATGAAATAAAATTCGGTGGCGACTCTTGCTTACCGCGACATTTTGCAAACAAAAAACACAAACCAGTATTAACAGTCGGTTCTGCCACCATATCACAGTTATGAAAACCTAGAAGGTTCCTGGTATAAATTTTAATGATTTGGGTCTGGTTTCAGGAGTTGTCATTCCTCATAAGTTCAAGACCCCTACCTTTTCTAAGTATGATGGCGTTTCTTATCCGTAGCTGCATCTGAGGTCTTATGTTCAAAAGATCCAACCATATAATGCTGACAAGAAACTGTGGGTTCATTTCCTTCAAGAGAGTTTGTCCGGAACACGGTTGGAATGGTTCTATCAATTGGAAGGGACCAATATTCACACTTGGGAAGATTTGGCTGCCACTTTCTATAAGCATTACCAATATAATATTGACCTTGCACCAACCCGTATGCAACTGTAGAGCATGACAATGGGCTCTGATGAAGATTCTAAAGAGTATGCCCAGAAATGGAGAGATCGTGTGGGGAGAGTTCAACCACCTTTGATTGATAGAGAGCTGGTTGACATGTTTATGAGCACACTAACAGGTCCCTTTTACAATCATCTACTAGGAAGTTCTTCGGCTGGTTTCATTGAGCTGGTATTGACAGTGGAACATGTGGAAAATGGGATTAGAAGCGGTAAAATCCAATTGGCTACATCCTCAAGTGTTGTGAAGAAGCCCTATAATGGTAAGATGGAATCCAATGTTGTATATGGACATAAGGATCGTAATAAGAATGATCATAACCAATCTGTGGGGGCAGTACTAATCTCAAATCCTGCGCCAGTGCAACAACAAGAAAATAATCAGCATAGGCAAGACGAGTTGAGGAGATAGTTTACAAAGATCAATATTCCATTGGCGCAAACATTACAGCACATGCTGAAGGAAGGGCTGGTTAAATTGAGGGAGCTTCCTTCGAATCCCAACACTTCCTCTCCCTGCTACAATCCTAATGCAAGGCGTGCATATCACTCTGATAGCCCCGAGCACGACACTAACAACTGTTGGGCCCTGAAGAATAAATCCAAGACATGCTTGATGCCAAGGAAATTGAATTTGATCCTCCTAAAACCCCTAATGTGATTACCGCGCCAATGCCCAATCATGACAAAGGTGTTAATGCTATCGAAGATGTTTCTTATGTTTCTACTGTGAATGATTTAACTACTCCCCCGATGATTATTAAGGAGAAATTGCTGCAAGCTAGTTTATTTCCGGGTTGTGTTGAAGGTTGTTACTACTTTGCATCCTAATACAATGGTTTCACATTGCTGAAGAAGGGTATTCAGTGTCTAATGGATGACTGTGAGATTCTGTTTGAGAAAATTCTCATTGAGAAGACTCCTTCTGTGGAGAGTACATCCCAAGACTTGAATCTTGAAGACGTGTCTACAATTTTTGGTACCCCTGTAAGAATCACTTCTAAGGGTCCTGTGAACATTATCGCTGAACCTAAAGTTTCTCCCCTTATTATTACTTCTCCCGGGCCAATTCCATATTCCTCTGATAAGGCTATCCCTTGGAATTATGGAGCTGGTGTTTACTATCATGGAGTCAAGCAGAAACCATTAATTGTTGAAGAAGAAAATGTTAAAGTTACTAATCCCGATGTTGGAAATATTGCAGGGACTAGTAAGGTTACTATAAGTGGAAGGGTTTTCTCTCCAGAGATATCTCCGAAGAATGTTACTGCACCAGTTCTTATAACTGCTGAAATCTGAGATAAAGAACATATGAATGAGTCTTCCCAAACCGGGGCACTAAAGGAGGTTATTGTTGAAGATCCATCCAAGCAAGAGATGGAGGAAATTTTAAATATTATTTGAAAGAGTGACTGCAAGATCGTTGAACAACTAGGGCAAACCCCTTCCAAAATATTTATGTTATCCATGTTGTTGTGCATTGAAGCTCATGCTCAAACTTTGGTAAAATTCTTGAAATCTGCTTATGTGTCATAAGAGATCTCTGTTGATCAATTTTGAAAATCACATTACTAGCCCGACGACTGGTAATGAGCTAGGCTTTTCTGATACAGACTTAACTCTCGCAAGAAGGAATCATAATAAAGCCATGCATGTCTCTATTGAGTACATGGGCACTACCTTATCTCATGTGTTGGTGGACACAAGTTCCTCTTTGAACGTGTTGCCAAAAGCCGCTTTAGACAAACTTGACTGTAAAGGGATTGTTCTAAAATCCAGTGATATTGTGGTAAGAGCTTTTGATGTATCTAAGAGAATGGTGCATGGGGATGTTGATCTCCCAATCAAGGTGGGTTCTCAAGTCTTTGAATCTACTTTCTATGCGATGGACATTCATGCAGCATATTCTTGTTTGTTGGGATTCCCTTGGATCCATGGGGCAGGTGTTGTTACCTCTACCTTACACCAGAAGTTGAAGTATCCCATAAGGGGAAAGATCGTCACAGTTTACGGTGAAGAAGAATATATGGTGAGCCATTTTAATTCCTTCAAATATGTTGAGGTCAATGGTGAATTCATCGAGACTCCTTGTCAGGCCTTTGAAGTTATTTCTCAGACAACCTCGGTTGATAAAGATGCTTCTGCTATTCATAAAACTTCATCAAAAATGGCTTCACTGAAAGATGCTAAGGCTGTGGTTGAAGAAGGTGGTTGCACTGTTTGGGGTCAGCTTCCTGATATTCAAATCTAAAAAGTTTGGTTTGGGTTTTACTGCTTAGGCTCAGAAAGTTGTCCGTCATGATCGTGCTCATTCGAGGAGATAACCATTCCGCATCAACAACAATGGAGTTCACCACAATCATATCAATGTTGTAGAAGACGATGATAGTGATTGTGGCATAGAGAGTTGGATCTTCCCTACTACCGGCAAAGGGCTCAACAATTGGAAGCCTGAAGACGTTATACCAATCTCCTTCAGTTAGGAGTAAATGCTATTTTCTGTTTTTCTTTCTTTTAAGTTTTGGTTATGTAATTTAAATAAGGACTTTAAGCCTTGTGCCTTACCTAGGGCACAACGGTCCATTTGTTAGGGTTGTCATTATTCATAAGCATATTTTTATTTAATGAATCATTAGATGTTTGCACTCGAACTTTGTGCTCTTTATCTTTCTTTTGCTTGATTGTTTTCAAAATAGCTATGTGTTCTTACACACACCCACACAACAAATTGCAGATCCATATCCACCCTGGATCCCATTGATAACAGCTTTGTTATTGCCAATTATGATTTCAAAAATTCGATCTACCAAGCCGAGGACGAAAGTGAGGAATATTTTAAAATACCAGGAGAGCTTTCTATATTGTTAATGCAGGAAGAAAGGGCCATACGACCTCATGAAGATCCGGTCGAGGTTGTGAGTTTGGGTATCGAGGAAGACAAGAAAGATGTCAAGATAAGTTCCAGTAGGCTAATTCAGATGTTCCATGATTATTTTAAGATCTTTGCTTGGTCATACAAGGACATGCCAGGGCTTGATACTGATATTGTGGTTTACCGTCTACGGATGAAGGAAGGTTGCCTCCCTATAAAGCAAAAAGTTTGTCGTATGCGTCCTGAGATGTCAGAAAATATTAAGGTCGAGGTTAAGAAGCAATTCAATGCAGTATTCTTAGTTGTTACATCCTATCCTCAGTGGGTTGCAAATGTGGTGTCAGTACCCAAGAAAGATGGTAAGGTGTGTATGTGTGTAGACTACAGGGATTTGAATAGGGCAAGCCACAAAGATGACTTTCTGCTTCAACATATTAATGTTCTGGTTGACAACACCGCTCATCATAAGGTATTTTCCTTCATGGATGGTTTCTCTGGTTATAATCAAATCAATATGGCGCCTGAAGAAATGCAGAAGACTACTTTTGTCATACAGTGGGGCACTTTCTTTTACAAAGGCATGCCTTTCGGTTTGAAGAACGCCGATGCAACATATTAGCATGATATGGTAGCTTTGTTCCATGATATGATCCATCACGAGATATAGGTTTATGTTAATGACATGATGGTTAGATCCCAGATAGAAGAAGAACATCATGACCACCTGCACAAGTTGTTTGAAAGATTGAAGAAATATAAGCTAAGGTTGAATCCAAACAAATGCACCTTTGGGGTAAGATTCGGAAAACTCCTAGGTTTCATCGTCAGTGGAAAAGGTATTGAAGTTGACCCTGCCAAGGTTAAAGCTATTCAAGAAATGTCAGTTCCCCATACTGAGAAGGGAGTGAGAGGTTTTCTGAGACGTTTGAACTACATTGCCAGATTTATTTCCCACCTGACCGCTACTTGTGAGCCAATCTTCAAGTTGTTAAAGAAAGATCAAGTAGTGAAGTGAAACGACGATTGTCAGATAGCCTTTGACAAAATCAAGGAATACCTCCAGGAGCCTCCAATTCTTATTCCACCGATTGAAGGAAGATCTCTGATCATGTACTTAATAGTGTTAGAGAATTCAATGGGGTTTATACTTGGGCAGCATGACGAGTCTTGTCAAAAAGAGCATGCAATATACTACCTTACCAAAAAGTTTACCGACTGTGAAACAAGATACTCACTGCTTGAGAAAACATGATGTGCTTTGGCATGGGATGCTCGCCGACTAAGACAATATATGTTGACTCATACTACCTTGTTGATATCTAATATGGATCCGATAAAATACATATTCGAGAATCCCGCTCTATCCGGAAGAATAGCAAGATAGAAAATGGTCTTGACAGAATACGACATTCAGTATACTACTCAGAAGGAGATCGAAGGAAGTGTACTGGCAGATCATTTGGCTCATGAGGCTGTAGACCACTAACAAACTATGAATTTTGAGTTCCCGGATGAGAATATTATGTTGATTACTGACTATGAAAAACTTGGACCGTATGAAGGATCCGAGGTGGGATCCATATGGACTATGGTCTTTGATGGAACTTCTAACTCGCTTGGTAATGGAATTGGTGATGTGGTTGTTTCTCCTAATGGTTTCCATACGCCCTTCACTGCCAGGTTATGTTTCGACTGTACCAACAACATGGCAGAATATGAAGCGTGCATCATGTAACACCCCAAATTCTACCTGGTAGTTATACCAAAAAATCAGAGTATTTAAAATTTCCAACACATTTGGGATATCATAATTCAACATGTTGCAACACATAAACAGATACATAACACTTTAGTTTTCGGAGGATCATATAACAACTTGCATCAGCTTTTAAAACAAAATAACTTCTTTTATTAATAACGCAGCAGAATCATAATTACAACTTCAAGTAGCATCATATGTTTCATTCAACTAAAACAACTTGAGGGACAACATATTATTTCATATAATTCAACTTAGGATTCAACAAATAAAACAATTTCAACAAGTAAACAACTATTCGATCATTTCCCCCCGAGTGCTACGTATCAGAGCGACCAACCGACTTTGAACTAATAAGGCTAAGCAAATCTTCATTCTTTAATACTTGCACGTTACCAACAGAGGGAAACATTCAAACAGTACGGGGTGAGATTCTTAAATCGTATAAGTGAGCACATGATAAATCATATATTAGAACCAGGTCATGCAAACATCACCACTTTACAACAACAATCGCAACAGGATATCATCAAAATGCAACAATTAATTCATCAACACAACAGCTCAATTGTACAGCTTAGAATGCGACACAATGTTATGCAAATGCATGTGGTACCATTGGAACAGAACTCCCAACTTAGAAAATCTGCCAATAAATAGAGACATCAACAAGGCATAAGCCTTCAACTTAATATTTTGCCAATCCAGGCCAACGTGGTGTCAATACAGGCCAACTTAATAATGCAAATGTATGTGACTTAATGAATGCAATAATCACATACAACATAACAATGTATTTGACAACATTGGCATAAGCCTACAACTTAATCAACTTATCAATCACAACATATTCAACAACAACAATGTATTCAACAACATTGGCGTAAGCCTACAACTTAATCAACTTATCAATCACAACATATTCAACAACAACAAAATATTCAACAACGTTGGCATAAGCCTACAATTTAGTACGTCACAACAACAATATCATATCAGCAATTAGTAATGTGACAGCAACACAATTTATTCGATAATAACTTATTCACAGCAATAACCAACAACACAATCCCATATATCGGAACCATTCAACTTAATTCGACTTCACCTGCAAATCAACTTGATTCTACATAATTCTAACAAAATAAATCAACTAAAAATACCCACATGTATATATGACTTATTCCGACAATTTCAACTAATTCTGGTTAACCAATTTTTACCGCCCAAATCTACAATTCGGCTAATCGGTATTGTTTTATACATACGTTATTACTACTATTTATTTATACTACTACTGATCAATTTATTCTACTAAATTATGCTACCTCTTCTATTTATCTCACTGTCATTATTGGTCTCTGCCAAAACTACTTGTTCGTTATCCACAACTTCTACCGATAACTCTCTACTAAATTATTACATTTTCCACTAATATACTACTTTGTTAAATTATTTATTACCAACTCTGCAACTAAAACCATCACTTCTATTTGAAATTCTACATCTACTACTAACATAATTCTACTAATTATTAACTCTGCTACTTTATTCTATTGTTCCTCTACATTTACCACTTATTATTATTTCGGCTATTATCCTCTATCACATAAAACAACTCTACAAAAATATGCTACTTCTATTAATGTTCCTTCTGCTATAACATGCTACTGATAAGAATAGTTAATTTGTTCTCAACTTCTGTTTCTATTAATAAACTCTATAGTGACACCATATAAAAATTATACAACATAGTGCCACATAAACAGAATAGAACAAGTGCCCTGCCTAAAGGTGTGCCGCACGGCACACCCTCCCACTCCCTCAAAGTGCCAATCGGCACCTCCCTCCATAAACCAGCTGCCGTTCGGCAGCATCCAACCAGCAACAAGTTGTCGTTCGGCAGCATTCCAGGCGCAGTTTCCCTTCTCTATTTTCTTCTTCTTTCGTCCACTCGGTACTGTTTTAATGGATTTTCTGCTACTGTCTACTATTCCAAATCCAGTCCAGACAAGTATATAACACAGTAATACACTAATTCCTTGAAAATTCTTTAATCACGTCAATTATTAATAATTTTTATCACAACAACATAAACCAACACTAATCAACAGACATCAATAATCCCACAACTAATTCCCACATACAAAACATCATATACCCCTTTATAGGATAAGAAACCCCACCCTTACCTGGTTGATTTGAAGACAAATTGAAAAGCTCCAACTTAATTTCTGGAAACCAGCCTTAGCAGCAGCTTCCTTGTTCTTCTCCTCTTCTCACAAAACCCTATTTCTTCTTCCTCTTCTTATTTTTGTTTTCTGATAACACTACCTCTTTTTTCTCTCTTATATTTCTAATAAAATACTATTATTATTATATAACCTTTAGTAAACTCAAATGGGCCTAATAAATATACCCCCCTTAGTACTATACAACACCACTAAATAAAGCCTAACATCAATTTTAAACTTATTAATAAAATGATACTTCAACTTAATTCTTCCAATTTAATCTGATTAATTAATATTCCAACTTAATAAAAATAATTCCGACTTGACGATAAAATTCAATTAATATAAAATATTCAAAATAATATTCAATTAAATAAATAATTAAATATCAGGGCGTTACAACTCTCCCCCACTTTGAATATTTTCTTCCTCGAAAATCTACTCGATACAACCATCCTCGACTTTGTTTCCAACCTTTCGGCAACACTCTGACATAACAACTCCCATAGTAGAAATGTAACAACCATAACTCCTTATACTTGGATATACCACGTCACCTCTTAACAACTTTCCCAACACCAAAGCGCGTATACAACGTTATTCTCATACATATTTGTATGTCAACTATCAACAAAATATCAACAACTCTATTCACCATTATAGTGACATCAACATAGTTAACAAAATTAACTTCGTCATATTATAGGATATTATTCATCACTTACGGCAACCAACAATAACATCTCAATAATGATAACAAAATCATTACAACATCAACTTAACTGTATAACTCAGCAGGCATACCCATGGCTCACCATCAACCAACAATCCACAACAATCTTCTTATAAAATTCGCAAATACTTACTAGCAAACAAGGTACCCTGACACATCATCCCTATATCAACAATCCACTAAATCAAACATGTAGACCAAGACATATCATTCCCATAGGCTCCTGATGTTTTAATCCTTCACCTCTAACGAGTCGCACATGCATAGCAATTGCGCCACATCACGCCTCAGCTGCGCAACTCTGATAATCCACCTTAAGTCACTGTCCTCGTTAAAATTTCCATCAACTATATAATTTACATGTTTTAGTTTTATACGTTCTTAACATCCACCATAAAGCCACTGCTCACTTGATAATCTCAATCCTTCACTTTCCAACGTTAGCTCGTATATAACTTGCCACTCTGACTTGTTCAATAAGTCTCAATCCTTTCTTAGTAATTCCTTTGTTACATCACACAACCTGGTGAGAAACTGTCCTCACGATATAACATCTATCACTTTACACACCATTAAGATAGCACATCAAGTTTATACCATTTGACATGGTCTCGTCTACTATCAACAAGAGATTAAGGGTGATCAGTTCCTCAATTTGTCAATAGATAGCCGACAATCGTAATGGAGTATAAACTATCGTTACTAACTATAATAGTGTTCCTTTAGAACTTGCACTCAAGTCACCTAAAGCAGCATAATCCAATCATTTCCAATGAGGTTTATAAATACTCCCACAAATTCCCTTTCATTCCAATCACACTCTCAACATTACCATCTCATCTAACAACATTTCATATATATATATATATATATATATATATATATATATATATATATATATATATATATATATATATATATATATATATATATATATATATATATATATATATATATATATATATATATATATATATATATATATATATATATATCTACACCTCAAACAACTACGATAGTAATCATCTAAGCTCAACAAGCTACTAACCTCTATAACAGACTTCGTCGTTATCCAACTTAGAACTGCATCCACCTTGAATAGATCTACATACACTTTCACTTGGAAATAAAATTACTCAAGAGAACTCTTCTCCCAAAACCCTAACATACATCCTGACAACTTAGCATAAATCTTCCTCCTTTTTGACACCGTAAATTCCATACAACTTTGCACTATCGTCTTTCGTTCTAGTTAATAACACCAAAGCTTTCCAAATGATACATTTGATTTCAAAAATTAATTTAAATAAATCTTCCAATTTCTTCGATAATTCACTCAAGTCGAACGCTGACGTCCCGTACAACACTGAAGAACAAGTCTAGTCCTAAAGACAAGCTTAACAACAAACTGCACTTACTTCCAATATCATCACGTGATAAATGAATCTGTTACAGCTACTGGAACCATTTTTAAAATGAAGTTCATTTCATTAGCTTTCCAACGCTTCAAATGGAACTCAAATCGGATGCTCGGAACTCTAGTTATGAATTTTCGAAGTTCCACAAAATTCCGTAGTTTCCTGCAATTCGCTTACGGAAATTCCACTCCGAAACTCATTTGTCTTCAACTTAGACATATTCCAAATAACTCGTAACATATCGTGTGCTCCCAAACTTCTTATAACTCGAGAGATGCATTCCTTTGCCAAAGTTCAGGTTCCAAAACACCAGGACAACAATTCCTTCCGCAACGCTACTCACTTCTTCAAGTTTCGACTCAGACTCGCGATCCACAACTACTTATCAACGTTAACTACTTCTGACAACCACGTATATGATCCCAACGTAAAAGTTACCGCAACTTTATTACTCCATCATTGTTCAAACATCGACATCTTACATTTGCTTCGTAAATAAACAATTCTTGCATTGTCGCCATCGGCAGTACACCGAACTAACACCTTTCAATTGAACATATCCAAGAAGCAAAGCTTCTCCCCCACTTATCTTCAACAAACTTTCTGCATACAACTCGATTAGAAAAATAATAAGCACTAATAGTGTTTCACACACTTGTCGCGCACTAAGGAATAAACGACATTAGACAACTTGGTCGGACGGGCCGACCTGCTCTAATACCACTATTGTAACACCCCAAATTCTACCCAGTAGTTATAACGAAAAATCAGAGTATTTAAAATTTCAAACACATTTGGGATATCACAATTCAATATGTTGTAACACATAAACAGATACATAACACTTCAGTTTTCGAAGGATCATATAACAACTTGCATCAGCTTTTAAAACGAAACCACTTCTTTTATTAATAATGCAGCAGAATCATAATTACAACTTCAAGTAGCATCATATGTTTCGTTCAACTAAAACAACTTGAGGGACAACATATTATTTCATATAATTCAACTTAGGATTCAACAACTAAAACAATTTCAACAAGTAAACAACTATTTGATCATTTCCCCCCGAGTGCTACGTATCAGAGCGACCAACCGACTTTGAACTAATAAGGCTAAGCAAATCTTCATTCTTTAATACCTGCACGTTACCAACAGAGGGAAACATTCAACCAGTAAGGGGTGAGATTCTTAAATCGTATAAGTGAGCGCATGATAAATCATATATTAGAACCAGGTCATGCAAACATCACCACTTTACAACAACAATCGCAACAAGATATCATCAAAATGTAACAATTAATTCATTAACACAACAGCTTAATTGTACAGCTTAGAATGTGACTCAATGTTATGCAAATGCATGTGGTACCATTGGAGCAGAACTCTCAACTTAGAAAATCTTCCAATAAATAGAGACATCAACAAGGCATAAGCCTTCAACTTAATATTTTGCCAATCCAGGCCAACGTGGTGCCAATCCAGGCCAACTTAATAATGCAAATGCATGTGACTTAATGAATGCAATAATCACATACAACATAACAATGTATTCGACAACGTTGGTATAAGCCTACAACTTAATCAACTTATCAATCACAACATATTCAACAACAATAATGTATTCAACAACGTTGGCGTAAGCCTACAACTTAATCAACTTATCAATCACAACATATTCAACAACAACAATATATTCAACAACGTTGGCATAAGCCTACATATGTTATTATACATATGTTATTACTACTATTTATTTATACTGCTACTAATCAATTTATTCTACTAAATTACGCTACCTTTGCTATTTATCTCACTGCCATTATTGGTCTCTGTCAAAACTACTTGTTCGTTATCCACAACTTCTACCGATAACTCTCTGCTAAATTATTACATTTTCCACTAATATACTACTTTGTTAAATTATTTATTACCAACTCTGCAAATAAAACCATCACTACTATTTTAAATTCTACATCTATTACTAACATAATTCTACTAATTATTAACTCTGCTACTTTATTCTATTGTTCCTCTACATTTACCACTTATTATTATTTCTGCTATTATCCTCTATCACATAAAACAACTCTACAAAAATATGTTACTTCTATTAATGTTCCTTCTGCTATAACATGCTACTAATAAGAATAATTAATTTGTTCTCAACTGCTTTTTCTATTAATAAACTCTATACTGACACCATATAAAAATTATACAACATAGTGCCACAGAAACAGAACAAGTGCCCTACCTAAAGGTGTGCTGCACGGCACACCCTCCCACTCCCTCAAAGTTCCGATCGGCACCTCCCTCCATAAACCAGCTGTCGTTCGGTAGCATCCAACCAGCAACAAGCTGTCGTTCGGCAGCATTCAAGATGCAGTTTCCCTTCTCGATTTTCTTCTTCTTTCGTCCACTCGGTACTGTTTTAATGGATTTTCTGCTACTGTCTACTATTCTAAATCCAGTCCAGACAAGTATATAACACGGTGATACACTAATTCCTTGAAAATTCTTTAATCACGTCAATTATTAATAATGTTTATCACAACAACATAAACCAACACTAATCAACAGACAGCAATAATCCCACAACTAATTCCCACATACAAAATATCATATACCCCTTTATAGGATAAGAAACCCCACCCTTACCTGGTTGATTTGAAGACAGATCGAAAAGCTCCAACTTAATTTCTAGAAACCAGCCTTAGCAGCAGCTTTCTTGTTCTTCTCCTCTTCTAACGAAACCCTATTTCTTCTTCCTCTTCTTATTTTTGTTTTCTGATAACACTACCTCTTTTTTTCTCTTATATTTATAATAAAATACTATTATTATTATATAACCTTTAGTAAACTCAAATGGGGCTAATAAATATACCCCCCTAGTACTACACAACACCACTAAATAAAGCCTAACATCAATTCTAAACTTATTAATAAAATTATGCTTCAACTTAATTCTACCAATTTAATCTGATTAATTAACATTCCAACTTAATAAAAATAATTTCGACTTGACGATAAAATTCAATTAATATAAAATATTCAAAATAATATTCAATTAAATAAATAATTAAATATCAGGGTGTTACACATCATGGGTATCAAGGCTGCTATCGATATGAGAATTAAAATCTTGAATGTATATAGGGACTAAGCCCTAGTAATCAGTCAAATAAAGGGAGAATGGGATACGCAGCATCCAAATATCATTCCTTATCGAGAGCATGTGTTGACATTAATTTTGTACTTCAAAGAAATCACTTTTAAACACATTCCGCGAGAGGAGAATCAATTGGGAGACGCATTAGCTACCATGTCGTCCATGTTTAAAGTCAGGTGGGATGATGAAGCTCCTCAAATCACTATTGAGAGATTAGATGAATCGGCAAATTGCTACGAAGTTGATATTGATGGAGTAGAGGAAAAGCCTTGGTACCACGAAGTGAAAAAATACCTCGAGACTCAAGAGTATCCTGAAGGGGCATTTATTAATGATAAGGAATTCCTACGGAGGTTCTTAGCTAAATTCTTTCTGAGTAATGGAATTTTGTACAAGCACAATCACAATTCAAATTTGCTTCGACATATGGAAAAGAAGGAAGCTGAGAAGATTATGAAAGATATGCATGAAGGAGTCTTTGATACTCAATCCAGCGGGCATATGATGGCTAAGAAAATTCTGAGAGCGGGTTATTGTTACTCGGCCATGGAAGCTGATTGCAATCATCATTCTAGAACTTGTCACAAGCGCCTGATCTATGCTAACAAGGTACATGTGTCGTCGGTTTCTCTGAATGCCTTGACTGCTCCTTGGCCATTTGTGATGTGGGGCATTGATATTATCGGAGATATTAAGCCTACCGCGTCTAACAGACATCACTTCATCCTGGTTGCTATTGATTACTTCACGAAGTGGGTTGAAGCAGCCTCGTTTGCCTCCTTTGCAAAGAATGTCGTGGCCCGGTTCATTAAGCATAATCTTATCTGTCGGTATGGCATATCTGAGCGGATCATCACAGATAACTGTATTAATCTCAACAACACTGTGATCATGGAACTCTACATCCAGTTCAATATTAAACAACATAATTCTTCTCCCTATCAACCAAAGATGAATGGTGCAGTGGAAGCCGCCAACAAGAACATCAAGAAGATCTTACAGAAGATAACGGTGACGTACAAAGACTGGCATGAGATGATACCATTTTCTCTTCATGGTTATCGCACTTTAGTATGTACATCAACTAGGGAAACCCCGTTCTCTCTCGTCTATGGTATAGAGGTTGTCTTACGTGTTGAACTCAAGATTCCCCCCCTAAGGATTATGAAAGACGCATGTTTAAACAAAGACGAGTGGAACCAGACTAGGTTGAACTAGATAAATTTTATTGATGAGAAAAGGCTTGCGGATTTTTGTCATGGTCAGATGTATCAGAAGCGCATGATTAAGGCCTTTAACAAGAAATTCAAACAATAGGTATACCATGTCGAGTATTTGGTCATAAAGTGCATCATCTTACCACAAGGTGACCCTGGGGGCAAATGGACTCCCACATACGAATGGCCATTTGTGATTAAGAAGATATTTTCTGGAAGCACTATGATGCTTTCCACCATGGATGGTGAAGATATTTTCTCATTTAATCACCTATCTACTTACAGCCAACATGATTACCAATGTCAAGTTCAAAGGTACATGTGATCGGTGGATCTGGAACTGACTGTTTAACGCTGGTTCGCAAAATGTCGCGGAAGCAAGAGTCGCCACCGTCTTTTATTTTCTCCAAATGGAAAGGACAAAAGCACAGAAAAATTCCTTAAAGAGATTGCTCTCGGTTCGGGAGGTAGGTTATAGAAAGGGAAGGTGTTAGCACCCTTTCTATCCATGGTTATCCATGGGCTCTTAGATACTTGCTCATTTGTGTTTTCAAAAATGGTTTGTTTGCTTTTCAATTGTGGGTTTTAAAAAGTTTCTTTGAAAATTTCAGTTCGACTCTTGTATCGGTCCTCAAGAGTGTTTGAAAAATGCTTTCGAAAGCTTTTTGAAAATGTGTTGGTGTGAAAAGTATTTTTGATTTGTTTTGAAATTAGAGAAAGTATCTAGAGTCGTCTACCTACCCTAAGGAATTCGTCTGTGTAGATGTCCTTTAAAGTAGTGCCATCCCACCATCGAGAGGTAGGTAGCACCACCGTTGGAGGTGTTCGGGTCAATTCGAGGTTCGGGACATGGTGATCACCAGAGAAATAGGAAGACACCTTAGAAGCTACCCTCATGCCAGGTTCCCGGATCATGAGGACTTACTAAAACATCTTCTACTCGACGATCACCTTTCGAGGCAAGGCAACAGTGAGGCGTACCCTAGGGGTGGTGTGTGATTTGTGTGTCAGATTCATTTGCATTTATCTTGTCATGTTATGAGTGAGCTACGCGTTTGTTTTTATTTTTGTCCATTCATTCTTGCATGCATTTATTAACAGTTAGAAAAACGAGAAAGGTAAAGTTCTAAGCTATTACAAAAGGTGCGGGTCCACATCGCCAAAATTTCTTGAACCCGATTTGACAGAAAAATAAAGAATTAATGAAAAGTAAAGTGCGAGAAAATTAAAAGGTTACATGGCCTTGGGAGAGATACATGAATATTATAAAGAAATAAAATAAATATGCGAATAAGAATTAAATCGAAACGAGGGCGTTGGACCCTTTTTGCAAAATTAAAATTACATGGAATTAATTAATTAAAAAGAAAAGGAGATGTTTTTGGTATTTTATGATTTTTAAGATTTTAAGGAAAAAGAATTAATTAAAATAAATACTAACCCTAATTCTAGTGGCTTTTAATTTATTAAGAAAACATTTGAAGTTTTTAACCTAAAATTAACCCTAATTTTTATATGCAATTTAATTATAAAAATAAATATTTAATTATTTTAATTATTATGAAAGAAAAATAAAAAAGGGATGAAAATTAATTAAACCTAATTCTATGTTTTTTAGATTTTTATTATGAAAATATTGAAGTTAAACCTAATTAATTTACTAAATGAATTAATATAATTTATTTATGAAAATACTAAAATAAAATATTTATTATATTTTTCCTTTTTTCTGATTTTTTTATGATGTTTTTTTATATATTAAAAAAAATATTAAATTATTTGAGAAAACAACAATTTAAAAGGAAATATAAAATAAATAAAAAATAAAGAAAGTGAAAAGAGTTGCAAACCTAGGGGGTATCAGTCCCCAATGTGGAGGTATAGCCCAAGTAATTCAGGCCCATCACCCTTGGTCCGTTTGACTCCCATGCCAGCATGCATACGCATTGACTTGGATCTATGATGTTCTCTAATTCTCAGCCTTGTGATTGATGTAACTGACGCGTGGACGACTTGATCTTGGAAGTGTATGGTATGTCCCTTAGACTGAAACTATATGTGAACGTAAATTGAAAAATAACATTGAGATAGTGAAGACCTGGGGCTCGAACCCAGGTCATGGATGTTTCCAGCTCATATGCCTTGCCACTGAACCAATTCACGCGTTGTTAACATATAATAATGAATAAATATTATAAAAGAAAACAAAAGCGTTGGTGGACTCTGCGCGCGAAATTTAAATGACCCTATCACATCTCGCCACTTCATCGTCTCCTTCGTTGGTTTTCTTTTTCCTGAAATACACAAACAATGAGCAACGGTTTTCAAACGTTGCTATAGGTCATCTATGGAAAAATAGCGAATAGCCCTATGACGCTCATAAATTGAGCGCGAGGGTGCCGTCTTCTTCGTCCAAACGCGCTTGTGTCAATGGTGGTACTCAGGGGTTCTAATTTTTCCTCATTCAAAAACCCCTAATTCCAAGTCCTGTAAACCCTAGAAAATAATAATGGCATCTTGGCATACAGTGCGTAAAACTTCAATCAAAGCACATGATTAGCTTGCAAACATCATTATAAACACAAAAATAACAACAAAATATGTTAACAATGCATGTATGATAGAAACCGATTC
The DNA here is from genome assembly GCA_948472305.1 of Vicia faba. Lineage (NCBI taxonomy): Eukaryota > Viridiplantae > Streptophyta > Magnoliopsida > Fabales > Fabaceae > Vicia > Vicia faba. The sequence continues at coordinate 71,549,421 of OX451736.1, read as the reverse complement.
AGAAATTTTCTTTACCAACTTCAATGGTGATCTTGCATTTTCTTGAGTATGGGGCTTGGGGAATGATTGGAATATGTCCTATAATCCTCCAAGAAGCTAATGGAACAAGTTTGGAGGCTTGAATCAACCTGCAAGTGAGTTTTCAGAATTGAGTTTTTTTGGCAAAATTTGCAAGTTTGTGCAAGGGTTTTCTGAGCAGCTGCGTGGTCCCTTGAATTAGGGTTATGTTCTATGCTTATGTAGGAATGAATTAGGTTAAGAATTCTGATCAAAAAGCTTGGCATTCATGACTTTGAAAGATTTGATTTTCAAGATCTCTTTTCAAATATTTTCCATGTGTTTTTGTACAAATCATGATCAATTCTCTCCAAATCTTTCCCTATTTAATTATACACGAATTATTGAGTAGATTTCATGCACAAAAAGATTGTAAAACCTAGGTTAAATATTTTTCATGTATTTAATTTGATTTAAATGAATTATTATTAATAAAAATCCAAATAAATAAATAAAAAATGAATAAAAACTTCCCTTTGGGCCAAGTGGTCGTGCACATGCTTGGGATGATGAATTGTGGAAGAAAAATGGGCCCATTAGCAATTTTAGGTCATTTGAATCAATGTTGACTTTTCAAAATATCCAAAAATTTCCCAACTTCTACAAGGCATAACTTTCTCAATTTTTAAGCTTTGCTCATGTTCTTGGACATTTTGGAAAGGTCTTTGAGTCCTATAACCAATGTCTTTGGTCCCATGTCATTTTGAGTTACCAATCTCAAGTTATGGCCTTTGACTTAAAGTCCCTTTTTGTTGACTTTTGAAAATGACCTATAATGTTGAAATTGATAACTTTTTGTGAGAGCATTTCTTGGACTTGGAGCATGAAGATGAGTTGTAGGAAATGTCTTTCTCTTCAAAATGAGCTTTGGATGGAATTTTTCTGATAATCCATGTAAAATTTATGCCCTGGTCAATTTGCAGTTGACTTTTTCAGCTGTCCAAATAAGGAAACTTTTGCATTTTGATGATTTTTGAGCCAATCTTTGAGAATCATGATCAAGCATTGATCAAATGATGTTTGTGGCTTCAAAATGATATGTTGACCAAAAATTTGAACTTTTGACTGTCAAATGACCATTTTACCCCTGCAGTTGACTGTAGTGCAATTAGGGTTTTGACTGTGCAATATTGTGCTGAAAGCCTTGAAACTTGATATGAGGATACTTGACCATATTTGTAGGCATGTGAGACTTGATTGGACTTTTGGAAACTTCATTTTCTTGATCAGAACAAAAACCCTAATTTTGACTGCTTAGGAGGCCTTGCACTGTGCAACCCTTGGAGAATTTTGCAGCTTGACTTGGCAATTTCTTGAAGAATATGGGAGGGCAAATTTTGGGGTACAACAGTTGCCCCTGTTCAATCTTCTTAGACCTGAGGATGCAGATTGGCTGATGTGCCTTTCGTAATCCGAGGGTAGAAGATGATTGAACACTAGAGTGCCCAGAAATTTGCACTCACATAGTGGCAATGATGGTGGAAATGGGCTTACATATGCCATTTAGAGGTTGCTGGAGGATGATGGGCTTATAGATGCCATCTGGATGTTGATCGCGTAAGAGATTCCTTAGCGAGAACCTGCATACCTGCAAAAGAAAAATGAGTACCTGACATGTTGCAGGAGCTGGTTTTCAGATGCTTGATATAGATGTGTCCTGACTGGTTACAGGAGCTGGATCTGGAGCTTCAAACGGTGATGAATGAACCAGGGATGGTTACTACCTCAGCATGCGCGGTGAGAGAACCTTGGGTGACTTTAACTTCAACAACGTTCGTTGAGAAAATCTTGGTGGGAATTACCATCTTCACAGGATCGGGAAGAGAACCATAGGCAATTATGATCTCAAAAGCGGACGTTTGAGAAAAACCTGGAATGGAATTATCATCTCACGCACCGTCGGGGAGAGAACCATAGGAAATTATAACCTGAAATGGAATTATCATCTCACGCACCGTCGGGGAGAGAACCATAGGAAATTATAACCTCACGCACCGTCGGGGAGGGAACCATAGGAAATTATAATCTGAAATGGAATTATCACCTCACGCACCGTCGGGGAGGGAACCATAGGAAATTATAACCTCACGCACTGTCGGGGAGGGAACCATAGGAAATTATAATCTGAAATGGAATTATCACCTCACGCACCGTCGGGGAGGGAACCATAGGAAATTATAACCTGAAATGGAATTATCACCTCACGCACCGTCGGGGAGAGAACCATAGGAAATTATAACCTGAAATGGAATTATCACCTCACGCACCGTCGGGGAGGGAACCATAGGAAATTATAATCTGAAATGGAATTATCATCTCACGCACCGTCGGGGAGAGAACCATAGGAAATTATAACCTGAAATGGAATTATCACCTCACGCACCGTCGGGGAGGGAACCATAGGAAATTATAATCTGAAATGGAATTATCATCTCACGCACCGTCGGGGAGAGAACCATAGGCAATTATAATCTGAAATGGAATTATCACCTCACGCACCGTCGGGGAGGGAACCATAGGAAATTATAACCTGAAATGGAATTATCACCTCACGCACCGTCGGGGAGGGAACCATAGGAAATTATAACCTGATAACTTCTACTGAGTCTTCATCAGAAAAAATCTGTTGGGAGTCAATTTAGCTGGACTAGAGAAGGCCTTGGACTGGATAAGAAATCTTTGGAGTCGATTAACTGAACCGGTCTAGGTCTTGAAATATGATTGAGAATTTAACTGCATCTTTCCTGAAAGGTAGTGGTCAGTCATATGCCATGCATGATATGGACCAAGCAATGATGTTCTCAACATAAATGAGATTTGTATGATATGATGCGTACATGCATGCTATAATGATGCATGTGATGTTTATGTATGCTTCCGTCTAGGAATGTAGATCCTTGACGGGTGCCGGGAAGTTATATCCTGGGCTGCTGTTGAAGAATAGATTTCGCTTCCGCTGGGGATGATAGTTGCAAGTATACCGGTAGGAGAAGATAACTCCGTTGGGGAATAAACTTTGGCGAACGGAATAACTCTGCGGGGAGAAAAATACTCTAGCGACCATGCTGGGGAGCGATACTCTGTGGGGAGAGAGATACTTTGTTGAATCGCTGATAATAACTTGCTGGGGATGTCTTTGCTGTGTTGGAAGTGTTGATAGACTTCGTTGGGGATAAGAAAGAACTATGTTGACGACGACCTTTCCGTGGCTTTTGGCTGAGGATAATCCAGTTATATCCTGTTAAGGAAATAACTCTTTAAATAAAGTCGGACGACGCGTTCGTGCTCTGCGAGGGGATAAGCTTCCAGAATCTACTGGGGATAAGCTTACTGCTTGGGGATATGAATTCCAACCTTCCTGGGGAACTGGATTGGACTCTTCTGGGGAAGTTTTGAATTGCGGGGGAAGTAATTCCTTTGAATGTTGATATACCGCCGGGGAACAATCTTTAGACCAAGACTGTCGGGGATGCTTGTTATGAATATATATGCTGCTGAGGAAGTATTGAGATCTACTGGAGGATACTCAACTTCCTTGAGATTTGATAACTCTGCTTGGAAAAGAATGCACTGACTTCTGACTTACTCTCTGGGGAATTAGGATATATGGTCATGTTCCTTAGCTGAACCTACCTTGGTACCTTGGCGGGCAGAACAATTAGATTGCTTGGACAACTCTTTATTGCCCCTGTTTCTAGTGTCACCTGTAATTAATTCTTTGTTTCGTATGCAAATATTTATGAGCTAGCAAATTATTGTCAATGCATATATCACAAATTGAACCTTGGACGTTCTTCGCAAAACAAAATAGAAAAAGAAAAACAGTTGGCACGTTTAACTGAAAAATATATTTGTATTGATTTTGAATGGCCCGAAAATAGGCATTTTGTGTACAAGAGGCTGACGTCCTAGTAAGAGGGCGCCGCCGATCAAGAGAGTTTATACAAGTTTTATACAAAAGAGAATAAAACAGCTGTGTGAAATGAATGATCCCACTGGGTTTCAACTCTGCTATTGCCTTTATAACTCCGAGCGTCTCATCACTTGATGACCTTGGTTGAAGGTGAAGTTGTCTGATCGATGCCGTCTGAACTTGATGTAGATACCGGATTCTGGATGCAAAGTGATCCAATGAGACATAGTATTACGCTTTTATCCCTAATTTTTGCCTGGATCGCCCTTTCGGGTTTTCAGTCCACCGGGATACCCATTTTTGCCCAAGCCGCCTTTTCAGGTTTTCGACTTGCCGGGTGTACAGATTTTTTCATTTCATCCCTTCATTTTGCCCGAACCCTTTTGGTTCGCCGGGAAGCCCTAATTTTTGCCTAGGCATGTCAGCCTAGCGGGTCTTTTTCTCATGCGTAGTATCTTTTTACTATGTCTGCATTGGCAGGGTGAGGAAGGTCGTCACCATCCATGTTGGTCAATATCATTGCTCCTCCTGAGAACACATGTTTAACCACAAATGGCCCTTCGTACGTAGGAGTCCATTTGCCCCTTGGATCACTCTGAGGAAGGATGATTCGCTTGATCACCAGATCCCCGACTTGATATTCCTGTGGTCTGACCTTTTTGTTAAATACCCTGATCATCTGTTTCTGATACGTCTGACCATGACAGATAGCCGCAAGTCTCTTTTCATCAATAAGGTTGAGCTGATCAAGTCGTGTCTGGATCCAATCATCTTCGTTCAGATTTGCATCCTTCATTATCCGGAGAGAGGGTATTTGCACTTCGATCGGCAAGACTGCCTCCATACCATAAACCAGAGAGAAAGGAGTTGCCCCGGTTGACGTCCTAGCTGAGGTACGGTACCCATGTAGAGCGAATGGTAACATCTCGTGCCAATCTTTATAAGTCACTGTCATCTTCTGCACGATTTTCTTGATGTTCTTAATTGCTGCTTCTACAGCCCCATTCATCTTCGGTCTGTAAGGAGAAGAATTGTGGTGTTGTATCTTGAACTGCTCGCAGAGCTCAGCGATCATCTTGTTATTTAGATTGGTACCATTGTCTATAATAATCCTCTCTGGGACGCCGTACCGACAGATCAGATTATGCCGAATGAACCGTGCCACAACAGTCTTGGTTACTGTAGCATAGGATGCTGCTTCGACCCACTTCGTAAAATAATCAATCGCCACTAGGATGAAGCGATGCCCATTAGATGCCGTAGGTTTAATCTCGTCGATCATGTCTATGCCCCACATTGCAAACGGCCAAGGCGCAGTCAGAACATTCAGGGGAACTGGAGGAACATGCACCTTGTCTGCATAAATCTGGCACTTATGGCATGTCCTGGAATGTTGGTAGCAGTCAGCTTCCATTGTGGACCAGTAATATCCTGCCCGTAGGATTTTCTTAGCCATAGTGTGCCCACTGGAATGTGTACCAAAGGTCCCTTCATGTAGCTCTTCCATGATCCTTTCTGCTTCAGTCTTATCCACACAACGCAGTAGGATTGAATCATGGTTTCGCTTGTACAAGATGTCGTTGCTAAGGAAGAACTTGGCTGCGAACCTTCTCAGGAACTTCTTATCATTGACAGATGCACCTTCAGGGTACTCCTGAGCTTCCAGATATCTCTTCACCTCATGGTACCAAGGCTTCTCAATTACCAATTCAGTCTCGAGATCGCAACAGTATGCCGGTTCGTCCAGTTTCCAGATGATGATCCGGGGAGCCTCATTATCCCATTTGACCTTGAACATAGAAGACATTGTAGCTAACGCGTCCGCCAGCTGATTCTCTTCTCTTGGAAAGTGTTCAAAGGTTATCTCTGTGAAGTAAGGGATCAAGGTCAACACACATTCTCTGTAAGGAATCAGGTTTGGATGTTTCGTATCCCACTCTCCTTTGATCTGATTGATCACAAGAGCGGAATCTCCGAAGACACTTAGAAATTTGATCCTTAAGTCGATCGCAGCTTGAAGACCCATGATGCACGCCTCATACTCCGCCATGTTGTTGGTACAGTTGAAACACAGTCGGGCAGTAAGCGGAGTATGAGTACCTTGAGGTGATATGATTATGGCGCCGATACCATTTCCCAAAGCGTTGGAGGCTCCGTCAAAGTGCATAGACCATCGGGATCCTGGTTCAGGTCCTTCATCCGGTCCAGGTACTTCACAATCAGTTACTATCATGATGCTTTCATCCGGAAACTCGAAGTTCATTGACTGATAATCGTCTACGGCCTGATGTGCCAAGTGGTCTGCCAATACACTTCCCTTGATGGCTTTCTGGGTTGTGTACTGAATGTCGTATTCCGTCAAGATCATTTGCCATCTTGCAATTCTCCCAGACAGAGCAGGCTTTTCGAATATGTACTTTATAGGATCCATCTTTGAGATTAACAAGGTAGTGTGAGTCAGCATATACTGTCTCAGCCGGCGAGCAGCCCATACCAAAGCGCAGCAAGTTTTCTCAAGCAGTGAGTATCGGGTCTCACAGTCGGTAAACTTTTTGCTAAGGTAATAAATGGCATGCTCTTTTCGGCCAGACTCGTCATGCTGCCCCAGCACACACCCCATTGAGTTGTCAAGCACTGTTAGATATAGTATCAGAGGTCTCCCTTCAACCGGTGGCATAAGGATAGGTGGTTCTTGGAGATACTCTTTGATTCTGTCAAAAGCAGCCTGACATTCATCATTCCAACGCACTACCTGATCTTTCTTCAGCAGCTTGAAGATTGGCTCACAGGTAGCAGTCAGATGTGAGATGAAGCGAGCAATGTAATTCAGGCGTCCTAAAAAGCCTCTGACTTCTTTCTCTGTCTTAGGAACTGGCATCTCTTGAATAGCTTTGACCTTAGCAGGGTCCACTTGAATGCCCTTATCACTGACTATGAAGCCTAGCAACTTCCCAGACCTTACCCCGAAGGTGCACTTGTTCGGGTTTAACCTCAGCTTGTACAGTTTCAACCGGTCAAACAACTTCTGCAGATGATCTAGATGCTCTTCCTCAGTTTGGGACCTTGCGATCATGTCGTCAACATACACTTCTATCTCATGATGGATCATGTCATGAAATAAAGCAACCATGGCACGTTGGTAGGTTGCCCCAGCGTTCTTCAACCCGAATGGCATGACCTTGTAACAGAAGGTGCCCCACTGAGTAACAAATGTAGTCTTCTCCATGTCTTCAGGTGCCATCTTGATCTGATTGTAACCTGAGAAACCATCCATGAAAGAGAACACTTTATGCTGAGCTGTATTATCAATAAGGACATCAATGTGAGGTAGGGGGAAGTCATCCTTGGGGCTGGCCCTGTTCAGATCCCTGTAGTCGACACACATTCTGACCTTACCGTCCTTCTTAGGTACCGGCACCACGTTAGCAACCCACTGAGGGTAAGAAGTCACTGCAAGGAACCCGGCATCAAACTGTTTCATGACCTCGGCTTTAATCTTCTCAGACATCTCTGGACGCATCCGACGGACCTTTTGCTTAACTGGAGGGCAGTCTTCCTTAGTTGGCAAGTGATGGACCACAATATCGGTGTCCAACCCGGGCATGTCTTCGTAGGACCACGCAAAGATCTCCATATAATCATGCAGCATTTGAGTCAACCGTTGCTTCACGCTGAGCTCTAAGTTGGCACCAATCTTTACCTCTTTCCTGTCTGCCTCAGTACCCAAGTTTATTGTTTCCACTGGCTCTTCATGGGGTTGAATTGCCCTCTCTTCCTGAAGCAACAGTCTTGCAAGCTCGCCAGGCACTTCGCAATCATCTTCACCTTCGTCTTCGGCTAAGTTGATCGGATTTTCGAAGTCATAATTGGCAGTAGCAGAGTCGTTATTAGTGAGATCCAGAGTGGATTGAAACCTGTATGAGTGAGTGTGTGTGTAAATACAGCTGTTTTGAAATATATGTAAAGGAAAGAAAGACAGAAAAGGAGCATAAAAATTTGCAATGCGAGAAAACGTCCAAGATTTTCATTCATGATATATGAAATGACAATTTATAGCCCTCACAAATGAAACCACGGTGCCTCGGGTAAGACACCGGGCCATAGAGTTTATTTGTTGTTTATTACAAAATAACGAAACAAAGAAATTTATTACTGCGTCACAAAGGTAACGGGAGTATGGTCTTTAGCAATCCAGTTGTTCAATCCGCCTTCGGTCGTCGGATAGATCCAGCTATTGAATTCAGCTTCGTCCACTTCGTTGTCTTCCCCCATAGCATTCACTCCTGGATTTGTAATGATCACAGGAGGTCTTCCGGTCTTCGCTTTCCGCATAGCTTTCTGACCCTCTGCAGTAAAGCCCAGCCCAAACTTATCAGTCTTCTGTGTAAAGTCTGGAAGCCTGCCCCAGTTAGCACATTCACCCTTTTGAACCACATCCCGGGCATCCCTCAGGGAGGCCATCTTCAAAGGAACACTTTCTTCCGCTGCTGTTTCTGCTGCTGCTGTAACTGGAAGCACCTCTTCGAAATGCTGAAAGGGGGTTTCAATAAACTCCCCATCCATCTCAATGTATCTGAAGGAGTTCAAGTGGCTCACCATATATTCCTCCTCTCCTTGCACAGTGACAATCTTTCCTCTGATGGGGTACTTCAGCTTCTGGTGCAAGGTAGAGGTCACTGCTCCAGCCTTATGTATCCAAGGTCGACCCAATAGACAAGAGTAAGATGGACGGATATCCATCACATAAAATGTAGAGTCAAACACCTGAGAGCCCACACGAATCGGAATGTCAACCTCTCCGTGAACCATCCTTTTTGAACCGTCAAAGGCCCTGACGATGATATTGCTGGGTTTCAATTCCAGACCTTCACAATCTAAACGGTCCAAAGCCTTCTTGGGCAGCACATTCAAAGAAGAACCAGTATCCACCAATACATGTGCCAGAGTAGTGCCCCTGCATTCGATAGAGACATGCAGGGCATCATTGTGGTTTCTTCCCTTCGAGGTCAGGTCAGCATCTGAGAAACCCAAGCCATTGTCTGCTGTCAGATTTGCTACGCAATCAGTGAACTGGACTGCAGATGTCTCGTGTGGCACATGGGCCGTCTTGAGGAATGAGATTAAGGCCTTAGCATGGGCCTCGGAGCACAGCAATAAAGAGAGCATGGAGATTTTGGAGGGCGTGTGCCCCAGCTGTTCCACAACATTGAAATCACTCTTCTTTATAATTTTCAAGATTTCCTCCATCTCTTGTTGGGAGGCCTCGGCAGTTATAGGTACAGGTGCCTCCATCTGGGCAGGCTCAACTTCAATTCCTTTGCCCCGAGCATTGGATGACTCGGCAGCAGGAGAAACAACTTGGTCAGCAATAGGAACGGGTACACTTGTAGGAGTTATAAGAAGTGGTCTTCGAGCAGCAGGAGGTGCAATGTCAGGCGAGAAGAGCCTGCCACTGCGGGTGACTTTGGTTGGGCCAGTGATATCACAGATGCTGGCGCCAGCGTTGAACTCTTGTTTAATCCCATTTACATACACATCTGCCCCATAATGCCAGGGGACAGCTTTATCAGATACATAGGGCAGGGGCCCCGGAACAGTGATAACAATAGGTGCGACGGTCATGATTTGAACGGGCTTCTTTGGGAGAGCCTTGATTGGATTATTGAATATGGTAACCACAGAAACTTCTTCCACCGGAACCAACTGAACAGCAGACTTCTTAAACAGAATCTCCTTGCTATCCATTAGGCTTTGGATGCCTGACTTCAGCAAGGGACAACCAGATAAGGACATAGCACAGAACAGGCAACCCTCACTGCAACCCGGAAATAAACTGGCCAGCAGCAGGTTCTTCTTGACAGTCTTCAGAGGAGTGGCTAGATCATCCATAGAAACAGCATAAACATCTTCGTCAACAACATTTACCCCATGCTGAGGCATAGGAGCAGTAACTACATTTGGCCTCTCAGGCGCTTCGAACTGTATCTCCTTTGCGTCGATAAGGTCTTGCACCTTACTCCTTAATGCCCAACAGTCATCAGTAGAATGCCCCGGGCTATCTGAATGGTAAGCACAACGAGCATTTGGGTTGTACTTAGGAGATGCAGTATTGGGGAACTTCGGAGCCTCTCTGACAGTCACTAAATTGGTGGATAGCAACTGTGGCAAGATCTGCGATAAGGTCATGTTTAACCGGGTAAACTCTCTCCGGGGTCTTTCAGCCCTTTGAGGATTGGTTGGCCGAGGAGCGGCAGCAGGCTTAGCAATCATTACCGCACTGACAAATTGGCGGCGCTCAGGTCTCTCTGATCTCTTGGAACCATACACGGCACTAGCCTCCTTCTTGAAGGGTTTCTTTTCAGAACTAGACGATGCACCCTTCGGAATCTTTCCAGACTTTAACCCAGCCTCAATTCTCTCTCCAGTCAGAATCAGATCAGTGAACCCAGCAGAAGAATTCCCGATAAGATGGTTGAACAATGGCCCAGATAGGGTCCCCAAGAACATGTCTACCAACTCCCGATCAGTCAATGGTGGCTGCACCCTGCCAGCCAGGTCTCTCCACTTCTGGGCGTACTCCTTAAAACCTTCGCTTGAACCTAACGACATACCCTGGAGTTGGGTACGTGTAGGGGCAAGGTCGGCATTATATTGATACTGCTTATAGAAAGCAGTAGCCAACTCCTCCCAGTTACGAACCTTGACCCCATCCAGCTGATAGAACCATTCGAGATGAGTCCCTGAAAGACTTTCCTGGAAGAAGTGGATCCACAAATTCTTGTCCGCAGAGTACGGTTGGATTTTCCGAACATAGGACCTGAGATGTAGCTTGGGACAAGACGCCCCGTCATATTTGGTGAAAGATGGTGCTTTGAACTTCCGAGGAATAATCACACCAGTTGACAAACCCAGATCTCCGAAATCCAGCCCAGGTACCTGTTGTATTTCCATAGCGTTTAACCTATCTTCCAGTTGCTTGTAACGGTCTTCTGTCGGAGGATATTGCTCTTCATCAAAATCAGTCTCGTTGTCGGAGACTACCGGACTAGGAACCCTTGCCTCTTGAGGAGTACCCTTGCCAATAGAAGAACCAGCCTCTTCATGCTGCAAAGTGTTGCCAAACCTTCGGCCCGAGTTGAACAGAACAGTTCTTCTCTTCTTCTTCTTCTCCTTCTTCAGGAGCAGAGCCTTCAGCTCTTCTTGGCCCTGAGCCAAACCCTTGATTAATTCCTGAAACTGCGCATTCTGCGCCTGAAGAGCTTTAATGGATGTCTCAGTTGATGAAGAGTCAGGATTCATGATGCTGAAATAAACAGCGAAGAACTGTAAGCAACCTGAAAAGAGGAAAAACCTGCTATGCACATGATGAATGAGATGTGTTTATGCAATGCATTCAAGGGTTCGAAAGTTCAAATTTGTTGTAGACAAAAAGGAACACACGTTATCATTAAGGAAATACTGTTTAGTACATCAAAGCCTCATGGGCAAAATAATACAAAAATCAAATCAATCCCAAAATATGCTACGCATCCTCTTTGGAGCTATGTAAGTGTTGAGGTTCCTCTCCTCATGCAACAGGCGGGTGAGCTCCAGGACCTTCTTTTCACTGGCATGTAGACTGGTCTCAAGAGAATTCCTTTCCTCCTTAAGCTGGATCCAACTCTTCTGCATCTCTTCCCAGGATGTGGGCATATCAGGGTGCTGAATAGTGTAGGACACTTCTCCTTCCAAGACTGGTTCTTTGATTACTGGGAGCATGTGAGGATAGGGCATCACTAACTTCTGGGAGCGGGCGCGTACCCACTTGAGATAAGGTTCCAACGGGATGGAGTTCTTGTGCCCCAGTGTCTTGCTGTCTATCCTACTGGGCATCCTCCAAGCTCTGATAAACCTCTGGCGAAGTCCTTGAGTATCATTGTCGAAGTCAAAAACTATGTCAGGGATTAACATGTCATGTGGGCCATCCCTCCGAGCATAACCAAACTGTCTCTAAGCCAGGCATGGGCTGTAAGTAATACCTCCTCTGATTCCAAGTAAAGGAACATTAGGGTACTCCCTGCAACGATCAATGATAGTGACATCTTCTCTGGACCGAGGGCACCAATGTATATCCGCATGTGTAAGAGTCATCAACCGTTGTGACCATCTCAAACCCCGCTCATTCTTCAAGACTGATTGTGGAAGGTGCGAAATAAACCACCTTCCCAGGAGAGGAGTGCAACACATAAGGACACCTCTTTTTCTCATGGTTCGAGTGTAACATGAGTGAAGGATGTCCCCCAGCAACGTAGGTATAGGATTCCTGGACATAAAGATCTGGACAGCACTGATATCAATAAGCTGATCTGGATTAGGGAACAACACCAAACCATAGACAAGGAGGGCCACAACCTCTTCAAAATCTTGCAAGTCAAGGGAGTTCCAACATTCATGGGCCTTTTCAAACAGAAACCTGGCTAAGAACCCTTTGATACCACTTCTAACTTCCCAATATCCCTTGAGGTCAGATGACTGTAGGTGCAAGGCTTTAGCAATCTCTTCAAGCTTGGGTTCCTTTTCTGTACCGTTGAAGGGTAGCTGATCAAGGATAGGGATCTTCAGGAGCCGGGAGAACTCCTCCAATGTAGGTACCAGCTGATAGTCCAAGAAGGTGAAACAGTGATGCAGAGGGTCAAAGAATTGGAACAGGACCTTTATCATATCTTCCTCAATGTTGGTATTGACCAAGCTGATGAGGCTTCCATGTCTTTCACTGAATGATGAGTTCTCGGGAATCCTGGATATAAGCTCCTTAAGCTGAGGAGGGATCCTTACAAGACTGATTTGAATTGTCTTTCTACGAACAATTTCCATGTCCTACAAAACAAGAACAAAGATGAAAATTCGAACCCCTGAAATGGTTAGTCAATGCATATGATGCTGGATGATGTCATGATGCTATGATTAAACACACCACAGATATTTACAAAGACAAACATGTAAGGCACACAAGGCACACAAGACAAGCCCTTAGGGTTTAAGGCCAGCATGGGGTCTGGGTAGTACCCTCTTGAAGTTGGTGGGTTCAATCTGTCCTATCAAAGTAACTGGGTTCTAAGGGTCCCAATATCACGGGATTGCTTTCATTGTTCATCGTTTCGATTTAGCCACTGAACTGGCGACCGAAATATTCCAGGAAAGCAACCCTCAATTGGGTGTAGTATCGAGTATCAACCAACCTCGGACTGCACCAAAGTCAGTTATCTCACTACCCTAAAGAGGCCAAGATAGTTCAATTAAGGTTCCTAAGGTCAGTTGATGCTTCACGACACCACGCGGAGGCCCCGTACTCTCCTTGACTGAACTCAAGGGTTACTGGTACTCACCAAAGTGTCACATCAACGTAGCAGACTGCTTCAACCGTGTCGGTATACCCCGCACAGTTCCCTCACAGTCTTGTTGCTACTTTCTAAGAAGGTATCCCCAGATCCGGGTTAGGATCTATAGAACTCCCAAGACAGTGCCCATAATAATAAAGCAAACAATTCAGACAATTGAAAACACAAGTGATCTTAGTCCTAAGGTACACCTCACTTTAAGTTATATCCCCAGCAGAGTCGCCAGTTCTGTGATCGGTGGATCTGGAACTGACTGTTTAACGCTGGTTCGCGAAATGTCGCAGAAGCAAGAGTCGCCACCGTCTTTTATTTTCTCCAAATGGAAAGGACAAAAGCACAGAAAAATTCCTTAAAGATATTGCTCTCGGTTCGGGAGGTAGGTTATAGAAAGGGAAGGTGTTAGCACCCTTTCTATCCATGGTTATCCATGGGCTCTTAGATACTTGCTCATTTGTGTTTTCAAAAATGGTTTGTTTGCTTTTCAATTGTGGGTTTTAAAAAGTTTCTTTGAAAATTTCAGTTCGACTCTTGTATCGGTCCTCAAGAGTGTTTGAAAAATGCTTTCGAAAGCTTTTTGAAAATGTGTTGGTGTGAAAAGTATTTTTGATTTGTTTTGAAATTAGAGCAAGTATCTAGAGTCGTCTACCTACCCTAAGGAATTCGTCTGTGTAGATGTCCTTTAAAGTAGTGTCATCCCACCATTGAGAGGTAGGTAGCACCACCGTTGGAGGTGTTCGGGTCAATTCGAGGTTCGGGACATGGTGATCACCAGAGCAATAGGAAGACACCTTAGAAGCTACCCTCATGCCAGGTTCCCGGATCATGAGGACTTACTAAAACATCTTCTACTCGACGATCACCTTTCGAGGCAAGGCAACAGTGAGGCGTACCCTAGGGGTGGTGTGTGATTTGTGTGTCAGATTCATTTGCATTTATCTTGTCATGTTATGAGTGAGCTACGCGTTTGTTTTTATTTTTGTCCATTCATTCTTGCATGCATTTGTTAACAGTTAGAAAAACGAGAAAGGTAAAGTTCTAAGCTATTACAAAAGGCGCGGGTCCACATCGCCAAAATTTCTTGAACCCGATTTGACAGAAAAATAAAGAATTAATGAAAAGTAAAGTGCGAGAAAATTAAAAGGTTACATGGCCTTGGGAGAGATACATGAATATTATAAAGAAATAAAATAAATATGCGAATAAGAATTAAATCGAAACGAGGGCGTTGGACCCTTTTTGCAAAATTAAAATTACATGGAATTAATTAATTAAAAAGAAAAGGAGATGTTTTTGGTATTTTATGATTTTTAAGATTTTAAGGAAAAAGAATTAATTAAAATAAATACTAACCCTAATTCTAGTGGCTTTTAATTTATTAAGAAAACATTTGAAGTTTTTAACCTAAAATTAACCCTAATTTTTATATGCAATTTAATTATAAAAATAAATATTTAATTATTTTAATTATTATGAAAGAAAAATAAAAAAGGGATGAAAATTAATTAAACCTAATTCTATGTTTTTTAGATTTTTATTATGAAAATATTGAATTTAAACCTAATTAATTTACTAAATGAATTAATATAATTTATTTATGAAAATACTAAAATAAAATATTTATTATATTTTTCCTTTTTTCTGATTTTTTTATGATGTTTTTTTATATATTAAAAAAAATATTAAATTATTTGAGAAAACAACAATTTAAAAGGAAATAGAAAATAAATAAAAAATAAAGAAAGTGAAAAGAGTTGCAAACCTAGGGGGTATCAGTCCTCAATGTGGAGGTATAGCCCAAGTAATTCAGGCCCATCACCCTTGGTCCGTTTGACTCCCATGCCAGCATGCATACGCGTTGACTTGGATCTATGATGTTCTCTAATTCTCAGCCTTGTGATTGATGTAACTGACGCGTGGACGACTTGATCTTGGAAGTGTATGGTATGTCCCTTAGGCTGAAACTATATGTGAACGTAAATTGAAAAATAACATTGAGATAGTGAAGACCTGGGGCTCGAACCCAGGTCATGGATGTTGCCAGCTCATATGCCTTACCACTGAACCAATTCACGCGTTGTTAACATATAATAATGAATAAATATTATAAAAGAAAACAAAAGCGTTAGTGGACTCTGCGCGCGAAATTTAAATGACCCTATCACATCTCGCCACTTCATCGTCTCCTTCGTTGGTTTTCTTTTTCCTGAAATACACAAACAATGAGCAACGGTTTTCAAACGTTGCTATAGGTCATCTATGGAAAAATAGCGAATAGCCCTGTGACGCTCATAAATTGAGCGCGAGGGTGCCGTCTTCTTCGTCCAAACGCGCTTGTGTCAATGGTGGTACTCAGGGGTTCTAATTTTTCCTCATTCAAAAACCCCTAATTCCAAGTCCTGTAAACCCTAGAAAATAATAATGGCATCTTGGCATACAGTGCGTAAAACTTCAATCAAAGCACATGATTAGCTTGCAAACATCATTATAAACACAAAAATAACAACAAAATATGTTAACAATGCATGTATGATAGAAACCGATTCAGAAATTTTCTTTACCAACTTCAATGGTGATCTTGCGTTTTCTTGAGTATGGGGCTTGGGGAATGATTGGAATATGTCCTATAATCCTCCAAGAAGCTAATGGAACAAGTTTGGAGGCTTGAATCAACCTGCAAGTGAGTTTTCAGAATTGAGTTTTTTTGGCAAAATTTGCAAGTTTGTGCAAGGGTTTTCTGAGCAGCTGCGTGGTCCCTTGAATTAGGGTTATGTTCTATGCTTATGTAGGAATGAATTAGGTTAAGAATTCTGATCAAAAAGCTTGGCATTCATGACTTTGAAAGATTTGATTTTCAAGATCTTTTTTCAAATATTTTCCATGTGTTTTTGTACAAATCATGATCAATTCTATCCAAATCTTTCCCTATTTAATTATACACGAATTATTGAGTAGATTTCATGCACAAAAAGATTGTAAAACCTAGGTTAAATATTTTT
Source organism: Vicia faba (assembly GCA_948472305.1). Lineage (NCBI taxonomy): Eukaryota > Viridiplantae > Streptophyta > Magnoliopsida > Fabales > Fabaceae > Vicia > Vicia faba. Next base: position 71,533,078 of record OX451736.1, on the reverse strand, counting down.
CATGTATTTAATTTGATTTAAATGAATTATTATTAATAAAAATCCAAATAAATAAATAAAAAATGAATAAAAACTTCCCTTTTGGCCAAGTGGTCGTGCACATGCTTGGGATGATGAATTGTGGAAGAAAAATGGGCCCATTAGCATTTTTAGGTCATTTGAATCAATGTTGACTTTTCAAAATATCCAAATATTTCCCAACTTCTACAAGGCATAACTTGCTCACTTTTTAGGCTTTGCTCATGTTCTTGGACATTTTGGAAAGGTCTTTGAGTCCTCTAACCAATGTCTTTGGTCCCATGTCGTTTTGATTTACCAATCTCAAGTTATGGCCTTTGACTTAAAGTCCCTTTTTGTTGACTTTTGAAAATGACCTATAATGTTGAAATTGATAACTTTTTGTGAGAGCATTTCTTGGACTTGGAGCATGAAGATGAGTTGTAGGAAATGTCTTTCTCTTCAAAATGAGCTTTGGATGGAATTTTTCTGATAATCCATGTAAAAGTTATGCCCTGGTCAATTTGCAATTGACTTTTTCAACTGTCCAAATAAGGAAACTTTTGCATTTTAATGCTTTTTGAGCCAATCTTTGAGAATCATGATCAAGCATTGATCAAATGATGTTTGTGGCTTCAAAATGATATGTTGACCAAAAATTTGAACTTTTGACTGTCAAATGACCATTTTACCCCTGCAGTTGACTGTAGTGCAATTAGGGTTTTGACTGTGCAATTTTGTGCTGAAAGCCTTGAAACTTGATATGAGGATACTTGACCATATTTGTAGGCATGTGAGACTTGATTGGACTTTTGGAAACTTCATTTTCTTGATCAGAACAAAAACCCTAATTTTGACTGCTTAGGAGGCCTTGCACTGTGCAACCCTTGGAGAATTTTGCAGCTTGACTTGGCAATTTCTTGAAGAATATGGGAGGGCAAATTTTGGGGTACAACAGTACAGATCAATTCAATCAACTTCTTCTGACAGTGAGGGATGAGATGCTTGAAGACATGGGGGCAACATGAGAGTTGAAACTCGATATGATCATTTCCACATAGCTATTTTTCTCTTTGTACACCTTTTTCTTTTATGACGATTTATTTTTACTAGGATTTCTATCTCTTTGTATAAAACTATCTGTTTATAGATAAACTTTCCAAATCAATGCAATTGGTTTCAAATTCAAAAGCTATTTTTACTTTCTCAGTTTTGTTTGTAAAAACGTCAAATGATTATATTGAATGAACATATGCATTTGAATATGATTACCATTTACAAATATATGCATGAAAATAGGATTAGCATTTATGAAAGATTTTAGGAGTTGGAATAATGTTTGAAGCTGACCATAAATGCCCCAGAGTAATTCCCTCAGATCTTTCTCCATAAGTATATTTCCCCAGTGAAGTCGCCACCATCTATAGGGTTTATTTCCCTAACGAAGTTTATTTCTCCAACATTGCAATTCCCTGATAAGATTCTCTTCTCTGGCCAGATATCATTCAACAATGTCCTCCCCAGACGAGCTAATATCCATATCCAAAGCCCGGTCAAACAACACATCAGAGAATTCCAGTTCTTTCATCTCCAAAAGAATGATGAATGACCGACTTATCTTGAATGCTTCTATCCCCAAGCAGAAGTCAAAGATCCCCAGCGGAGTGTCCTCAAACGGAAAGTAGAAATCCCCAGTAGAGGCATTCTAAACAAATTGAAGAACTAATGTCTTCATCCCCAGTAACGACCAGGGATTTATTTCCCAGGTCATATATTATTATACAAAGCTAGTGATATGCACCAATAACATATTTCATCCATACATCATTTACAACAAAAAAAAGCATAACATATGCATATGAAACGCATATAACATTTTCATTCATGTTGAGAGCATCATTATGCAATGCATTACATACATCATGACATTGCACAAAACTAACTTTGTCTTTTTAGGCTAAGTTCGCAAACGGAAAGATATCACCAGCAATGTACAGATAGGTTATGGATCAATTCCTGAAATAGGATGGGGCGATTATCTGCATGATCAAGCATTTCCTTTAGAGGAGTTCTGAAACGCATTTCCCCTTCAGCACTTCATTCCAAAAAGAATTTCCCTTTCAGATGCGGAACCCTGAAAAGCATTTCCCCCAGAGACCAAGTTCTGGCGAGCATTTCCTTCAGAAGAGTCTTGAAATGCATTTCCCCTTCATCACTTCATTCTAAAAAGCATCTCCTTCCAAATTTTATTCTGAAAAGCATCTCCTTCAGCGCTTCATTCTGAAAAGCATGTCCTCTTCGGAGATGGAACCCTGAAAAGCATTTCCCCAGAGACCGAGTTCTGGCGAGCATTTCCTTCAGAAGAGTCTTGAAATGCTTTTCCCCTTCAGTACTTCACTCTGAAAAGCATCCCGATCAAAAAGCACCCCCTATCAGAGCGTGGGTTCGATCCCTTCTTTTTGATGTTTTTTTCATACTTTTTTAATCTTTGCAGGTTTATTACATTTTGAGTTGCATCCATTCTCCATACACCAGCGCATGCGCGGTGCAGTGGCAAGCCTTGCTGTTTTGAAGGCAAAGGGTGTGGGTTCAACACCCACCCCTGGAATTTGTGTTATTTTTGTTTTCTAACCTTGTTTTTCCTTGATTTTTCTTCCCCTAATTATTTTTTTTTTCGCTAACCCTAATTCTTTTTTAACCTAATTTATTTTTAACTAACATAAAATAAACCTTTTTCTAAAAAACCCTAATTATTTAGGTTTAGTTTTTTAATTAACCTTTTTTAAATTAATTAATTAACCGTCTTTTCTAACTAATTAGAGTTTTAGGTTTTATTTAATTAATTAACAAATTAAATCATTTTTCATAAAAAACCTTAACAAACATTCCAGCTTCTTCTTTTGTTTTTTTCTATCTTCTTTTCTCATTTATTTACATTTCTTAGATCAAGTGTATAGGGCGCGTTCAAATGAAATAGTGTAGCTTTATATTCTTCGTATTTTTTTCTATTATGTATCTGCTTCCGGGATGTAATAGTTTTAGGATTTATTTCCCACACTCTTTATACTTATGTAACTACCATGAAGCCATGTAATAACGTAGGACTTTACATTCCGCACTTTATTTTTCTATACATATTTAATTGCTAGTAACCAGGGTTTGTTTGGCAAGATAAAAACAACCGATAGAAAAACCCTAATTTCAAGATAAACGTGACTGAATCAAATACACTTTACACACTTACACCTTTAGGGTAACCTCTCTTTGTTGCCTTTCAGAATAATGGTCATGTCCCTCGAAAATGGGGATATTTTAGAAAAGTCCCTTCAAATAAAGATTATAGTCCCTCGATGACCCTTCGATGTTACCTACGAACAAATGATCTAGTCCCTCAAATAATTGCTAAAGCATCTTTATTAATTGCCTTCGATGACCATACGATGACCCTCGATTGTCCCTTCACAACTAGTAGATGAGGCTACCTACCAACTAACGAGACTGACCTTGAGTCGGTAAGAACTATTAATCGCTCGCTCATAACTTTTTTAAAAGAAAACATTTTCACACATCACTTTCAAAAATATTTTCTAAAACACTTTGTACGCGTTCGTTGTACCCCAAAATTTGCCCTCTCAATTCTCAAGGCTTTCCTTACAAAGATTTCAAGGTTCAAGCTTGAACAAGTGCATTGGGATTTTCCAATACCAAAATTAAAAGGAAAATGTCAAAAATGGAGAAAACAGATAAAAATAACATTTTGACAAATTTGGAGGAAAACAGGTCTCCTTCGATTCAGCACCCTTCGATTGACTCTTGGCCTCCTTCTAATGCAACTTGGATTACATCCTTCGTTTTGAGCAAGAGCCTCCTTCGAATGCAACTTGGTTTACATCCTTCGTTTTGAGCAAGAGCCTCCTTCGAATGCAACTTGGATTACATCCTTTGATTGACTCTTAGCCTCCTTCGAATGCAACTTGGGCATGTCCTTCATTTTGAACTTAAAGCCTCCTTAGAATGCAGGTTTAGGTACATCCTTCGTTTGGATTTAAAACCTCCTTCGATTCAGCCTTTCGATTGGACAAGTGTGCTGCCTACATGCTTGCAATAAAAGGCCATGACATGTTGGCCACACATGCCCCCTACAAGGTAACCTTTTTGATTCATCAAGCATGCTGCCTGCAAGCCTACTTTGATTTGGAAAAGTTTACTGCCTACAAGCCTGCTTCGATTGGGCATATGCTGCTTGCATGTTTGTTTTCATTTGGAAAAGCTTCGATGGGACAAAGTAACCATATCTATGCATCCTTTGTATCCACTTGCACCAAGGACCTCTTGCAGACTTTGCCTCTCACAAACTTCGTTTGAGCGAAGAGATATCTTTATACAAGATTTGACTAAGTTCTTGCTTCCCTTGAAAGAACACCCTTCGATTCAGAAGCCAAGAACTTCCCTCATGCTAAAAGGAAATGACTCTCTTTATGTTTGTTTCGATCCACATGCTTCGATTGGGCAACATGCTTCCTTCGAGCATGAGCTTTCGATTTAGAAATATGTTTTCTTCAATACAAGCTTCGACTGGGCATTAGCTTGTTTTGACCACAAGCTTCGACTGAGGCAAAGGCTTCCTTCGAACAGGTGTGCTTAGATCTCACTCTTGCATTCGACTCAAGACCAAATCTCGTTTTCCAGGCTATGTTGCTTCCAAATCTTTACATAATCAGAGGCTTGTACAAGGGTTTTAAACTTTGTCTTTTAGATACTACTATTCTTGGTTAAAGGCTACATACCCTTTCTTTTCATAGAGAGTACTTTATTCACAAAATCAGCTTTCAACCTGACTTTGGTCTAAGAACAAGCAACGCCAAAGAGCATAAGTCACATCTTCTGCACCCCAACTGCCAACAGGCCCCCCACTTGTACCTTTCACGTTACCTATTATTTTATTATTTTGCAACGTTGGCTATTGAAAACATGTCCATTCTTTTTCTCTATAAATAGAGGAATTTTTGCAAAGCTAAAGGAGGATCTTTGGACCAAAGGAACGAATCCATCAAATTTTCTCAAACACAACCAAACTCTCAAGTTCATCAACACTTGAGAAATCACAAAAAAACCCAGAATCACATTCATCTCCTTTGATTCTGAAGAACAACCACACTTCAGTCTCCTTCGAATCAAAGAAGCATCACACTTGCTTTTTCTCTTCCTTCGAGTCCAGCGTTCCAAGCATAGCTATTGACCCCCTCTTTAAAATCCATCATCCTAGGCCTCCACTCAAGGTCCCACATCCATCCAAGGCCTGAAACAAGGTAAGTTATTCTTACCCTTGAACTTTTCGTTTCATGGCATAGTAATTTTCCCTTTCGTTTGAAACATGTACATACCATTGTTCCTTTTGATTCCACCCTTTTAACATATCTTTCAGAGCTAACCCTTTTGTTTTGCTTTCTGTTTATCTGAACTTGCTTTAACTATTAAACTGTTTACAAGACAAATACTAGCATGGCCTCAGGCCATGTTACCATTTAATGCTTTAAACGAAAGAAACAGGAAACAGGAGATAGGAAACGAAGCTTCTGGCTTCTACCCTCTTTCTACAGGTCAAACGAAAGAGACAACCAGGAGGCAAACCATGTTGACTTCCAATCCCAGACGAAGAGCATGCCTTCATTGATTTCAGGCTCAGTCGAAAGGCATTCCCTCACTTCTTTCAACCTCCAGTCGAAGAAGACAACAAGGCAGAACCAGAAGGCTTCGCCATACGCTGACTCCTAAAGCCTGTCAAAAGAAATAGCAAGAAGGCTGAGTCGAAGGTTACTACTCCTGCAGTCGAAGGAAACAAAAAAAGGCTGATTCGAAAGGGGCCATAAAGATTTGAGTCGAAGGGGGCTACAGCCTGGGTCGAAGAGCTCATTTTCCTTTCTTTTATTTTGTTTTTTTCGCCTTTACATTTTCTTTCCTTTCAATATGGTTGTAATAGTGTAGGATATTTATTTCCTGCATTTTTATTCCTTTATACAAATGTTTGTAACTAGGATGTATGGTAAGATAAAACCAACAAATAGGTCACCCTAATCAAGACTAAATGCATGTAAATAAAACATATTTGCACACTTACACCCTTAGGGTGATTCCACTTGTTGCCTATCGGAAAATAGTCATGTCCCTCGAGCATGGGCATTTTTAGCAAAGACCCTCGATAAAAGATCGTAGTCCCTCGATGACCCTCGATGTTTCCTTCGGTAAACGATTTAGTCCCTAAAACAACATTGCTAATACGTCCCATATGTTGCCTTCTATGACTATACAAACGTCCCAACGCCCGTCCCTTCACATCCAATGATGGGGCTTCTTACCAAATCAATGGTAAGATAGCCACATCTAAAGGAGGAGGAAAAGCACATTTAAGACCTTTCGAGTAGGTAGATTCGCTCCTAGTTACTCGCTTGCTCACAACAAAAACATTTTTATACACCCACACTCTCATCTTTGAACTATTTTTGAAACAAACACTTTGTATGCGTTCTTATAGAAATGAGAATCGTTACAAAGTTACATTTTCAAAATACTTTCAAAAACAAATCTCACAAACACACCTTTGAACTATTTTCGAAACAAACACTTTGTAGGCGTTCTTATAGAAACGAGAACCATTACGAAGTTCCATTTTCAAAAATACTTTCAAAACACACACCACAAGAACATTCAAACAAAAGAAAGTGATCTAGCAAGTAACTAAGAGCCCATGGAAAACCATGGATGAAAAGGGTGCTAATACCTTCCCTTTTCATAATCTACCCCCCGAACTCAAGAAAACATCTCAAAGGTATTTCCTGTGCTTTTTCACCTTTCCTTTTGGATAAAAGAAAAGTCGGTGGCGACTCTTGCTAACCGCGAAATTTGCGATAAAACGCAAAACCCTCAAGTCAGTTCTCCCACCGTATCACAGAACTGGCGACTCTGCTAGGGATGTTCTAAAAGTGGGGTTACCTTAGGGTTAGATCACCTTTACTTTCTTACATTGTTTGATTTGTTTGCTTTACATTTTTGTTCCTTGTTTGGGTTTGTTTTAAATCCTACACCCGGATTTGGGGGCACCTTTTAGGTAAGTAGCAATAAGCTGTGAGGGAACTGTGTGGCGTATATCGACATGGTTGAAGCAGTAGCTACGTTGATGTGGCACTTTGGTTGGTACCGGTAACCCTTGAGTCAAATCAAGGAGGGTACGGGGATGCCGTGTGGTTTCGTGAAGCATCAACTGACCTTAGAATCTTACTTGACCAACTTGGCCATTAGGACGTAGTGAGATGACCGGTGTCGGTGTAGAGCTGAAAATTGGTTGATACTCGATGCTACACTCATTGAGACTTGACCCCTGAGTTTTGTTTGGTTGCGAGTCAATTGCTTATTGAACGAATCTTGTGGGAAAGGTCAGTGATATTGAGATCCCTTAGAACCCGGTTACTATTAACTAGGACAGGTTGAGCCAACTAAATTTCAAGAGGGTACTTACCTACAAAACTCCATGCAAGCCTGAAACTAAGGACTTGTCTGCTTTGTGTGAATATGATTATTTGTATGTAAATCTTCTTACCTCGCATACTTGTACATAACATCATGAACATCATACCATAGCATTTTCAATGACCATCTCAAGGATCTCGAGGGCCTATGATGCAGGGTCACGTTGAACCAGACGTCTAGCAAGGGGTAGGGGGATTTATTTTCCTCTGACCAAACACCGTCAAAGATCAAGTATGGAAAACTCGAGTCAAGGGCTATGACCCACTTGACATGGTGAGCTTGATTCTCGTGGAAGGACATCCATCAATACAAAGTTCTCCAATCAAAGTTGTTGATCAAAGTTCAACTTCTAACTTTTTCTTATGTTTATCCCGCGAGATCCTTGAAAACATGCATCCACATATCATGCATCATATCATGACAGGTTTCTCCCATACAGGTCTCCTTATCTTCCTGCTGTTTATTTCAGTAAGATGGATATGGAACAAACAGTGAAAGATCTCCAAGCTCAAAACGCTCAATTCCAACAAATGTTTCTGGCTATGGCTAAGGGGCAAGAGGACCTGAAAGCTCTCCTTCTCAAAGAAAAGAAGAAAAAGTCCAAGAAGTTAGTAGGCGTCTTGAACTTGAGAAGAAGACCTAAAGCCCTAGATCTTTCAACTCCATCCAACATAGGGGATAGTCTTGAAGAATACCATAATTTGGAGATTGATGAAGTTGAAGCTGACTACTCTGAGGAACAATATCCTCCCGCTGATGACAAGTACAAACAGTTGGAGGATCGCCTCGGTGCTATGGAGATTCAACAAATACCTAGCTTGGATTTAGGAGACATGGGTTTGGTTTCTGGAGTGGTCATCCCGCCAAAGTTCAAAATCCCTACCTTTGCCCTGTATGATGGAGTCTCTTACCCTAAGATGCACTTAAAGTCTTATGTCCGCAAGATTCAACCTTACACAACTGATCCAAAGCTTTGGATCCATTTCTTCCAAGAAAGCCTGATAGGGACTCAACTCGAGTGGTTCTATCAATTGGAGAGTTCTCGCATTCACACCTGGGAGGATTTAGCTGCCTCTTTTTACAAACAGTATCAGTACAACGCTGATCTTGCACCAACTCGCGTGCAATTGCAGAACATGACCATGGGTTCCAACAAGAGCTTCAAAGGATACGCCCAAAAGTGGAGAGATCTGGCTGGTAGGGTGCATCCCCCTTTAACTGACAGGGAGTTGATCGACATCTTCATGGGAACTTTGACAGGGCCTTTCTTAAAACACCTAATCGGAAGCTCCTCGTCCGGGTTCACCGAGCTGATACTGACTGGTGAAAGGGTCGAAGCTGGCATAAAAAGTGGAAAAATCCAAGGAGTTACACCCTCTGACGTTCAGAAAAAACCAGACAATGGAAAGAAAGAGTCCAATGTTGTGTACAGCCAAAAGAGTCGTCATGATCAACAAGTAGGGGCAATCCTGATCTCTAATCCTACATCTGTTCAACAAAGACAGGGTAATAGGCGTAGGGTAATATATCAAGAAAGGTAGTACACTGACATCAACATGCCTTTGTCTCAAGCATTACAACAATTGTTGAAGGTGAAACTAATCACACTAAAGGATCCTTCTCAAAATCCTGATACCTCCTCTTCTAAGTACAATCCGAGCGTAAGATGTGCCTATCATTCTGACAGTCCCGGACATGACACCGACGGCTGTTGGACTTTGAAGAACAAGATTCAAGACTTGATTGATGCCAAGGAGATCGAGTTTGACCCTCTAGAGACTCCAAACGTGATCACTGCTCCTATGCCAAATCATTGAAGGCTTTTGTTTCATTTGAATTTTCAAGTTGTAATTTCTTTTGTTATTCAAACAATTACCTATTAATGTCAAACTTTGTTTCATTAATGCATTGCTGTGATACGGTGGGAGAACTGACTTGGGTTTTGCGTTTGTGTTTGCAAATGTTCGGTTTAGCGAGAGTCGCCACCGACTTTTTATTTTATCCTAAGGAAAGGTCAAAAAGCACAAGAAATACCTTTGAGATGTTTTCTTGGGTTAGGGGAGTAGATTATAGAAAGGGAAGGTATTAGCACCCTTTCTATTCATGGTTATCCATGGGCTCTTAGTTACTTGCTTAGATCACTTGCTTTTGCTTTTCAATTGTTTGAAATGGTGCTTTGTGTATGATTTTGAAAGATGTTTTGAAAAGAGGTGCCTTGTCTAGGCAACCTTTGTAATGATTCTTGTTTGAATGTATACAAAGGTGTATGCCTTTTTGAAAGGTTTCCAATGTTTTTGAAAGTTGTTTTAAAATTGTGTTGTGGAGTGTGTTTTGAAAAATGGCAAGGATGTTTTGCAAGATTTTTGATCAAGTAACTAAGACTTGTCTACCCTATTTTACTCAAAGATCTTTCTTATATTTTTAACCCTTTTAACAGTGTTGTTTCACCATTGTATTTGGTGAACAACCTTGTGTTAGGATGTTAACGGGACAGGCGCGGGTCATCGTATGACCATGATAGCAATGTTGTGAAATGACTTAGCACTTTTTTATAGGGACTAAGATCATTTTGAAAGGCAACTTTGATAGCGTCATCGAGGGACTATGATCTTTTTTCAATTCGTTTGTGCTAAGACATCCCACATGCATAACATGGCCATTTTTATAAGGCAACAAGTGGAATTACCCTGGGGGTGCACGTGTGCAAGTGTGTTTGATTGCATGCATCGTTATCTTTGATTTTTGGGTTGTCTAACTGTTGATTTTATCTTGCCATACACACCTAATTACTAGCATTTGTACAAAGCAATAAAAATGCAGGAAATAAATATCCTATACTATTACAACCATATTGAATTGCATGAGAATATAAAGGCAAAAATACGGTAAAAGCAAGAAAAATGAGTGTCTTTCGACCCAGGCAGTAGCACCCTTCGACTTGCATTTTGTTGGCCTCCTTCGATTAGGGGCTGGCATCAGTAAGGTCCTGTCCTTCGATTGGGAATTCGCGCCAGTGAGGTCATGGCCTTCGATTGGGTTTTGGCACCAGTCAGGTCATGTACTTTGATTGGAGGCTGGCACCAGCATGGAAGTGTCTTTCGTCTGAGCCTGGACTTAGTGCAAGTGTGTCTCTGGCTGGGCCTTTCTGCCTTGTTGCCTTCTTCGATTGGGCCTGGAATCTGTGCAAGATGCAATCTTCCTTTCTGTCTCCTTCGATTGGGTCTAGAGTCAGTGAGGAAGCCTGGGGCTTCATTTCATACTCCTGTCTTTTGTTTATTTCGTTTGAGATATTAAATAGCAACATGGCCCAAGGCCATGCTGTCATTACCTCAGGGCCAAGTTAGTTCTTAGAGTATTTGTAACAAACCAAAGAACAAAACCAAAAGGAGAGACAATAAAAACAAACTAAAAGAGTGGAAACGAAAAGGTAACAAACACTATGCACATGTTTGAAACAAAAAGGAAGCTTATTTACATGTTACACTAGAAATGAAGGGTTCGAGGTTAAGAATGACTTACCTTTCTTGAGGCTGGAACGTGTGTTGGGCCTTTAAGTGGTTTCCTTGAATGCTTCTGGATTCAAAGGGAGGAACCAGGAGTTATGTCTTTGATATTGGATAAGTGTGAGGTTCTTCCTACTGGATTCAAAGGGTAACAAGGTATAGGGATGTTTCAGATTCTAAAGGGATAAGTGTTTGCTCTTTGATTTGATACAGGCAGGTCTGAGTTTTTGTTAGTTTTGATACAGGCTTGCTTGCAGTTGCAGTTGGACTGACTTTAGGCAGGTTTGTTTGCAGTTGCAGTTGAACTGTCTTGAGTTTTCTGGCTTTGGTAAGGAAGGCAGGTTTTGAGGTTATGCAGGCCTCAAGGCTTGTTGTGCCTTAGGCTTGTATTTGTAACACAGGTTTGATGTTCTGGTGTTAGGCAGGAGGATGCAGTTCTGGATTTGTTGTTTGGATTCTGGGTATGTGTTTGAGTGTTTAAATGTTTAAGTGTTTAAGTGTTTAAGTGTTTGAGAATTTTGTGGTGTTTGAGAATTTTGTGGTGTGTGAGAATTTTGAAGATACGTTCTCCTCTTCTTCTCTGCCCCTTTCTTTGTGCAAATGGACTCTCTATTTATAGAGAAAGGATTTTGGGAAGCTTGGGGAGAGAAAATAATAAAATAAGGCCCAGCTGGAAAGTGAATGTCCACTTGTGCCACAAAAGCAAGATGAATGGTTCAGATGGGGTTGCTTTATGCTGAAGGAAAATAGGCGCAAGGCTCAAGACAGACTTTCCTAAAAGGTAGTAATGTGCTATTAAGTGCAAGTGGTTTTAGACAATAAATGGGTACAGGCCTAAAAAGGAAAGACACGTGGCCTAGCCTATGGGTCTGAATGTTCAACTTGATCTTTTGAGTCGAATCCTCCATCTTTCTACACCTTTCAACCAGACTGGAACAAAACAGCATTCGTTTCCACCAGCTGTGTGTCCTTCGAATGGGCCAACTGTGTGTTCTTCGAATGGCCCTTTTCAGAAGGTTATTAACTTCTGAATCGAAGGAAGCTTTCAGAACATTATTGACTCTTTGAATTGAAGAAAACTAAAAGGAGGCCTTTACTTCCTGATTCGAAGGGCATTCCTGAGTCAAAGGACATTCCTGAGTCGAAGGACACTGTTTCAAAGGGAACCAAAAACTCAATTGAAACTTGTATGGAGATCATTTCCTTATGAATCGAAGGGGACCTATTTGAATTCACATTGCCCATACGAAACTTGTATCGAAGAAAACATATTGCCAAATCGAAAGCCCATGCTCGAAGGAAGCATATTGCCCAATCGAAGCAGGCTTGCAAGCAGCATATGCCCAATCGAAGCAGGCTTGTAGGCAGTGAACTTGTCCAAATCGAAACAGGCTTACAGGCAGCTAAATAGGTTTTTAAAGCAAGCATGCAGACAACATGCTTGGTGGATCAAAGGGTTTGCCTTGCAGGGGGCACTTGTGGCCAGCAAACATGGTTTTCAAGGCAAGCAATGTAGGCAGCAAAAGTCACAAACGAAGCCTGCAACAAGAAGTCACATGCCCATGTGAAAGAGGCACGCTAGCATCCATTTTGAGCAATCGAAGGAGGCCAAGAGTCAATCAAAGGATGCTGATCGAAAGATGCCTAAAGGCCAATCGAAAGAGCTGAAACGAAGAACACTTGTATTTCTCCAATTTTTTTCAAAATAATATCTTTATCTGTTTTCTCCCTTTTTGACAGTTTCCTTTTAATTTTGGTACTGGAAAATTCCAAAGTACTTGTGCAAGCTTGAACCTTGAGAATCCTTGTGAGAAAGGCCTTGATAATTGAGAGGGAAAATTTTGGGGAACAACAGTTGCCCCTGTTCAATTTTCTTAAACCTGAGGATATAGATTGGCTTTCGAGCCTTTCGTGATCCGAAGGTGGAAGATAATTGAACACTAGAGTGCCCAAAAATTTTCACTCGCATGGTGTAGTATCAGCATTGTGATGTCGAGAATGGGCTTACAGATGCCATTTGGAGATTGTTGGTAGGTGGTTTTGTCTTCGTTGACGGGTTGTCTCTTCTGATGGGGTGTCTCCTTTGACGAGTTGTCTCCATTGACAGGTTGTCTCTATTGACGAGTTTCGCCTCAGAAAAATCTTTAGGAATTGAATTAACTGATTTTGTCTCCATTGACTGGCTTCGCCTCAGAAAAATCTTTAGGAATCAATTTAACTGATTTTGTCTCCATTGACTGGCTTCGCCTCAGAAAAATCTTTAGGAATCAATTTAACTGATTTTGTCTCTGTTGACTGGCTTCGCTTCAGAAAAATCTTTAGGAATCGATTTAACTGATTTTGTCTCCATTGACTGGCTTCGCCTCAGAAAAATCTTTAGGAATCGATTTAACTGATTTTGTCTCCATTGACTGGCTTCGCCTCAGAAAGATCTTTAGGAATCGATTTAACTGATTTTGTCTCCATTGACTGGCTTCGCCTCAGAAAGATCTTTAGGAATCGATTTAACTGATTTTGTCTCCATTGACTGGCTTCGCCTCAGAAAAATCTTTAGGAATTGATTTAATTGATTTTGTCTCCATTGAATGGCTTTGCCTCAGAAAAATCTTTAGGAATTGATTTAACTGATTTTGTCTCCGTTGACTGGCTTCGCCTCAGAAAAATCTTTAGGAATCGATTTAACTGATTTTGTCTCCATTGACATAATTGAGAATTTAACTGCATCTTTCTTGAAAGGTAAAGGTCAGTCATATGTAATGCATGATATGGATCAAGCAATGATGTTCTCAATATAAATGAGATTGTATGGTATGATGCGTATATGCATGTATCATGATGTATGGAAATGTGATGTTTTAGTTGGGGAAAATAAATCCCAAACGGCTGCTGGAGAGTAGGGTTGGATTCTTCATTTCCACTGGGGATGATGAACGAAGATGATTGCAAGAATAAACCTGCAGGAGAGGATGACTCCGCAGGGGAATAAACTGGTGAAGAGATTACTCTACGGGGAATTACTCTGTGGGGAAGAGATACTTTGCTGAGATTTTAATGATAAACTCCGCTGGGGATTCCGTTGATAAGCTCTGTTGGGGATTTTGATGATGAACTCCGCTGGGGATAGAACTTCGCTGGGGATAGAAAGAACTTCGCTGGGGATGATCCAGTTAGACTCTTGTGGGGATAACCTCTGAATTTGGCTGAGGAGACTTATTTGTGCTTCGCGGGGGATAAGCTTCCAGAGTCTACTTGGGAAGATGATTCAACTCCATTGGGGAAGCTTTTTTAGACGGCGCTGGGGAAATGACTCCACTGTGGTACCTTGTATCCCGCCGGGGAACATTCTTATATTCTGTTGAGGAATATTAAGACTGTCGGGGATGCTCTTTACGCTTGCTAGAGAATATCTTTATACTCCACTGGGGAATATTAAGACCTTCTGGGGATATCCAACCTTTTTAGGGTTGATGGTAGACCAACTCTGCTTGGGGAGAGTATTGCTGATTTGTTCATAGTTACAAGTCTCAGCTGAGAGAGTTATCATGACAGTCTTACTCTGCGGGAAGTGAAAGTATCTTAGCCATATTCTTCAGTTGAATATATACCTTGGTACTTGGTGGATAGAGCAACTAGACCGCTCAGACAATTCTTAATTCCCCTACTTCTGATATCACCCGTAATTTGTCCTTTGTTTCGCATGTAAATATTTATGAGTAGCAATTAATGTCAGATGCATATATCAAAAATGAACATTGGACGTTCTTTGCAAAACAAAACAGATAAAGGAAAAACAGTTTGAAATTTGTCTGAAAATGAATTTGTATTGATTTTGAAGTTTGGCCTGTAAATAGGCGTTTTGTGCAAGAGGCTGACGTCCTAGTAAGAGAACGCCGCCGAACCCATAGAATTTATACAATTTGTGAAAAGAAAACAAAACAGTTATGTGAATAGTCCCACTGGGTTCCAGCTCTGCTATTGCCTTTATATCTTCAAGCATCTCATCACTTTGCTGCTTGGTTGAAGATGAATCTGATTGACTGGTGTCGTCTGAGCCTGATAGTTGATACCGAAGTCCGGATGCGAGGTGATCCAATGAGACATAGTGTTACGCTTTAATCCCTAACTTTTTCCTGGACCGTCCTTTCGGGTTTTCAGCCCACCGGGATACCCATTTTTTCCCAAGCCACCTTTCAGGTTTTCGACTTGTCGGGTGTACTGATTTTTTTTCTATTTTCATCCCTTATTTTTTCCTGAACCCTTTTGGTTCGCCGGGAAGCCCTTATTTTTGCCTAGGCCAGTCAACCTAGCGGGTCTTTGATTATGCGTAGTATCTTTTTACTATGTCTGCATTAATGGGGTGAGGAAGGTCGTCACCATCCATGGTGGTTAGAATCATCGCTCCCCCTGAGAAGATGTTCTTAACCACAAATGGCCCTTCGTAAGTAGGGGTCCATTTTCCCCTGGGATCACCTTGAGGTAGAATAATGCGCTTGATTACCAGGTCCCCAACTTGATACTCTTGTCGTCTGACTTTCTTGTTAAATGCCTTGATCATTCGTTTTTGGTACGTCTGACCATGACAAATAGCAGTAAGTCTCTTTTTGTCGATTAGATTCAATTGATCAAGTCGGGTCTGGATCCAATCGTCTTCGCTCAAACCTGCATCCTTCATGATCCAAAGAGAGGGTATCTGAACTTCAATAGGCAACACTGCCTCCATACCATAAACCAAGGAATAGGGTGTTGCCCCTGTTGAGGTACGGTACCCATGAAGAGCAAATGGTAACATCTCGTGCCAGTCTTTGTAAGTCACTGTCATCTTCTGCACAATCTTCTTAATGTTCTTATTTGCCGCTTCGACAACCCCATTCATCTTCGGCCGGTAGGGAGAAGAGTTGTGGTGCTGTATTTTGAATTGCTCGCAGAGCTCAGTGATCATCTTGTTATTAAGATTGGTACCATTGTCTGTAATGATCCTCTCTGGTACACCGTACCGACAGATCAGGTTGTGCCGAATGAACCGTGCCACGATGTTCTTGGTTACGGTAGCAAAGGAAGCTGCTTCAACCCACTTCGTAAAGTAATCAATCGCTACCAGGATGAAACGATGCATGTTGGATGCCGTAGATCTGATCTCGCCAATCATATCAATTCCCCACATTGCAAAAGGCCAAGGTTCTGTCAAAACATTCAGAGGAACTGAAGGAATATGCACCTTATTAGCATAGACCTGGCACTTGTGACACGTCCGAGAATGCTGATAACAGTCGGCCTCCATTGTGGACCAGTAATATCCTTCCCGGAGGATTTTCTTTGCCATGGTATGTCCACTGGAATGAGTTCTGAAGGTACCTGCATGCAGCTCTACCATGATCCTTTCTGCTTCAATCTTATCCACACAACGCAGTAAGGTTGAATCATGGTTACGTTTGTAAAGAATGCCATTGCTGATGAAGAACTTTGTCGCGAACCTTCTCAGAAACTTCTTGTCATTAACAGATGCACCCTCGGGGTATTCTTGAGCTTCAAGGTATCTCTTCACCTCATGATACCAGGGTTTTTCTGTTACCTCTTCAGTCTCAAGATCACAACAATGTGCAGGTTCATCCAATTTCCAAATAATGATCTGGGGGGCCTCGTTGTCCCATTTGACTTTTAACATAGAAGACATCGTAGCCAGCGCGTCCGCCAACTGATTCTCCTCTCTCGGGAAGTGTTCAAAGGTTATCTCCTCAAAGTGGGGAAGCAATGTCAACACATACTCCTTGTAAGGAATAAGATTTGGGTGTTTCGTATCCCACTCTCATTTGATCTGACTGATCACGAGAGCGGAATCTCCGAAGACACTCAGGAAATTAATCCTTAGGTCAATTGCTGCTTGAAGACCCATGATACACGCTTCATACTCCGCCATGTTGTTGGTCCAGTTGAAACATAATCGAGCGGTAAATGGAGTATGAGAGCCTTTAGGAGATATGATCACAGCGCCAATGCCATTACCCAAAGCGTTCGAAGCTCCATCGAAGTACATAAACCATTGGGATCCTTCCTCAGGTCCTTCATCCGGTCCAGGTGTCTCACAATCAGTCACTACCATGATATTCTCGTCTGGAAATTCAAAGTTCATAGACTGGTAATCATCCACTGCCTGATGTGCCAAATGGTCTGCCACTACACTTCCCTTGATTGCTTTTTGAGTCGTGTACTGGATGTCATACTCAGTCAAGATCATCTGCCATCTTGCTATTCTTGCGGACAAGGCATGCTTTTCGAAGATATACTTGATTGGATCCATCTTTGAAATCAATAGAGTAGTGTGAGTCAGCATATACTGTCTCAGCCGGCGAGCAGCCCATGCCAAAGCGCAGCAAGTTTTCTCAAGCAGTGAGTATCGGGTCTCACAGTCGGTAAGCTTTTTGCTAAGGTAATAAATAGCATGCTCTTTTCGGCCAGACTCATCATGCTGCCCCAGCACACACCCCATTGAATTGTCAAGTACTGTCAAGTATAGGATCAGAGGCCTCCCTTCAATTGGTGGCATTAGGATGGGTGGCTCCTGGAGATACTCTTTGATTCTTTCAAGAGCGACATGGCATTCATCGTTCCAACATACCACTTGATCTTTCTTCAGCAGCTTGAAGATTGGCTCACAAGTAGCAGTTAGGTGCGAGATGAATCGGGCAATATAATTCAGTCGTCCTAGAAAGCCTCTGACTTCTTTCTCCGTCTTGGGAGTTGGCATCTCTTGTATGGCTTTCACTTTGGCAGGATCCACTTGAATACCTTTGTCGCTTACAACGAAACCCAGCATCTTACCGGACCTTACCCCGAAGGTGCATTTGTTTGGGTTCAATCTCAACTTGTACAACTTCAACCTGTCAAACAGCTTTTGTAGATGGTCAAGGTGTTCCTCCTCAGTTTGGGACCTCGCAATCATATCGTCGACGTATACTTCAATCTCATGATGGATCATGTCATGAAATAAAGCAACCATGGCACGCTGATATGTTGCCCCAGCATTCTTCAACCCAAAAGGCATGACCTTGTAACAAAAGGTACCCCACTGAGTAACAAAAGTGGTCTTTTCCATGTCTTCAGGAGCCATCTTGATTTGATTATAACCGGAGAAACCATCCATAAAGGATAATACCTTGTTCTAAGCAATATTGTCAACCAGAACGTCGATGTAAGGCAGAGGGAAGTCATCCTTAGGGCTTGCCCTGTTCAAATCCCTGTAGTCGACACACATTTGGACTTTACCATCTTTCTTCGGTACTGGAACCACATTGGCGACCCACAAAGGGTAAGAAGTCACTGCTAGAAAACCAGCGTCAAATTGTTTCATAACTTCGGCCTTGATTTTCTCAGACATCTCCGGGCGCATACGGCGAACCTTCTGTTTTACCGGAGGGCAGTCTTCCTTGGTAGGCATGCGATGAACCACAATGTCAGTACCCAACCCAGGCATATCTTCATAAGACCAGGCAAAGATCTCAACATAGTCGTGCAGCATCTGAATCAACCGCTGTTTCACACTAAGCTCCAGATTTGCGCCGATCTTGACTTCCTTCTTGTCTGTCTCAGTACCCAGATTCACCGTTTCCACTGGCTCTTCATGTGGCTGAATGGCCCTCTCTTCTTGGAGTAGCAGTCTTGCAAGTTCACCAGACACTTCGCAGTCATCTTCACCTTCGTCTTTGGCTAAGTTGATCGGATTTTCAAAGTCATAACCGGCAGTAGCAGAGTCGTTACCAATGAGATCCATAGTGGATGGAGACCTGTATATGTGAGTGTGTGTAAAATAGCTGTTTTGCAATATATAATAAAGAAAAACAAAGAGCGCAAAATGCACAAAAAACGTCCAATGCTTTTATTAATGATATATGAAAATGGCATACAAAAGCTCTCACAAATGAAGCCACGGTACCCCAGGTAAGACACCGGGCCATAAAGTTTCAAAACATTGTCTGTTACAAATTCAAAACAAAGAGTTCATTACTGGGTAACAAAAGTAATAGGGATGAAGTCCTTTGTTGTCCAGTTGCTTGGTCCACCGTTGGTCGTAGGATAGATCCAGCTGTCGAATTCAGACTCCTCCACATCATCTTCAATGGCATTAACCCACGAGTTGCTGATGAACACAGGAGGTCTTCCCATCCTTGCACTATGAACAACCCTTTGAGCTTCTGCCGTGAAACCCAAACTAAACTTGTTAGTCTTCTGAGTGAAATCAGGAAGTCGGCCCCAGTTTGAATACTCACCCTTCTCAATAACAGCCCGGGCATCCTTTAAGGAAGCCATCTTCATAGGAGAATCTTCAACCACATTCTCAGCTGATGCTAGTGTCTAAGGAACCTCTTCAAAGTGTTGAAATGGGGTTTCAATGAACTCCCCATCCATCTCTACGTATTTGAACGAGTTGAGGTGGCTGACCATATACTCTTCCTCCCCTTGTACTGTCACGATCTTCCCTCTGACCGGGTAGTTCAACTTCTGGTGGAGCGTTGAGGTTACAGCTCCAGCTTTGTGGATCCACGGACGACCCAACAAACAAGAATAGGATGGCCGAATGTCCATCACGTAAAATGTAGAATTGAATACCTGAGAACCAACTTTGATTGGAATATCAACCTCACCATGTACCATCCTTTTAGACCCATCAAAGGCCCGGACTACAATGTTACTTGGCTTCAGCTCTAACCCTTTGCGATCCAACCTGTCTAGAGCTTTCTTGGGCAAGACGTTCAATGAGGAACCAGTGTCAACCAACACATGTGCAAGAGTAGTGCCCCTGCATTCAATGGAGACATGCAGGGCATCGTTATGATTCTTCCCTTTAGCTGTCAGATCAGCGTCGGAGAAACCCAAACCATTATCAGCAGTTAAATTGGCCACACAATCGGTAAACTGATCAGCTGATGTCTCTTGTGGCATGTGGGCCGTCTTCAGGAAGGTAATCAGAGCCTTGGCATGGGCCTCTGAACACAACAACAGTGATAACATAGAAATCTTGGATGGGGTTTTCCCCAGTTGCTCAACTACATTATAGTCACTCTTCTTAATAATCTTCAGAATCTCTTCCATCTCCTGTTTGGAGGCTTCAACAGTGATTGTCTTTGGCGCCTCCGTCTGGGCAGGCATATCAATGGTGATCCCTTTGCCCCGAGCATCAGAGGACTCGGTGACAGGGGTAAGGTTAGGAACTTGATCAGGAACGGTAGTGGGTACACTTTCAGGTGTAATGACAACAGGTCTTCGGACAGTTGGTGGAGCAATATCAGGTGAGAAAAGTCTACCACTGCGGGTGACTTTAGCAGGTCCAGTAATGTTGTTGACGCCGGTATCAGCATCAAACTCTTGCTTAACTCCGAGAACATAAACATCTGCCCCATAGTGCCAAGGGACAGCTTTGTCAGAGGTGTAGGGGATGGGCCCCGGAACAGTGATGATTACAGGTGCGATCTTCGGAACAGGCGTAATTCTAACAGGCTTCCTCGAGGGAGCCTTGGGAGAATTGTTGAAAATGGTAATGATGGCAACTTCTTCAGTAGAAGTGGATGGAACAATAGTCTTTTCAAACAGGATCTCTTTGCTATCCATCAAGTTTTGGATGCCTGACTTCAAAGATGGGCAACCAGTAGGTAAAACAGAACACATATGGCAACCCTCACCACAGCCCGGAAATAAACCGGCTAGAAACAGGTTCTTCTTGACAGTCATCAGAGGGGTAACAATATCATCCACAGAAACTACAAACAAGTCTTCCTCTACAGCATTCACTCCATGCTTGGGCATGGGAGCAGTTACAACATTGGGCCTCTCGGGCGCCTCAAACTCAATCTCCTTTGCATCAATCAAGTCTTGGACCTTATTCTTCAAAGTCCAACAATCATCCGTATTATGCCCCGGGCTCTCAGAGTGATAAGCGCAGCAGGCGTTGGGGTTATACTTTGGTGATGTAGTATTTGGATTCTTTGGGGCTTCCCTTAGAGTCACTAGATTGGTCTTCAGCAACTGTGGCAGAATCTGAGACAAAGTCATGCTGAGACGGGTGAGTTGCCTTCGAGGTCTCTCGTCCCTTTGTTGGTTGTGATGCTGAGGAGCACCAGGAGGTTTTGAAATAACAACCACATTGACAGCTTGGCGGTGTTCAGGTCTATTTTGTCTTCTTGAACTGTAGACAGCACTGGACTCTTTCTTAAATGGTTTCTTCTCGGTGCTCGATGAGGCACCCTTCTGTATCTTCCCAGCTTTAATACCAGCTTCAATCCTCTCACCAGTCAAGATAAGGTATGTAAACCCGGATGAAGAGCTTCCAATTATATGGTTGAAGAAAGGGCCAGATAGGGTCCCCAAAAACATGTCAACTAATTCCCTATCTGATAGCGGTGGCTGCACCCTTCCAGCCAGGTCGCGCCACTTCTGGGCGTACTCCTTGAACCCTTCATTTGAAGCCATTCCCATACTCTGTAGCTGAGTACGGGTCGGCGCCAAATCAGCGTTGTACTGATACTGACGATAGAAAGCGACTGCAATTCTTCCCAATTGTGGACCTCTGACCTCTCGAGCTGATAAAACCAATCTAATTGAGTTCCAGACAAGTTGTCTTGGGAAAAGTGCACCCAGAGGTCTTTGTCGGAAGAATGTGGCTGGATTTTTCTAACATACGACCTCAAGTGCATCTTAGGGCAAGATAGACCATCGTACTTGGCGAACGTTGGCACTTTGAACTTAGGAGGGATAACAATCCCGGCTACAAGCCCCAGCTCCTCAAAATCCAATCCGGGCACCCTCTGCAGCTCCATAGCTGCTAATCTGTCTTCAAGGTTCTTATACTTGTCATCCGCTGGTGGATACTGTTGTTCTGAATAGTCTTCGTCTGCTTCCTCTTCCTCCTCTTATACCTCAGATTCGGAAGGTACAGTAACTCATTTCCCCTTACCAATCCCCTCGTCGGATGTTGATGGAAACTCAAGAGTCCTCCTAGCATCACCCACAAATCTTCTTCCGAAAATAGCTACCCCCGGTCTCTTTTTCTTTTTCTTCTCTTTACTCTTCTCTAGCAGAACTTTGAGATCCTCCTGACCCTTTGCCAAGGTCATGAGGAGTTTTTGAAATTGTGAATTTTGTGCCTGTAGGTCCTTCACTGTTTGCTCCAAGTCCATCTTGCTGAAATAAACAGCAGAAAGATAAGGAAACCTGGCTTGAAGACCTGTTTGTGCATATGATGAATGATATGTTATTCATGTAATGCATTCAAGGGTTCAAAAATTCAAATTTGCTGTAAACAAAAAGAGCGCACGTCATATTAAGAAGAAATTTGTTAGTACATAAATGCCCCATGGGCGAAATATTACAAAATTATTAATGTAAAAAGACGTTGCGCATCCTCTTTGGTGTGATGTAGGTGTTAAGAGTTTCCTCCTCGTGAAGTCGGCGGGTGAGCTCTAAAACCTTCTTCTCAATGGTATAGAAGCTGGCTTCAAAAGTATCATGTTCTTCCTTGAGTTGGATCTAACTATTTTGCATTTCCTTCCATGATGTTGGTATGTTAGGATGTAGGATGGTGTATGGAACCTCTCCTTCCTTAACAGGCTCTTTGATCAAGGGGAGAATGTGAGGATATGGCATCATGAGATTCTGGGAGCGGGTTCATACCCACTTGAGGTAAGGCTCAAGGGGGATGGAATTCTTGTGCCCCAGTGTCTTACTATCCACTTTGTTAGGCATCCTCCAAGCTCTGATGAACCTTTGTCGAAGTCCTTGCGCATCGTTGCCGAAGTCAAAAACTAGATCAGGAATCAGTATGTCATGAGGGCCATCCCTCCGAGCATATCCAAATTGTCCCAAGGCTAGACAAGGGTTATAGGTGATGCCTCCCCTAATACCAAGTAGTGGGACATTATGGAATTCACCACAACGATCAATGAGGATGACATTTTCTCTGGACCGAGAACACCAATGTACATCAGAATGTGTGAGGGTCATCAACCGTTGTGACCACCTTAAACCCTGCTCATTCTTCAGAATTGATTGTGGAAGGTGAGAAATAAACCACCTTGATAGGAGAGGAGTACAACACATGAGAACACCTCTTTTCCTCATTGTTCGTGTGTAAAGTGAGTGTAGGATGTCCCCAAGTAATGTAGGTATGGGATTCCTGGATATGAAAATCTTGACAGCATTCACATCTATAAGTTGGTCAGGATTTGGGAACAAGACCAACCCATAAATAAGGAGTGCCACAATTTCTTCAAAGGCTTGCAGATCAAGAGAATTCCAGCAGTCTTGTGCCTTCTCAAACAGAAACCTTGCCAAGAAACCCTTGACACCACTTCTGGTTTCTCAATGCCCCTTGATATCAGATGGTTGCAAGTGTAATGCTTGAGCAACATCTTCAGGCTTTGGCTCTTTTTCCGTACCGTTGTAGGGTAGTTGATTAAGAATAGGAATTCTCAGGAGTTGAGAAAATTCCTCCAAAGTAGGCACCAATTGGTAGTCAGGGAATGTGAAACAGTGGTGTAGGGGGTCAAAGAACTGGAAGAGAACTTTAACCATATCTTCTTCAATGTTGGTGTTGACTAAGCTGATAAGTCTACCATGTCTTTCACTGAAGAGAGAATTTTCTGGAATTCTGGATGTAAGCTCCTTGAGTTGAGGAGGGATTCTCACAAGGTTGACTTGAATTGTTTTCTTGCGAAGAGTTTCCATGACCTATAAAACAAGAACAAAGATGAAGATCCAAACCCTTGAAATGGTTAGTGGATGCATATTATGCTTTATAATGTTCATGATGTATGCACAAACACATGTACAAGCAAGTCACACAAAAACCCTAGTTTCAGGCTTGCATGAGGTTTCATAGGTAAGTACCCTCTTGAGTTTAGTTGGCTCAAAACCTGTCCTATAAATAGTAACCGGGTTCTAAGGAGCTCAAATTATCGGATTGTTTTCTATGTTCATTGTTTTGGTTTAGCCACTTAACTAGCGACCAAAATATTCCAAGAAAACAACCCTCAATGAGTGTAGTATCGAGTATCTACCAACTTCGGACTGCACCAAAGCCGGTCATCTCACTACCCCTAATAAAAGGCCAAGATGGTCAAGTAAGGTTCTAGTTCATTAGTGCTTAATGACATCACTCAGCGGCCCCGTATTCTCTTTGATTGACTCAAAGGCTATCGGTACTCACAAATATGTCGCACTAATATAGCTATTGCTTCAACCGTATCGGTATACCCCGCACAGTTTCCACAACGTATTGCTATCTATGAATGTTTCCCCAAATCCGGGTGGAGGATTTCAAGCCCAAACAACAGAACCAAAATGTAAAGCAACCAAAGCAAACAATAATCATGCAAAGGGTGATCTAAGCCCTAAGGTTACTCCACTTAAAAATAATATGAATCCCCAGCAGAGTCGCCAGTTCTGTGATACGGTGGGAGAACTGACTTGGGTTTTGTGTGTGTTTTCAAATGTTCGGTTTAGCAAGAGTCGCCACCGACTTTTTATTTTATCCTAAGGAAAGGTCAAAAAGCACAGGAAAGACCTTTGAGATGTTTTCTTGGGTTCGGGGAGTAGATTATAGAAAGGGGAGGTATTAGCACCCTTTCTATCCATGGTTATCCATGGGCTCTTAGTTACTTTCTTAGATCACTTGCTTTTGCTTTTCAATTGTTTGAAATGGTGCTTTGTGTGTGATTTTGAAAGATGTTTTGAAAAGAGGTGCCTTGTCTAGGAAACCTTTGTAATGATTCTTGTTTGAATGTATACAAAGGTGTATGCCTTTTTGAAAGGTTTTCAATGTTTTTGAAAGTTGTTTTGAAATTGTGTTGTGGAGTGTGTTTTGAAAAATGGCAAGGATGTTTTGCAAGATTTTTGATCAAGTAACTAAGAGTTGTCTACCCTATTTTACTCAAAGATCTTTCTTATGTTTTTAACCCTTTTAACAGTGTTGTTTCACCATTGTATTTGGTGAACAACCTTGTGTTAGGATGTTAACGGGACAGGCGCGGGTCATCGTATGACCATGATAGCAATGTTGTGAAATGACTTAGCACTTTTTTATAGGGACTAAGATCATTTTGAAAGCCAACTTTGATAGCGTTATCGAGGGACTATGATCTTTTTTCAATTCGTTTGTGCTAAGACATCCCACATGCATAACATGGCCATTTTTATAAGGCAACAAGTGGAATTACCCTAGGGGTGCACGTGTGCAAGTGTGTTTGATTGCATGCATTGTTATCTTTGATTTTTGGGTTGTCTAACTGTTGATTTTATCTTGCCATACACACCTAATTACTAGCATTTGTACAAAGCAATAAAAATGCAGGAAATAAATATCCTATACTATTACAACCATATTGAATTGCATGAGAATATAAAGGCAAAAATAAGGTAAAAGCAAGAAAAATCAGTGTCTTTCGACCCAGGCAGTAGCACCCTTCGACTTGCATTTTGTTGGCCTCCTTCAATTAGGGGCTGGCATCAGTAAGGTCCTGTCCTTCGATTGGGAATTCGCGCCAGTGAGGTCATGGCCTTTGATTGGGTTTTGGCACCAGTCAGGTCATGTACTTCGATTGGAGGCTGGCACCAGCATGGAAGTGTCTTTCGTCTGAGCCTGGACTTAGTGCAAGTGTGTCTCTGGCTGGGCCTTTCTGCCTTGTTGCCTTCTTCGATTGGGCCTAGAATCTGTGCAAGATGCAATCTGCCTTTTTGTCTCCTTCGATTGGGTCTGGAGTCAGTAAGGAAGCCTGGGGCTTCGTTTCATACTCATGTCTTTTGTTTATTTCGTTTGAGATATTAAATAGCAACATGGCCCAAGGCCATGCTGTCATTACCTCAGGGCCAAGTTAGTTCTTAGAGCATTTGTAACAAACCAAAGAACAAAACCAAAAGAAGAGACAATAAAAACAAACTAAAAGAGTGGAAACAAAAAGGTAACAAACACTATGCACATGTTTGAAACGAAAAGGAAGCTTATTTACATGTTACACTAGAAATGAAGGGTTCGAGGTTAAGAATGACTTACCTTTCTTGAGGCTGGAACGTGTGTTGGGCCTTTAAGTGGTTTCCTTGAATGCTTCTGGATTCAAAGGGAGGAACCAGGAGTTATGTCTTTGATATTGGATAAGTGTGAGGTTCTTCCTACTGGATTCAAAGGGTAACAAGGTATAAGGATGTTTCAGATTCTAAAGGGATAAGTGTTTGCTCTTTGATTTGATACAGGCAGGTCTGAGTTTTTGTTAGTTTTGATACAGGCTTGCTTGCAGTTGCAGTTGGACTGACTTTAGGCAGGTTTGTTTGCAGTTGCAGTTGAACTGTCTTGAGTTTTCTGGCTTTGGTAAGGAAGGCAGGTTTTGAGGTTATGCAGGCCTCAAGGCTTGTTGTGCCTTAGGCTTGTATTTGTAACACAGGTTTGATGTTCTGGTGTTAGGCAGGAGGATGCAGTTCTGGATTTGTTGTTTGGATTCTGGGTATGTGTTTGAGTGTTTAAATGTTTAAGTGTTTAAGTGTTTAAGTGTTTGAGAATTTTGTGGTGTTTGAGAATTTTGTGGTGTGTGAGAATTTTGAAGATACGTTCTCCTCTTCTTCTCTGCCCCTTTCTTTGTGCAAATGGACTCTCTATTTATAGAGAAAGGATTTTGGGAAGCTTGGGGAGAGAAAATAATAAAATAAGGCCCAGCTGGAAAGTGAATGTCCACTTGTGCCACAAAAGCAAGATGAATGGTTCAGATGGGGTTGCTTCATGCTGAAGGAAAATAGGCGCAAGGCTCAAGATAGACTTTCCTAAAAGGTAGTAATGTGCTATTAAGTGCAAGTGGTTTTAGACAATAAATGGGTACAGGCCTAAAAAGGAAAGACACGTGGCCTAGCCTATGGGTCTGAATGTTCAACTTGATCTTTTGAGTCGAATCCTCCATCTTTCTACACCTTTCAACCAGACTGGAACAAAACAGCATTCGTTTCCACCAGCTGTGTGTCCTTCGAATGGACCAACTGTGTGTTCTTCGAATGGCCCTTTTCAGAAGGTTATTAACTTCTGAATCGAAGGAAGCTTTCAGAACATTATTGACTCTTTGAATTGAAGAAAACCAAAAGGAAGCCTTTACTTCCTGATTCGAAGGGCATTCCTGAGTCAAAGGACATTCCTGAGTCGAAGGACACTGTTTCAAAGGGAACCAAAAACTCAATTGAAACTTGTATGGAGATCATTTCCTTATGAATCGAAGGGGACCTATTTGAATTCACATTGCCCAGACGAAACTTGTATCAAAGAAAACATATTGCCAAATCGAAAGCCCATGCTCGAAGGAAGCATATTGCCCAATTGAAGCAGGCTTGCAAGCAGCATATGCCCAATCGAAGCAGGCTTGTAGGCAGTGAACTTGTCCAAATCGAAACAGGCTTACAGGCAGCTAAAATAGGTTTTTAAAGCAAGCATGCAGGCAACATGCTTGGTGGATCAAAGGGTTTGCCTTGCAGGGGGAACTTGTGGCCAGTAAACATGGTTTTCAAGGCAAGCAATGTAGGCAGCAAAAGTCACAAACGAAGCCTGCAACAAGAAGTCACATGCCCATGCGAAAGAGGCACGCTAGCATCCATTTTGAGCAATCAAAGGAGGCCAAGAGTCAATCGAAGGATGTTGATCGAAGATGCCTAAAGGCCAATCGAAAGAGCTGAAACGAAGAACACTTGTATTTCTCCAATTTTTGTCAAAATAATATCTTTATCTGTTTTCTCCCTTTTTGACAGTTTCCTTTTAATTTTGGTACTGGAAAATTCCAAAGTACTTGTGCAAGCTTGAACCTTGAGAATCCTTGTGAGAAAGGCCTTGATAATTGAGAGGGAAAATTTTGGGGTACAACAATTGCATATGTTTGTCTTGAATTATTTCATTTTCATTACATTTAAACTATGTTTTTTACTCACTTTATGACATTCAACTTTTGCTAAAAGTTACAAGCCTTTAGATGGAGGATGACGAAAACAACGCCATAATCTCATACAGTATGCTTTTGAATAGACCTTGATGACGATGTACAGGCATTCTTTCAAATCCTAAACACTGGAGTTATAAGGAAGATAATCCCTAGTCAACCCCTTCTGGCCAGAGAAGTAGAAGTTTTTGTTTTAACACAAATTGAAACCTTTAATCAAAATCTGGGGCAGGGTAGTCTCTAAGTTGGAAAAGCGCGTTCAGATCGCAAATTCTCATTTCGTAATACAACAAATGACGTCAAGAAACATTCCTCTGGAATTAAAAGACAGTGATGGTTCCCTATCACATAGGCAGTCATTATCTCTCAAAAAGAAAGGCCCGCTAAGTCAAAACCTACAAAGGAGACTTAAGAAAACTGGGGCATCCCGCTGACTGTAGTCTCAAAATAGGAACAGTCAGGAAAAAATTAGGGATAACAAATCAAAATAAAGAGGTCACTACAAATCCTCAACAACATGAAGAAAAAATGTTGCAAAAATGACTGCCTTCCGACAAACCTAACCTGTCTGAACCATCACCAAAACGTCATTCCAGACTCAATTGGAGTTCAAATGTATAACTAACTGAGTTTAGGATTGAAGAACATCACGAAGAACGGGTGGGTACAAATACATTTGAGCCTTTATCCTTTGTTTCTTAAACCGTGAACCAAGCCACGTTACAACCCTTCAAAAGTCCTAGTTGAAGCATGGGTTAGTTCGAAAGCATACTGTTACAAAAGGTATCCTGACTCCTGTAAGGCTTTACTCTAAATCTTAAGTTTGAATTTTTCTTACAAAATTTCTTTACTCGCTAAAACGCATTCTTCAAAACTTCAAGACAGACATAAACTTTGCATTACTTGAATATCACTGTTTGCATGTGGCTATTTGTTTGACATCGGAGAAATTCACACAACGAACATCCGATGAACGAAAGCTCTCTCAGTGAATAAAATCACTTCAAATAAGGACGACACTTACAATGACAAATGTCCTATCAACAAAGGGGTGTGACGTGTCACTATCCAGCACACTTTGGGCAGTCCAGTCAAGAATCCAAGAAATCTCCCAAGAATTGAAGAGTAACCAGGGGCAAGTCTCCATTTCCATCACTTGGGGCATTAAACGTCAATCTCAGCAAAGAGTTACATACAATCAAACATTTTTGGCAGTACCACAAACACTCGCTACTGGGGGCAGTGACAAATCTCCCCAAAATCTTTCTCATAGGATGATTCCCCAACAAGAGTTTAATCTCTGGAAACCTTCCCCCAGCTGGGAAAACCTCAAGAATCGTCAAAGACCTCCCCCCAACGAAGTCGTCACCTCTCAAGCAGACCGAAAACAGGGTTTATTTCCCCAACAAACGACAGGATTCCCCAGCTTGAGGTAGCCTCTCTGAATACTACAAATCAGAGGACCACAACCCCTCTTCCCCAGTAGACTACTCTACAATCCCCAGCAAGTTACTGTGAAACCTGGACTCGACCAGATATCAGTTCAACTTTGACTCCCCGGTAAGAGCAACGGACAATCGATACTCCTGAACTCTTTCCCCAAGCAGGAATAAACATACTCCCCACAGAGTTTTCAATATTTCCCAGCGGAGTTCTCCTCAAACAACAAAACAGGAATCCCCGGTGGAAACATTCTAAGCAAAGTTTGAAGAAACACATACTCTTCAACAGCAGTCCAGGATTTAACAAACTCCCCGACATTTGTCAAGGATTTATTTTCCCATACGAAAATACATTCATAAACATTTCACATTTCATACCTCCTATTTACATACATGATAAAGTGTATATGACACAATCTCATTTATTTTTGAGAACATCATGACATCATGCATTTCATACATCATGACATTGCATACAGCTAACATTTTACCTTTTTCAGAAGAAAAAAAGGTCAATCAACAGATGGCTACCAGCAACCTTTTCAAGTTCCAGATTAATACCTGTAGCAAGCCAGGAAAACTATCTGTGGACGACTGATTGTAGATTAATACCTGTAACAAGCCAGGAAAACTATCTACATGAAGAGATTGAAGATTAATACCTGTAGCAAGCCAGGAAAACTATCTTTCTTTCTCAGGTCAGAGATTAATACCTAAAACCAGACAGGACAACTATCTCGTCGACCAACCTTTTCAAGTTCCAGATTAACACCTGTAACAAGCCAGGAAAACCATCTACTTGAAGAGATTGAAGATTAATACCTGTAGCAAGCCAGGAAAACTATCTTTCTTTCTTAGATTAGAGATTAATACTTGAAACCAGACAGGACAAATATCTACTCGACCAGCTCAAACAACCCAACCTTTCAGATACAGTTCAGATACGCTCCAGATACGGATGCCATCCTGATACTCATTCAGATTCAAACTTCAAATATAGTACAAATACGCTCCAAACACGGATGCCATTCTGATACTCATTCAGATTCAGATACAGTATAGATACGCTCCCGACACGGATGCCATTCTGATACACATTCAGATTCAGCTTTCAGATACAGTTCAGATACGCTCCAGATACATATGCCATTCTGATACTCATTCAGATTCAGATATAGTTCAGATACGCTCCAGACACGGATGCCATTCTGATACTCATTCAGATTCAAACTTCATATACGGTACAGATACGCTCCCAACACAGATGCCATTCTGATACACATTCAGATTCAGCTTTCAGATACAGTTCAGATACGCTCCAGATACGGATGCCATCTTGATACTCATTCAGATTCAGCTTTCAGATATAGTTCAGATACGCTCCAGATACGGATGCCATCCTGATACTCATTCCGATTCAGCTTTCAGATACAGTTTCAGATACGCTCCAGATACGGAAGCCATCCTGATACTCATTCAGATCCAACCTTTTGATACAGTTCAGATATGCTCCAGATACGGATGCCATCCTGGTACTCATTCAGATTCAGCTTTCAGATACAGTTTAGATACGCTCCAGATACGGATGCTATCCTGATACTCATTCAGATTCAGCTTTCAGATACAGTTCAGATACGCTCCAGATACGGATGTCATCCTGATACTCATTCAGATTCAGCTTTCAGATACAGTTTCAGATACGCTCCAGATACGGAAGCCATCCAGATACTCATTCAGATCCAACCTTTTAATATAGTTCAGATACGCTCCAGATATGGATTCCATCCTGATACTCATTCAAATTCAGCTCTCGGATGCAGTACATATACGCTTCAGATGCGGACGCCATTCTGATACTCGTTCAGTTGCAACTTTCAGATACAGTTCAGATACGCTTCAAACACGAATGCCATTCTGATACTTATTCAGTTTCTCTTTCAGATTCGACAATCACTTTTAGATGGCATCTACAAGCCCATCTCCAACAACTTTCTATCACCTCTCCAAACGACATCTTTAAGCCCATTCCCTCTACCATCACATCACCAAGTGCAAATTTCTGGGCACTCTAGTGTCCAATCATCTTCCACCTTCGAGTCACGAATGGCAAAACTCGCCAATCTAACTCTTTAGGTTTAAGAAGATTGAACAGGGGCAGCTGTTGTACCCCAAAAATTTTCCTCTCAATTCTGAAGGCTTTTCTTACAAGGATTTCAAGGTTCAAGCTTGAACAAGTGCATTGGGATTTTCCAATACCAAAATTAAAAGGAAACTGTCAAAAATGGAGAAAACAGATAAAAATAACATTTTGATAAATTTGGAGGAAAACAGGTCTCCTTCGATTCAGCACCCTTCGATTGACTATTGGCCTCCTTCGAATGCAACTTGGATTACATCCTTCATTTTGAGAAAGAGCCTCCTTTGAATGCAACTTGGATTACATCCTTCGTTTTGAGCAAGAGCCTCCTTCAAATGCAACTTGGATTACATCCTTCGATTGACTCTTAGCCTCCTTTGAATGCAACTTGGGCATGTCCTTCATTTTGAACTTAAAGCCTCCTTCGAATGCAAGTTTAGGTACATCCTTCATTTGGATTTGAAACCTCCTTCGATTCAGCCTTTCGATTGGACAAGTGTGCTGCCTACATGCTTGCAATCAAAGGCCATGACATGTTGGCCACACATGCCCCCTGCAAGGAAACCTTTTCGATTCACCAAGCGTGCTGCCTGCAAGCCTACTTCAATTTGGACAAGTTTACTGCCTACAAGCCTGCTTCGATTGGGCATATGCTGCTTGCATGTTTATTTTCATTTGGAAAAGCTTCGATGGGACAAAGTAACCATCTCTATGCATCCTTTGAATCCACTTGCACCAAGGACCTCTTGCAGACTTTGCCTCTCACAAACTTCATTTGAGCGAAGAGATATCTTTATACAATATTTGACTAAGTTCTTGCTTCCCTTGAAAGAACACCCTTCGATTCAGAAGCCAAGAACTTCCCTCATGCTAAAAGGAAATGACTCTCTTTATGTTTGTTTCGATCCACATACTTTGATTGGGCAACATGCTTCCTTCGAGCATGAGCTTTCGATTTGGCAATATGTTTTCTTCGATATAAGCTTCGACTGGGCATTAGCTTGTTTCGACCACAAGCTTCGACTGAGGCAAAGGCTTCCTTCGAACAGGTGTGCTTCGATCTCACTCTTGCATTCGACTCAAGACCAAATCTCGTTTGCCAAGCTATGTTGCTTCCAAATATTTACATAATCAGAGGCTTGTACAAGGGTTTTAAACTTTGTCTTTTAGATACTACTATTCTTGGTTAACGGCTACATACTCTTTATTTTCATAAAGAGTAATTTATTCACAAAATCAGCTTTCAACCTGACTTTAGTCTGAGCACAAGCAACGCCAAAGAGCATAAGTCACATCTTCTGCACCCCAACTGCCAACAGGCCCCCCACATGTACCTTTCATGTTACCTATTATTTTATTATTTTGCAAGGCTGGCTATTGAAAACATGTCCATTCTTTTTCTCTATAAATAGAGGAATTTTTGCAAAGCTAAAGGAGGATCTTTGGACCGGAGGAACGAATCCCCCAAATTTTCTCAAACACAACAAAACTCTCAAGTTCATCAACACTTGAGAAATCACAACAAAAAAAAACCAGAATCACATTCATCTCCTTCAATTCTAAAGAACAACCACACTTCAGTCTCCTTCGAATCAAAGAAGCATCACACTTTCTTTTTCTCTTCCTTCGAGTCCAGCGTTCCAAGCATAGCTATTGACCCCCTCTTTAGAATCCATCATCCTAGGCCTTCACTCAAGGTCCCACATCAATCCAAGGCCTGAAACAAGGTAATTTATTCTTACCCTTGAACTTTTCGTTTCATGGCATAGTAATTTTCCCTTTCGTTTGAAACATGTACATACCACTGTTCCTTTTGATTCCACCCTTTTGACATATCTTTCAGAGCTAACCCTTTCATTTTACTTTTTGTTTATCTGAACTTGCTTTAACTATTAAACTGTTTACAAGACAAATACTAGCATGGCCTCAGGCCATGTTGCCATTTAATGCTTTAAACGAAAGAAACAGGAAACAGGAGATAGGAAACGAAGCTTCTGGCTTCTACCCTCTTTCTCCAGGTCAAACGAAAGAGACAACCAGGAGGCAAACCATGTTGACTTCCAGGCCCAGACGAAGAGCATGCCTTCACTGATTCCAGGCTCAGTCGAAAGGCATTCCCTCACTTCTTTCAACCTCCAGTCGAAGAAGACAACAAGGCAGAACCAGAAGGCTTCGCCATACGTTGACTCCTAGAGCCTGTCAAAAGAAATAGCAAGAAGGGTGAGTCGAAGGTTACTACTCCTGCAGTCGAAGGAAACAAAAAAAGGCTGATTCGAAAGGGGCCATAAAGATTTGAGTCGAAGGGGGCTACAGCCTGGGTCGAAGAGCTCATTTTCCTTTCTTTATTTTGTTTTTTTCGCCTTTACATTTTCTTTCCTTTCAATATGGTTGTAATAGTGTAGGATATTTATTTCCTGCATTTTTATTGCTTTATACAAATGTTAGTAACTAGGATGTATGGTAAGATAAAACCAACAAATAGGCCGCCCTAATCAAGACTAAATGCATGTAAATAAAACACATTTGCACACTTACACCCTTAGGGTAATTCCACTTGTTGCCTATCGGAAAATAGTCATGTCCCTCGAGCATGGGCGTTTTTAGCAAAGACCCTCGATAAAAGATCGTAGTCCCTCGATGACCCTCGATGTTTCCTTCGGTAAACGATTTAGTCCCTAAAACGACATTGCTAAAACGTCACATATGTTGCCTTCTATGACTATACAAACGTCCCAACGCCCGTCCCTTCACATCCAACGATGGGGCTTCTTACCAAATCAATGGTAAGATAGCCACATCTAAAGGAGGAGGAAAAGCATATTTAAGACCTTTCGAGTAGGTAGATTCTCTCCTAGTTACTCGCTTGCTCACAATAAAAACATTTTTATACACCCACACTCTCATCTTTGAACTATTTTCGAAACAAACACTTTGTATGCGTTCTTATAGAAATGAGAATCGTTACAAAGTTACATTTTCAAAATACTTTCAAAAACACATCTCACAAACACACCTTTGAACTATTTTCTAAACAAACACTTTGTAGGCGTTCTTGTAGAATCGAGAACCATTACGAAGTTCCATTTTCAAAAATACTTTCAAAACACACACCACAAGAACATTCAAACAAAAGCAAGTGATCTAGCAAGTAACTAAGAGCCCATGGAGAACCATGGATGAAAAGGGTTCTAATACCTTCCCTTTTCATAATCTACCCCCCGAACTCAAGAAAACATCTCAAAGGTCTTTCCTGTGCTTTTTCACATTTCCTTTTGGATAAAAGAAAAGTCGGTGGCGACTCTTGCTAACCGCAACATTTGCGATAAAACACAAAACCCTCAAGTTAGTTCTCCCACCGTATCACAATATTCTTCAGGACTGATACAAGAACCATTACAAAGATAGTCGTACTTTGGCTTTTCAAAATATTTTCAAACACTTGCACAAAAAAAGAAATTTTCAAAAGTAAGCTAGCGATTAAGATCCCGTAGATAGCTACAAATGAAAAGGGTGCTAACACCTTCCCTTTTCATATCTTACCCCCCGAACTCAAAATCTTCAAGGTATTTCTTGTTCTTTTCACCCTTTCCTTATTGGATAAAAGGAAAGTCTGTGGCGACTCTAGCTTTCAGTACATTTGCGATAAAACGCAAAAGTTAGTTCTCCCACTGTGTTACAGCAAGCCTAAACAATAGTGCATTCACATTTTCTGTAACGCCCGTAATTTAATTAATTATTTAATTAAATTATTTTTGGAATATTTATGAAGATGTGTTATAATTAATTGGATTTGTTTTACTAGAGTGGAGAATAATATTAGAAATGTAATATTATGTGGTGAAATAATATTAAAAGTATAATATTATTTCATGTGGGCCTATTTTGAGAGAATAGAAGTAATAAGGGGATGTGTTAGTTTTAAGCCCAATAAGGAATAATAGAATAATAAGGTTCTTTTATTATTTGTTGCTAGAAGAGAATAGAAAGAAGGAGGCATTAGAGGAAATAAGGATTGAGAAGAACGTGCAAGTTGTGTGAGAAGGAGGAACAACGGCAAGAACGTGAATCCAACCGGAAATTGTAGAGCGACCTTCAATCCAAGGTAAGGGTGGGGTTCTAACTCTATAATTGGGTTTATGATCATTGATATTTGGGTTAGAGGTGATTGTTGTCCTGTTTTGATATGAGAATATGTGATTGATGTATGATGAGGATTGATGAATTCTGATGAATATTGATGTCTTGATGCTGTTTAAATGTTGTAAGATTATAGGGTAATTATAGGTGATGAATTTCTTTGAATAGATTAAGTTTTAGGGCGTTAATTGTGAGATCCCATAGTGAGATGCAGTAATGGAAACATTGAATGTAACAGTATTGAAAACGCAGAATTATGCAGGAAAGAAAAACGTAGAATTAGGCGTGAAGAAAGCCAGAAGTTGCTGTTTCAGAACAATGAATCAATTAGGGATGGCGTTAGGTACTGTTCCTAATCAGTTTGATAACAGGAAAAGGAATTAAGATAATAACGTTAAGGAAAAGTAGCAGTTCTGACGTTAGAAGGATGCTGATAGAAGTTGTGTTAGATTAGTGCAAGATAGAAGTTCTGAAGTTAGACATAAGTTGTTAGAAGTTGCGTGGCCTAGTGAAAGGTAGAAATTATAATATTAGAGGTTGCATTAGTCAGAAGATGGCATTGGTCAGAACATGTGATGATCAGAAGTTGTATCTGATCAGAGGTTGGGTGGTCAGAAGATGAGATGATCAGAAGTTGTATCTGATCAGAGGTTGGGTGGTCAAAAGATGAGACGATCAAAAGTTGTATCTGATCAGAGGTTGAGTGGTCAGAAGATTAGATGATCAGAAGTTGCACCTGATCAGAGGTTGCATTAGTCAGAAGTTATAGCAGTCAGAAGATTGTGTTGCCAGAGGTTGCGTCATTAGAAGTTGTGTATTTAGAAACTATGTTGGTTAGAGGTTGCGTGGTCATAAGTTGGATGACCTTTACGCTGTTTTGTGCAGGACGATGAACGTTAGATGCTAGAAGCTGATGTTGAGCTATAACGGTAGGAATAGTTATGGTCATGATGTTAGAGCTGTAGAATGACAGTGTTGTTTTACTATAGAAATTAAATACTGTTGTGTTATTAAGTTATTAATAAATAATGAGGTTTGACGATTTATAAATAAATGATGCTGGATGAATTATTTTGATAAATTGAGATGTTTTGAGATGATAAATTGAGATGTTTTGAGATGATAAATTGAGATGTTTTGAGATGATTTGAGATGTTGTTAACTTGGGTGTTATCATTACATTCATGGTTGTGTCGCATACATTGCATTTCTGAGATGGAGCTTATGCTCGTTGAGATGGCATGGATTGGAAAATTTTAATATGAAGGCTATGTAGAACTGACTTGGGATTTTGCATTTTGTGTTTGCAAATGTTTCGGTTTAGCAAGAGTCGCCACCGATTTTTTATTTTATCCTAAGGAAAGGTCAAAAAGCACAGGAAAGACCTTTGAGATGTTTTCGTGGGTTCGGGGGGCAGATTATGAAAAAGGAAGGTGCTAGCACCCTTTTCATCCATGGTTATCCATGGGCTCTTAGTTACTTATTTTAGATCACTTGCCTTTGCTTTTCAATTGTTTGAAATGGTGCTTTGTGTGTGTGGTTTTGAAAATGTTTTGAAAAAGATGCCTTGTCTAGGCAACCTTTGTAACAACTCTTATTTGAATGTTTTACAAAGGTGTTTGTCTTTTTGAAAAGATAATTCAATGTTTTTGAAAGTTGTTTTGAAGTTGTGTTGTGATGTGTGTTTTAAAAATGGCAAGGATGTTTTGCAAGTTTGATCAAGTAACTAAGAGGTATCTACCCTATTTTACTCAAAGATCTTTCTTATGTTTTTAACCTTTTTAACAGTGTTGTTTCACTATTGTATTTGGTGAACAACCTTGTGTTAGGATGTTGAACGGGATGGGCGTGGGACGTTTATATAGTCATAGAAGGCAACATATGGGACGTTTTAGCAATGTCGTTTTTAGGGACTAGATCGTTTACCGAAGGCAACATCGAGGGTCATCGAGGGACTACGATCTTTTATCGAGGGTCTTTGCTAAAACGCCCATGCTCGAGGGACACGACTATATTCCGAAGCAACAAGTGAGATTACCCTAAGGGTGCATGTGTGCAAAGTGTGTTTTATTGCATGCATTTGTCTTTGATTTTTAGGTTGTCTACTTGTTAGTTTTATCTTGCCATACACACCTAGTTACTAGCATTTGTACAAAAGTAACAAAAAGTGCAAAAAATAAATCCTACACTATTACAACCATATTGAAGTGCATAGAAATGTAAAGGAAAAAAATAAGATAAAAGAAGTAAAAAATGAGCTCCTTCGACTTGGGCAGGAGCAGCCTTCGATTTGCATTTTGTTGGCCTCCTTCGATTGGGGCTGGCAACAGCAAAGTCACGTCTTTTGATTGGGCCTTGGCAGGGGCGAGGTCATGTCCTTCGATTGGGCAAAGGCAGCAGCAAGTTGTATCCTTCGACTGGGGCCTGGAAGTCAGTGTATGGCAAAGCCTTCTAGTTCTGCCTTGTTGCCTTCTTCGATTGGGACCAGTGGGACAGCATGTTGTGCCTTTCGACTAGGCCTGGAATCTGTGCAAGATGTAATCTTCCTTTCTGCCTCCTTCGACTGGGCCTGGAGTCAGTGAGGAAGCCTGAGGCTTCATTTCATATTCCTGTTTCCTGTTTATTTCGTTTGAGATATTAAATAGAAACATGGCCTAAGGCCATGCTATCATTACCTCAGGGCCAGGTTAGTTCTTAAAGCATCTGTAACCAACCAAAGAACCAAACCAAAAGGAGAAGCAATAAAAACAAACTAAAGGGTGGAAACGAAAAGGTAACAAGCACTACGTATATATTTGAAACGAAAAGGAAGCTTATTTACATGTTATGCTAGAAATGAAGGGTTCAAGGTTAAGAATGACTTACCTTGCTTGAGGCTGGAACGTGTGCTGGGCCTTTAAGTGGTTTCCTTGAATGCTTATGGATTCGAAGGGAGGAACCAGGGGTTATGTCTTTGATACTGGATTCGAAAGAGAAGAACAAATGTGAGGTTCTTCCTACTGGATTCGAAGGGTAACAAGGTATAGGGATGTTTCAGATTCTAAAGGGATAAGTGTTTGGATTCTGGGTATGTATTTGATGAGTGTTTAAGTGTTTGAGAAAATTTGATGTTTTTGAGAATTTTATGAAGATTCGTTCGCCTGGCCAAAAGATCCTCCCTTAGCTTTGCATAAATTCCTCTATTTATAGAGAAAAAGAATGGACATGTCTTCAACAGCCAGCCTTGCAAAAATAATAAAATAATGGATAACGTGAAAGGTACAAGTGGGGGGCCTGTTGGTAGTAGCAGCAGTTGGGTGCAGAAGATGTGACTTAGGCCTCTGACGTTGCTTGTGCTCAGACCAAATTCAGTTTAAAAGCTGCTTTTGTGATAAAGTACTTTCTGTTTGAAGAAAAAGTATGTAGTCTTTAACCCAGAATAGTAGTATCCAAAAGGTAAAGTTTAAAACCTTTGTACAAGCTTCTGACTATATAAAGATTTGGACGCAACACAGCCTGGCAAATGAGATTTGGTCTTGTGTCGAATGCAAGAGTGAGATCGAAGCACACCCGTTCGATGGAAGCCTTTGCCTTAGTCGAAGCTTATAGTCGAAACAAGCTAACTCGAAGGAAGCTATTGCCCAATCGAAAGCTCATGCTCGAAGGAAGCATAATGCCCAATCGAAGCCTGGGTCGAAGCAAACATATTTCCTAATCGAAAGTCTGTGTTCGAAGTAAGCAATGTTGGGTTTGAGAGGTGGTGATTCGAAGGGAATCAAAACTCCAATCGAAGCTTTGTGTGAAGGTGGCTCATGTATAATCGAAAGCTTGCACGCCAGGGGGTACATGTGGTCAAACGAAAGACAAAATGTTCATATTTGAAAGAGACAAATAGGGAGCAAAAGGTGCAAATCGAAGGATGTTAAAAGGGAGCCTTCTGCTTTGGAAATGAAATAGATTACAAGAGGCTCTTTTCCTTGTGAATCCAAACCAAACTGTGTCAGAGGCCCATGCCCAGTCGAAGGATGCAAGCTAAGCTTGTGTCGAAAGAGGCCAAAAGGCCAATCGAAAGATGCAAGCCAACCTTGTGTCGAAAGAGGCCAAAAGGCC
Organism: Vicia faba; assembly: GCA_948472305.1. NCBI lineage: Eukaryota > Viridiplantae > Streptophyta > Magnoliopsida > Fabales > Fabaceae > Vicia > Vicia faba. The sequence goes on along the minus strand of OX451736.1, from coordinate 71,493,306 downwards.
AATCGAAAGATGCAAGCCAACCTTGTGTCGAAAGAGGCCAAAAGGCCAATCGAAAGATGCAAGCCAACCTTGTGTCGAAAGAGGCCAAAAGGCCAATCGAAAGAGCTGAAACGAAGAACACTTGTATTTCTCCAAATTTTGTCAAAATCATATTTTTATCTGTTTTCTTCCTTTTTGACAGTTTCCTTTTAATTTTGGTACTGGAAAATTCCAAAGTACTTGTCCAAGCTTGAACCTTGAAATCCTTGTAAGAAAAAAAAAAGCCTTGAGAATTGAGAGGGCAAATTTTGGGGTACAACAGTTACCCCTGTTCAATCTTCTTGAACCTGAAGAGTTAGATTGGCAAGTTTGCCTTTCGCGACTCGAAGGTAAAAGAGGATTGGACACTAGAGTGCCCGTAAATTTGCACTCGTCAAAACATAGATGTGGGAATGGGCTTAAATATGCCATTTGGAGATGGTAGAATCTTACTGGAGATGGGCTTAAAGATGCCATCCAAGAATGTGGCAGAATCTTGTCGGAGATGGGCTTAAAAGAAGCCATCCAAGAATGCTTGTTGTAAGTGCAATGTTGTAGGTCAGAAGAATGAGCATCAAAATGGTATCCATGTCTGAAATGCATTTGAACTGTATTTGGAGACTGAGTCTATATGAGCCAAAGAAATGGTGTCCGTGTCTGGAGCGTATCTGAAATGTATTTGAATGAGTGACAGAATAACATCCGAATCTGGATCGTATCTGGACTATATTTTGAATGAGTGACAGAATGACATCTGAATCTGGATCGTATCTGGACTGTATTTGAATGAGTGACAGAATGGCATCCGAATATGGATTGTATCTGGACTGTATTTTGAATGAGTGACTGAATGACATCCGAATCTGGATCGTATTTGGACTGTATTTTGAATGAGTGACAGAATGACATCTGAATCTGGATCGTATCTGGACTTTATTTTGAATGAGTGACAGAATGACATTCGAATCTGGATCGTATCTGGACTGTATTTTGAATGAGTGACAGAATGACATCCGAATCTGGATCGTATCTGGACTGTATTTGAATGAGTGACAGAATGACATCCGAATCTGGATTGTATCTGGACTATATTTGAATGAGTGACAGAATGACATCCGAATATGGATCGTATCTGGACTGTATTTGAATGAGTGACAGAATGACATCCAAATCTGGATCGTATATGGACTGTATTTGAATGAGTGACAGAATGACATCTGAATCTGGATCGTATCTGGACTGTATTTTGAATGAGTGACAGAATGACATCCGAATCTGGATCGTATCTGGACTGTATTTTGAATGAGTGACAGAATGACATCTGAATCTGGATCGTATCTGGACTGTATTTGAATGAGTGACAGAATGACATCCGAATCTGGATCGTATCTGGACTATATTTTGAATGAGTGACAGAATGACATCCGAATCTGGATCGTATCTAGACTGTATTTGAATGAGTGACAGAATGACATCCGAATCTGGATCGTATCTGGACTGTATTTTGAATTAGTGACCGAATGACATCCGAATCCGGATCGTATCTGGACTGTATTTGAATGAGTGACAGAATGACATCCGAATCTGGATCATATCTGGACTGTATTTTGAAGGAATCTGGAATAAGTATCAGAATGTCAGTCATATCTGGATCACATCTGAACTGTCTCTAGAAGGAATTTGGAATAAGTATCAGAATGTCATCCATATTTGGATCGCATCTGAACTGTCTCTAGAAGGAATCTGGAATAAGTATCAGAATGTCAGCCATATCTGGATCGCATCTGAACTGTCTCTAGAAGGAATCTGGAATAAGTATCAGAATGTCAGCCATATCTGGATCGCATCTGAACTGTCTCTAGAAGGAATCTGGAATAAGTATCAGAATGTCATCCATATCTGGATCGCATCTGAACTGTCTCTAGAAGGAATCTGGAATAAGTATCAGAATGTCATCCATATCTGGGTCGCATCTGAACTGTCTCTAGAAGGAAATTAGAATATGATGATCTTTGCCTGTTGATTGATCTTTCCTGAAAAGGTAAAGAGTTAGTTGTATGCAATGTCATGATGTATGCATTGTGTAATGATGTTCTCAAAATAAAATGAGATTCGTGTCATATGTATTTTGTATGCATATGTTATAAATGTTGTTGAAGTGTAATTTTGTCTTGGACTTTACTCAAAATGTTTCCACCGGGGATCCCTGCTTTGTTGTTTGAGGAGAACTCCGCTGGGGGATATTGAAAACTCTATGGGGAGTATGTTTATTTCTGCTTGGAAAAGGAGTTTAGGAGTCTTAGTCGTCCGTTGCTCTACTGGGGAGTCAAAGTTGAACTGATATCTGGTCGGGTCCAGGTTTCGCAGTAACTTGTTGGGGATTGTAGAGCAGTCTACTAGGGAAGAGGAGTTGTGGTCCTTTAATTTGTAGTAGTCGGAGATGCAAACTCAAGTTGGGGAATCCTGGTGTTGTTGGGGAAATAAACCTTGTCGTCAGTCCACTAGAGAGGTGACATCTTCGTTGGGGGAAGTCCTCGAGGATTCTTGAGGTTGATTCAGCTGGGAAAAGGGGTCAGAGATTAAACTCTTGCTGGGGAATCATCCTATGAGAAGGACTTTGGGGAGACTTGTCATTGCCCCTAGTAGCAAGTGCTTGTGGCACTGCCTGGAAATGTTTGACTGTATGTAACCATTTGTTGGGATTGACGTTCAATGCCCCAAGTGTCGGAGATGGAGACTTGCCCCTGGTTACTCTGCACTTCTTCAGAGATTTCTTGAAATCTTGACTGGACTGCCCCAGGTGTGCTGGATAGTGACATGTCATGCCCCCTTGTTGATAGGAGACTTGTCAATGGAAGTTTCATCCCACTTGAAGTGATTTTGTTCACTGGGAGAGCTTTCGTTCATCGGATATTCATTGTGTGAATTTCTCCGCTGTCAAACAAATAGCCGAATGCAAACAGTGATATTCAAGTAATGAAAAGTTTATGTTTGTCTCGAAGTTTTGAAAAATGCGTTTTTTAGCAGAAAACTTTTTATAAGACAAATTCAACACAAGATTTAGGGCTAAGCCTTACAGGAGTCAGGATACCTTTTGTAACAGTATGCTTTCGAACTAACCCATGCTTCAATTAGGACTTTTGAAGGGTTGTAACGTGGCTTGGTTCACGATTTAAAAAACAAAGGATAAAGGCTCAAAGTATATTTGTACCCACCCGCTCTTCGTGATGTTCTTCAATCCTAAACTCAGTTAATTGTGCGTCGAACTCTATTCGAATTTGGAACGACGTTTTGGTGATGGTTCACACAAGTTGGATTTTGGAAGGCATTCATTTTTGCAACATTTTTCATGTTGTTGAGGATTTGTAGCGACCTCGTTCTTTGATTTGTTATCCCTAACTTTTGCCTGACTGTTCCTGTTTTCGAGATTACAGTCAGCGGGATGCCCCAGCTTTCTTAAGCCTCCTTTATAGGTTTTGGCTCAGTGGGCTTTTCTCTTTTGAGAGATTGACTGCCTATGAGATAAGGAACCACCACTGTCTTTTGATTCCAGAGGAATGCTTTTGATGTCATTCGTTGTATTATGAACTGAGAGTTTGCGACTTAAAGCGCATTTGAATTAACTGAGAGAATACCCTGCCCCAGGTTTTGATTAAAGGTTTCAATTTGTGTTAAAATAGAAAACTTCTACTTCTTTGGCTCGAAGGGGTTGACTAGGGATTATCTTCCTTATAACTCCAGTGTTTAGGATTTGAAAGAAACGCATGTACATCGTCAGCAAGGTCTGTTCAAAAGCATACTGTATAGGATTATGGCATTGTTTCGTCATCCTCCCTCTAAAGGCTTGTAACTTTTAGCAAGAGTTGAATATCATAAAGACAGTATAAGAATAGTGAAAACGTGTGGATGAATTCAAGACAAACATATGCAATGCATTAATGAAAACAAAGTTTGACAATAATAGATGATTGTTTGAATAAGCAAAGAAAAATACAACTTCAGAATTCAAATGAACAAAAGTCTCTTAGTTTGAACTAGTCATCTCAGATGGAGAATTCTCAGCAGAATATTTTCATCTCGCCATCCGGCATGAACTCCAGCACTCTTCCGTCGATCAAGTCTTGGATCTTGTTCTTCAGAGTCCAACAGTCGTCGGTGTCATGTCCAGGACTATGGGAGTGGTATACACAAAATGCATCGGGACGATAGCCAGGAGCGGAGGTGTTGGGATTCCGGGGAGGATCCTTAAGTAATCAGATTGACCTCCAACAAGCGTCTCAGTATTAGAGATGATGGTATATCAATCTCAGAGAAATGTCTTCCAGATGCATTTCGCTTGCGCCGATTACCCTGTTGTTGTTGGCGAGGTTGTTGCTGGGCTTGTGACCCTAAAGCGAGCTGGGGAGCTTTTCCTTTGTCTTCTTGTCTCAAAGGAGGTTGAATGATGATTTGATCTTCAACCTTAGTTGTTTGCCCCACTTGGTTATTTTGAAGCAGCTTGTTGACGAGGACCCTGAGCTCTTCTTGTCTTTGATCCAAGTCTTGAATGAGAGCCATCTGACCCACCAGCTGTCCCATCATCTGGATCTTCATTGTTGCCAACTCAATTTGTAGCCCTTCCAACTGATCATTCCTGATGGCTCCTGGATTCCCTAGGACCAAGCCCCTTGTGAGGAGAGCTTTTATTTCTTCTTGCCCCTGGGATAGGTTCAAGAAAATTTCTTGAAGTTAGGCGTTTTGAGCCCAGAGATCTCGGTTGTCTGGTTGGAAAGCCATTGCTGAAATAAACAGCGAGAACATGAGAGACCTGTATTAGGAGACCTGTTATGCAATGATATGTATGATATATGTATGCAATGTTTTCAAGAATCTCTCGGGGTAAACACAAGAAAAATGTTAGAGGTTGAACTTTGATCAACATCTTTGATTGGAGAACTTTGTGTCGGTGGATGTATTTCCACGAGAATCAAGCTCACCATGTCGAGTGGGTCATAGCCCCCTGATTCAAGTTGTTGCACTTGATTTTTGACGGCATTTGTTTAGAGGATAACCCTCTTGCCCCTTGGTAGACATCTGGTTCAACATGACCCTGTATCAAAAGACCCTCGAGATCCTTGAAATGGTTATTGAAAATGCTATGGTATGATGTTATGATGTTATGTACATGTATGCAAAAGTAAGCAAGTGTATATATAGACAGTCATATTCACACAAAGTAGACAAGTCCTTAGGTTTAGGCTTGCATGGGGTTTGTAGGTAAATACCCTCTTGAAGTTAGTTGGCTCAACCTGTCCTATAAATAGTAACCGGGTTCTAAGGAGCTCAATATCACTGGATTATTTTCTATGTTCATTGTTTTGGTTTAGCCACTTAACTGGCGACCAAAATATCCCAAGAAAACAATCCTCAATGAGTGTAGCATCGAGTATCTACCAACTTCGAACTGCACCAAAGTCGGTCATCTCACTACCCCTAAAAAGGCCAAGATGGTCAAGTAAGGTTCTAAGAGTTCGTTAGTGCTTCATGACATCACTCAGCGGCCCCGTATTCTCCTTGACTACTCAAGGGCTACCGGTACCCACAAATATGTCACACTAACATAGCTACTGCTTCAACCATGTCGGTATACCCCACACAGTTCCCTCACAGTTTATTTCTATTTACCTAAAAAGGTGCCCCTAAATCCGGGTGTAGGATTTACAACAAACCCAAACAAGGAACCCAAAGAGTAAAGCAATCAAAGCAATCAAAGTAAGCATGTAAAGGTGATCTAAAACCCTAAGGTAACCCCACTTTTTTTCAACTTTCCCAGCAGAGTCGCCAGTTCTGTGATATGGTGGGAGAACTGACTTGGGATTTTGCATTTTGTGTTTGCAAATGTTTCAGTTTAGCAAGAGTCGCCACCGACTTTTTATTTTATCCTAAGGAAAGGTCAAAAGCACAGGAAAGACCTTTGAGATGTTTTTGTGGGTTCGGGGGGTAGATTATGAAAAGGGAAGGTGCTAGCACCCTTTTCATCCATGGTTATCCATGGGCTCTTAGTTACTTATTTTAGATCACTTGCCTGAAAAAGTGAAAAACACAAGAAGGGGGGGGGGGTTGAATTGTAAAACTGAAAATCAATGCAATGAACAAGATATTTTTATCCTGGTTCGTTTGATCTCAAACTACTCCAGTCCACCCGTCAAGATGATTTCGCCTCTCTCCAACGAGGTCTTAATCCACTATATTCAACTGAATATTACAAACTGCTTTAACAACTGCTAAAGCCTTCTTGATGCAAACCACAACCCAGTTTGTCAAGGAAACACTTTCTTACAAAGAAGATAAAACTAAGTGTGTGAATGTTTTCTACAAAACTGTATCACAACTGTGATGTATACACAACTTAAGCTTAGAAACTAGATTGCTAAACAATAATTGAGTAAGAGGATATGAGCGTTTAGCAAACTGAGAGAAGGAAGATTATGATCAGCTTTTAGGCGTGTAAAGAGTTGGAGAGCATTAGCCAATTCAATCTTCATAGTCTTGTTTATATAGCACTGAGATTGTTGAACGTTGGAGAAATATTCTTGATTCAATGCTAATAACAAACTTTCCTTATCGAGCAGATCTTGTCTGGAATGAGGCCGTTGGTAATAATTTGCTTTCAATGCACAGTACCGTTGCTTACTTAATGCATGTTCTGGCTTGGCTCATTCTGACTCTGCTTAGCTGCTGATAAACTGTTGTTTTCTTTATCAGAGTGTTGAGCGCAGTTCTGTTCATCAGGCTTCAGCATACACGTGAGTTGATCTTCTGATTCTGGTATACTGATATAGCAACTTCTGATGCTGATGTCAAGAACCAAATTTTTGATGCTGATTAGGTGTGATCTTGCTTATACCTATCAGAGTATCTGCAAATCAGAACGTAGTAATTTAGGCAGCACATAGTTCATACATGAATCATATAAATAATATATCTTTTCATTTTGTTATCATCAAAACTTAAACATAGGGTAGTAGATTCAAACATTGTTCTAACAATCTCCCCCTTTTTGATGATGACAAAAACTGGATATTTTTAATTGAAAATAACGTGAAAAGGTATCAGAGAGATGTATCAGAGTAAGAGGTTATCAAAGATAAGGGATAAGAGATGAGAGATACTCCCCCTGAGTTTATTGCTTCCCTTTTTGATTCCAAGAGTTCTTCAGGATCAAATCTTTTTGCCTTTCTTTGAACATCAGAGTATCAGAGTCTTTGACTATCAGAAGCTTTAGATCAGCATATCAGAGCAGAGCTTCAGATCAGCGTATCAGAGCTTTTCTTGTCAGAGCTTTGCTTTGGGTCAGAGTATCAGAGCGGATCAGAGTATCAGAGCTTTAGTCTTCAGGGTATCATGGTGCTTTCTTGTACCTGTAGACTTAAGCAAAACAGAGAACATTTTCAAGTATAACAGAGTTAGAATGTTCGAGAATTTATGTCTTAGTAATCCGTTATCATTTAAAATATCATTCTTGTTCTCCCCCTTTTTGTCAGCAATCAAAAAGTGTAAGTGATGTGCTAAAACAATCAAGATCAGAAAAACTTGTCATATTAAAAGGTTCAGAATCAAACAAAACATATTAAAACAGTACAACAGATAATCAAGGAAAACATGAAAATTACATGAATGAAAACTAAGGTTGGGGAGGAAAGCGTGTGAACAGGTTCTCCAGCATGGCTTTGATCTGATCAGCAGTCTCATTCTGCTTGTGTACCATGCTGACAACAGTGTCAATCTTGCTATCCTGCACATCCATTCTTTCTTTCATCTTCTGGTCGTTTTCATCCATCCTCTGCTGTAGACGCATGTCATTCAGCTTCAGCTCTTCCAGAGTCTGCCTGTCCAAGGTAGTTTAAGAAACATCAGAAGCAGGAAGCTTCTGAGAGCTTTCTGCAACATCTTCTGCTTGTCTTGCTTCAGCTTGAATGGTCTTGTCTTCTTCTGGTTGCACCTTTGACGCTAGCTGTTTCTCAGACCAAGGTTCACTATCCAGAGGGAGCACAGCTTCCTGAGGCAGCTGACTTTCAACTTCCTTCAGCAGCTTGCTGAAGTTCTGTTGTGCCTGCTCATAGTTGATATCCTGCAACTTGAGGGCTTCAGCACGTACCCAAATTCTGAATTGTGACCAGAGCTGGTCAGAGGCAGCTGGGTCAATTATTCCAGGACAGACTTGCTTCAAAGAAGCAGTCCACTGCTGCACACCTGTTTCAAAATTCATAATACCAGAGCCAACATCTGGTTGTTTTGGTTTTGGGATGGCTATTTTATGTTTCAGATCAGCAAGACGGTCAAGGTTGGTTAAGTCTATGAAGGTCCTGCTGGGGTTTTCGGTGGTTTGCTTGGCAGCTGTTTGTTTTGGAGATGGAGTGGGAGAATCAGAAATTATGATTGGACTGTGTGGTGTTTTGGGAGTGTTTGGTGGTGTAGATTCTAGTGAGGATGGCAACTGGGCCATTGTGACTGTTGTTCCACATGGCAGCTGGATTTCCAGAGGTGATGGTTGAGGTGAATGAGGTTCAGAAGATGGAGGAGAAGGAGTTTCAGAGTGATGAAACTCAGGTTGAGGTGATGGTGGATGAATTTCTGGTTGAGGAGAGGGAGACGAAATTGCTGGTTGAGGAGAAGTTATTGGAATTTCTGGTTGTTCAGGGATGAGAGGTTCTTCTGGAATGGATGAGAGAGGTTGTTGTTGTTCTGGTTCCTCAGCAGATTGTTGTGGTTCTGGTTGTGGAGGAGGGACAATTTGTGGTTCAGAGTTTGGATTGGAGGAGTGATCAGAAGTGTGTTGATCAATGTCAGACAGCACTTTGTCAATTGCTGATGTTGTTGAAATTGTTGGTTTTGGGTGTTTGGTTCTGGGTCTTCTGAGTTGTAATGCCTCAGAAGGGTCATCTTTTGGTTCAGTTTCATCTATTGTTGGGATGGGGATTGAGATTCTATGAGAGGTTGGAGGTGGAATAGATGCTGGAATAGTAGAAGAATTTAAAACAGAAGCAGCAGATAAATTACCTCTTTTCTTGGGTGTCTGCTGGGATGATCCTTCTGAAGGTGCCTTCCTTTTCTTCGTCTTCTTCAGAGTCACTTCTGGTTGAGGTTGATGCAGATCTTTGATCTTCAGATTTGGATCTGTGCCATCAGCTTTGCACGCGTCCATATATCTGAGAACTACCACTGGCTTGGATTCTATCTGAGAGAATAAAGGAAAGTCACTCAGTGGAACTCTTCTGCTGGTGATATCAGCAATAGGAGTAGCGCTGGGTTCCTTTTTGATATTCTCTATCAACTTCATTTTCTTTAAGTTCTTCGCGTTCAGAGGCTTCCCAACTGTTGGTTCAATGGTGCTTAACTCTTGAGCTTCTATCAGATGCTCTATCAGCCTATTCTCTGTCAGAATATCTGATATCAACCTTCCAAAAGGTATCCAATCCCTCTTTGTTCTTTCTTCTTCCCTGGTTTCCTTCACGCTTGTTCTGAGGTGGTTGAACAGAAGATGAGCCAAGTTAATTTTTACCTTCTGATTAATAAAGTAGATCAGAAACTGCTGATCCACATTTATGTAATCAGGGGAACTAGTTGGCTTCCTATGGTTGAAGCACCCCAGAATTATCTTCACCCAAACTCTGTGATGATCCTTCAGATCTTTGATCTTGCTGCTGGGCACCCCATGGGTGAAAATACTTTCAGCTATGACGCCCACGTCAGCACATCTCTCAGCCATATCAATACAGCGGACGCCACCGCCACTGTAACCTATTAACTTTGCTATGTGATCCTCAGTGATCACAATCTTCTTCCCCATGATGTAGGAGGTGACTTGATGCGTTGAAGCCATCGCATGAATCCAGAATTCCTTTACTAACATAGGGAATGTTGGTCCAACCAACCTGTCAAAATACCTTTCCCATTTCTGTGCCCTAACTTCTTCAGTTAGGTCAAAACTGTTTTCCTTCAAACTTCCAAAATCAATGATCAATTCAGATAACACTTCAAGATTCTTCACAGGAGTGAGGAGTGTTCTGAATGGCACTAGATACTGTTCAGATGATGCTTTCTTATGAGGACCTGCAGAAGCACTGCTGGAGGTTGCCATGTTCACACTTAAAGATTTTGAGAAGAAACTGAGAAAAAGGGTTTGCAAGAGATGAACACAGAAAAATGCAGAGAATGCTTGAGAAATAGTGAGAAACTATAAAAGATTAGAATGAGAGGTTAACGTGTTTAAATAGAGTTCAGAAAATTTTGAAATTGTAAACGTTTTTAAGAGAGAGAAATAAAATCATAATTACGTTTTAAAAACATGATTATTTTTATTAAATGCTTGCTGATTTTGGGGGATTTGAGAAAGATACTTAAAAACGGTTACCAGACATGTGTCTCAATGCACCCAATCAGTGTTTTGCCTTCTCAGAAGCGTGCACGCGTTCTGCTTCAGAGATTTGCTGATGATTGGATGACACTTGTTTGATGTAGTGATCAGCACGTCTGTCTTTGAGCTTAGACTCTCAGATCTTTAGACTTGCATATGATACAATCTGCATGTTCTATCTTTCTAAAAAGAGATTGATCAGAAGTTCACAGAAAAACAGATACATTCTGAAGATAAATATATGGAATTAAAACATTTTCACTCTGGGCAGATTTTCATGCTGAGATGTTTCAGAATGAAATTAAACCTATCTTTAGAAAGGGGTTTAGTGAAGATATCAGCCCATTGATGGTCTGTATCTATAAATTTTAAATTCAAAATTCCTTTCTGAATGTAGTCCCTAATGAAATGATGTTTTATTTCTATATGCTTAGCTCTAGAATGTAAAATAGGATTCTTACTTAAGCAAATAGCAGAAGTATTGTCACAGAGTATAGGAATGTTACTCTCAAAAATCTGGAAGTCTTCAAGCTGACTTTTTATCCAGAGCATTTGTGTGCTACATCCTGCTGCTGCTATGTACTCAGCTTCTGCTGTTGATAGCGCAATTGTTGATTGCCTTTTGCTGGACCAAGAGATCAGATTTTCTCCCAGAAACTGGCAGCTTCCAGAAGTACTTTTACGCTCCACTCTGTCTCCAGCAAAGTCAGCATCGCAGTAGCCTACTAAACTGTAATTACTAGATTTTCTATAAAACAAACCCAGATTAGTAGTACCTTTCAGATACTTGAAAATTCGCTTAACAGCTGTTAAGTGAGATTCTCTAGGATCTGATTGGAATCTAGCACAAATACAAACACTGAATAATATATCAGGTCTTGAAGCAGTCAGATAGAGGAGAGAACCAATCATACCTCTGTAGACTTTCTGTTCTACATTTTTGCTTACCTCTTCTCTTTCCAGAATGCACGTGGGATGCATTGGAATCTTTGATGGCTTACATTCTGAGAGGTCAAATTTCTTCAGAAGATCTCGGATGTATTTGCTCTGATGAATGTAAGTTCCCTCTGGAGTTTGATTGATCTGAATTCCTAGAAAGAATTTCAGTTCCCCCATGAGGCTCATCTCAAATTCTGCCTGCATACACTTAGCAAATTTTCTTCCAAGAGAAGGATTAGTAGAACCAAAAATAATATCATCAACATAAATTTGACAGACTAAGATGTCATTCTTAACTGACTTACAGAATAAGGTAGTGTCCACCTTCCCTCTGGTGAATTCATTTTCTAACAGAAAGTTACTTAGCCTTTCATACCACGCTCTGGGAGCTTGTTTCAGACCATATAGTGACTTCTTTAGTTTGAAAACATATTCTGGATGTTTTGTATTTTCAAAACCAGGGGGTTGGTGCACATAGACCTCTTCTTCTATATAACCATTTAAGAATGCACTTTTGACATCCATCTGATACAGAGTGATGCCTCTATTAACAGCAAATGAAATTAAAAGTCTGATAGATTCTAACCTGGCGACTGGAGCAAAGGTTTCTGTATAGTCTATCCCCTCTTGCTGACTATAACCTTGTGCAACCAGTCGTGCCTTGTTTCTGATGACTTCACCTTGTTCATTTAGCTTGTTTCTGAACACCCATCTTGTTCCAATGACGTTGAATCCTTTTGGTCTAGGAACGAGATCCCATACGTCATTTCTGGTGAATTGATTCAGCTCTTCTTGCATTGCCAGAATCCAGTCATTATCCAGAAGTGCTTCATCAATAGAAGAAGGTTCAATCAGAGACACAAGTCCCATGAGAGTTTCTTCAGAGTTTCTGAAGCTTGCTCTTGTTCTGATTAGATCTTCCTTTCTTCCTAAGATAGTCTCTTCTGGGTGATCCAAGCTGCTTCTGGGTAATCTCTTCGGAGGTTGATCAGCAGCTGTTGTAGGATTGCTAGCAGTGCTCCTTTCAGACGTTGAAGGAGTGTCTGTGTTGAGAGCTTCTGATGACTTGTCTTCAGAACCTGTAAATTCAATTTCCATACCTGCAAAAACTTCATTCTGCTTTGACTTTTCAGAGTCAAGCTTATCATCAAAACGAACACTGATTGATTCTTCCACAATCTGTGTTTCTATATTGTATACTCTGTACCCTCTTGAGCGTTCAGAGTATCCTAACATAATACACTTCTGTGCTTTAGAGTCAAACTTGTTCAAATAATTCTTTGTATTTAACATAAAGCAAGTACATCCAAATGGATGAAAATATGAAATGTTGGGCTTTCTGTTCTTCCACAATTCATATGGAGTCTTTTCCAGAATAGGTCTTATTGAGATTCTATTCTGAATGTAGCACGTTGTGTTTATTGCCTCTGCCCAGAAGATCTTAGCAACGTTTGTCTCATTGATCATGGTTCTGGCCATTTCTTGCAATGTTCTGTTCTTTCGTTCTACAACTCCATTTTGTTGGGGAGTTCTAGGACAAGAGAAATCATGCAGAATGCCTCTGTCATTAAAGAATGACTCAAAATCTTTGTTTTCAAATTCTCCACCATGATCACTTTTGACTTTAACGATTCTAAGATCCTTTTCATTCTGAACTTGGTTACAGATGGAAACAAACACAGAGTGTGACTCGTCCTTGTGTCTTAAGAACTTTACCCATGTCCATCTGCTATAGTCATCTACGATTACTAACCCATACTTCTTGCCACTGACTGAAGCAGTTTTAACTGGTCCAAATAAGTCAATGTGCAGAAGTTCTAATGGCTTAGAGGTAGAAACAACATTTTTAGATTTAAAAGAAGGTTTTGCAAACTTGCCTTTCTGACATGCTTCACACAAAGCATCTGAATTGAACTTCAAATTAGGAAGTCCTCTGACCAGATTGAGTTTGTTAATCTGAGATATTCTTCTCATACTAACATGCCCCAATCTTCTGTGCCAGATCCACTGCTCGTTGTTAACAGACAGAAGGCACTTTACATTCTGACTCTTTAGTTCAGAAAGTTTGATTTTGTAAATGTTGTTTTTCCTCTTACCATTAAACAGGATAGTCCCATCTTTCTGACTAACAGCTTTACATGATTTTTGATTAAAGATTATATCATAACCGTTATCACTTAATTGACTTATGGATAACAGATTATGCATTAATCCATCTACTAGCAGAACATTATTGATAGAGGGAAGATTTCCATTACCTACAGTTCCAGAGCCAATTATCTTTCCCCTCTGATTGCCTCCAAAGCCAACGTGGCCTCCAGGCTTAAGTTCCAGGCTTTGGAACATATGCCTTCTTCCCGTCATGTGTCGCGAGCAGCCAGTGTCCAGGTACCATGACTGGTGTTTCTGACTTACTGCTAAAGATATCTGCAACATGTATTATTTTATCCTTAGGTACCCATATTTTCTTGGGTCCTGATTTGTTAGTTTTACCAAAACTCTGGTTGAATTTTGGTTTCACAGAGTGCTTACTGCTAGTGTATTTAATATCATGTGTGTGACCATACACAAAATGTGAATTCAGAGGAGTGTATTTAATAGTTAAGTCCATGACATTCTTTGGTGTAGGAACCTTACCTTGGTATCCTATTCCTTTCCTGCCGTTTCTGCTAACTCCATAGATCATTGAAGCCATTTTGCTTCTATCTATGCTTTTAGCAAGGAACTTCTGGAAACTGTGATCATACTCCTTGATGATCTCATCAGCGTTGCTGGGAGTTTCAGAAATTGGTTCCTTCTGAGAGTTTTGTAAAGTATTTTCTAATTTTGAAATCTTATTTCTCAGCTCAGAATTCTCCAATTTGAGACTCTCAGTCTTATTAGAGTCAGATTCAAGATTCCTTTTCAGGTCTCTGAATTTAACTCTAATTTGCTGATACCTTTCCAGAATCTCATTAAGGCTTTCAGCAAGTTCAGCCTTGGTAAAATTAACAGCAAAGTTAGGAAATACCTCTTCAGTGTCTGATTCAGAGTCTGATTCAGAAGCTTCATTGTCTTCTGAAATATTAGCCATGAGAGCTATGTTGGCTCTCTCATCATCTGATTCTGAGTCAGCTTCAGACGAGTCAGAGTCATCCCATGTAGCCATGAGACTTTTCTTCTTCTCTCTTCCAAACTTCTTTTTGGGCTTTTCCCTCTGAAGCTTTGGGCAGTCACTCTTATAGTGTCCTTGCTCATTGCACTCATAGCAGATGATGTCCTTGGTGTTTGGCTTTTTGCTACTAGAGGAGCCTTCAGATCTTCTGTATCCAGAGGAAGAATCTGTCCTTCTGTATCTGGAAGAAGACTCGTTCTGATCAGATCTTCTGGGATTCCTGAACTTCCTTTGTCTTTGCTTCCACAGTTGATTTACTCTTCTGGAGAGGAGGGAGAGTTCGTCTTCTTCTGATGAGGATCCATCAGATGTTTCTTCAACTGCCTGCAAAACTTTAGACTCATATTTTTTGTTAGATTTTAATGCTAAAGGCTTACCTTGCTTCTGAGGCTCGTCAGCTTCTAGCTCTATCTCATGACTTCTGAGGGAGCTGATAAGTTCCTCCAGAGTGATTTTGTTGAGATCCTTAGCTAGCTTCAGAGCTCTAACCATTGGTCTCCACTGCTTGGGTAAACTTCTGATGATTTTCTTGACATGGTCAGCAGTAGAGTATCCTTTGTCCAGAACCTTGAGACCAGCTACCAGAATCTGGAATCTTGAGAACATTGTTTCAATGGATTCAGATTCTTCCATTTTGAACGCCTCATACTTCTGAATGAGCGCCAGAGCTTTAGTTTCTTTGACCTGAACGTTGCCCTCATGCGTCATTCTGAGAGAGTCAAAAATGTTCTTTGATGTGTCTCTGTTTGAGATCTTTTCATATTCAGTATAGGAGATGGCGCTGAGGAGGATGGTTCTGGCCTTGTGGTGATTCTTGAAGTCACGCTTTTGTTGGTCAGACATTGTCTTTCTATCAATCTTCTGACCGCTTGCATTCACAGGGTGCGTGTATCCATCTGTCACCATATCCCACAGATCAGCATCATGTGCCAGAAAGAAGCTTTCAATTATGTCTTTCCAGTAATCAAAGTTTTCTCCATCAAAGACTGGAGGTTTGCCGCTGAATTTGTCTCTGTCCTCATGGTTGTCATTGCTGGTGTGAGAAAAGTTTCCTGCCATTGTGTTTTTCTGACGCTGGATCTTGTACTGACACGGTTAAGTGTTTTATCTCAAAACCAGGCGCTCTGATGCCAATTGAAGAAGTGAAAAACACAAGAAGGGGGGGTTGAATTGTAAAACTGAAAATCAATGCAATGAACAAGATATTTTTATCCTGGTTCGTTTGATCTCAAACTACTCCAGTCCACCCGTCAAGGTGATTTTGCCTCTCTCCAACGAGGTCTTAATCCACTATATTCAACTGAATATTACAAACTGCTTTAACAACTGCTAAATCCTTCTTGATGCAAACCACAACCCGGTTTGTCAAGGAAACACTTTCTTACAAAGAAGATAAAACTAAGTGTGTGAATGTTTTCTACAAAACTGTATCACAACTGTGATGTATACACAACTTAAGCTTAGAAACTAGATTGCTAAACAATAATTGAGTAAGAGGATATGAGCGTTTAGCAAACTGAGAGAAGCAATATTATGATCAGCTTTTAGGCGTGTAAAGAGTTGGAGAGCATTAGCCAATTCAATCTTCATAGTCTTGTTTATATAGCACTGAGATTGTTGAACGTTGGAGCAATATTCTTGATTCAATGCTAATAACAAACTTTCCTTATCGAGCAGATCTTGTCTGGAATGAGGCCGTTGGTAATAATTTGCTTTCAATGCACAGTACCGTTGCTTACTTAATGCATGTTCTGGCTTGGCTCATTCTGACTCTGCTTAGCTGCTGATGAACTGTTGTTTTCTTTATCAGAGTGTTGAGCGCAGTTCTGTTCATCAGGCTTCAGCATACACGTGAGTTGATCTTCTGATTCTGGTATACTGATATAGCAACTTCTGATGCTGATGTCAAGAACCAAATTTCTGATGCTGATTAGGTGTGATCTTGCTTATACCTATCAGAGTATCTGCAAATCAGAACGTAGTAATTTAGGCAGCACATAGTTCATACATGAATCATATAAATAATATATCTTTTCATTTTGTTATCATCAAAACTTAAACATAGGGTAGTAGATTCAAACATTGTTCTAACATTGCCTTTGCTTTTCAATTGTTTGAAATGGTGCTTTGTGTGTGTGGTTTTGAAAATGTTTTGAAAAAGATGCCTTGTCTAGGCAACCTTTGTAACAACTCTTATTTGAATGTTTTACAAAGGTGTTTGTCTTTTTGAAAAGATAATTCAATGTTTTTGAAAGTTGTTTTGAAGTTGTGTTGTGATGTGTGTTTGAAAAATGGCAAGGATGTTTTGCAAGTTTGATCAAGTAACTAAGAGGTATCTACCCTATTTTACTCAAAGATCTTTCTTATGTTTTTAACCTTTTTAACAGTGTTGTTTCACCATTGTATTTGGTGAACAACCTTGTGTTAGGATGTTGAACGGGACGGGCGTGGGATGTTTGTATAGTCATAGAAGGCAACATATGGGACGTTTTAGCAATGTCGTTTTTAGGGACTAGATCATTTACCGAAGGCAACATTGAGGGTCATCGAGGGACTACGATCTTTTATCGAGGGTTTTTGCTAAAACGCCCGTGCTCGAGGGACATGGCTATATTCCGAGGAAACAAGTGAGATTACCCTAAGGGTGCATGTGTGCAAAGTGTGTTTTATTGCATGCATTTGTCTTTGATTTTTAGGTTGTCTACTTGTTAGTTTTATCTTGCCATACACACCTAGTTACTAGCATTTGTACAAAAGTAACAAAATGTGCAAAAAATAAATCCTACACTATTACAACCATATTGAAGTGCATAGAAATGTAAAGGAAAAAAATAAGATAAAAGAAGTAAAAAAATGAGCTCATTCGACTTGGGCAGGAGCAGCCTTCGATTTGCATTTTGTTGGCCTCCTTCGATTGGGGCTGGCAACAGCAAAGTCACGTCTTTTGATTGGGCCTTGGCAGGGGCGAGGTCCTGTCCTTCGATTGGGCAAAGGCAGCAGCAAGTTGTATCCTTTGACTGGGGCCTGGAAGTCAGTGTATGGCAAAGCCTTCTGGTTCTGCCTTGTTGCCTTCTTCGATTGGGACCAGTGGGACAGCATGTTGTGCCTTTCGACTAGGCCTGGAATCTGTGCAAGATGTAATCTTCCTTTCTGCCTCCTTCGACTGGGCCTGGAGTCAGTGAGGAAGCCTGAGGCTTCGTTTCATATTCCTGATTCCTGTTTATTTCGTTTGAGATATTAAATAGCAACATGGCCTAAGGCCATGCTATCATTACCTCAGGGCCAGGTTAGTTCTTAAAGCATCTGTAACCAACCAAAGAACCAAACCAAAAGGAGAAGCAATAAAAACAAACTAAAGGGTGGAAACGAAAAGGTAACAAGCACTACGTATATATTTGAAACGAAAAGGAAGATTATTTATATGTTATGCTATAAATGAAGGGTTCAAGGTTAAGAATGACTTACCTTGCTTGAGGCTGGAATGTGTGCTGGGCCTTTAAGTGGTTTCCTTGAATGCTTCTGGATTCGAAGGGAGGAACCAGGGGTTATGTCTTTGATACTGGATTTGAAAGAGAAGAACAAATGTGAGGTTCTTCCTACTGGATTCAAAGGGTAACAAGGTATAGGGATGTTTCAGATTCTAAAGGGATAAGTGTTTGGATTATGGGTATGTATTTGATGAGTGTTTAAGTGTTTGAGAAAATTTGATGTTTTTGAGAATTTTATGAAGATTCGTTCGCCTGGCCAATAGATCCTCCCTTAGCTTTGCATAAATTCCTCTATTTATAGAGAAAAAGAATGGACATGTCTTCAACATCCAGCCTTGCAAAAATAATAAAATAATGGATAACGTGAAAGGTACAAGTGGGGGGCCTGTTGGCAGCAGCAGCAGTTGGGTGCAGAAGATGTGACTTAGGCCTCTGACGTTGCTTGTGCTCAGACCAAATTCAGTTTGAAAGCTGCTTTTGTGATAAAGTACTCTCTGTTTGAAGAAAAAGTATGTAGCCTTTAACCCAGAATAGTAGTATCCAAAAGGTAAAGTTTAAAACCTTTGTACAAGCTTCTGACTATATAAAGATTTAGACGCAACACAGCCTGGCAAAGGAGATTTGGTCTTGTGTCGAATGCAATAGTGAGATCGAAGCACACCCGTTCGATGGAAGCCTTTGCCTTAGTCGAAGCTTGTAGTCGAAACAAGCTAACTCGAAGGAAGCTATTGCCCAATCGAAAGCTCATGCTCGAAGGAAGCATAATGCCCAATCGAAGCCTGGGTCGAAGCAAACATATTTCCTAATCGAAAGTCCGTGTTCGAAGGAAGCAATGTTGGGTTTGAGAGGTGGTGATTCGAAGGGAATCAAAACTCCAATCGAAGCCTTTGTGTGAAGGTGGCTCATGTCTAATCGAAAGCTTGCACGCCAGGGGGTACATGTGGTCAAACGAAAGACAAAATGTTCATATTCAAAAGAGACAAATAGGGAGCAAAAGGTGCAAATCGAAGGATGTTAAAAGAGATCCTTCTGCTTTGGAAATGAAATAGATTACAAGAGGCTCTTTTCCTTGTGAATCCAAACCAAACTGTGTCAGAGGCCCATGCCCAATCGAAGGATGCAAGCCAAGTTTGTGTCGAAAGAGGCCAAAAGGCCAATCGAAAGATGCAAGCCAACCTTGTGTCGAGAGAGGCCAAAAGGCCAATCGAAAGATGCAAGCCAACCTTGTGTCGAAAGAGGCCAAAAGGCCAATCGAAAGATGCAAGCCAAGCTTGTGTCGAAAGAGGCCAAAAGGCCAATCGAAAGAGCTGAAACGAAGAACACTTGTATTTCTCCAAACTTTGTCAAAATCATATTTTTATCTGTTTTCTTCCTTTTTGACAGTTTCCTTTTAATTTTGGTACTGGAAAATTCCAAAGTACTTGTCCAAGCTTGAACCTTGAAATCCTTGTAAGAAAAAAAAAGCCTTGAGAATTGAGAGGGCAAATTTTGGGGTACAACACTATGCCTTGTTAATGCCTCTATTAATTGGCAAATTTTTTAGATGGGAGTTCTGCTCCGATGGTACCACATGCATTTGCATAGTATTTAGTTGCATTATATGATTTCATAAAGAAGTGTATTTTGATGTTGATGACTGTATATTATTGTTGAGTTTGTTTTTGATTTTGAGATGAGAAGTGGTGATGTTGTTGATCTAACTTAATATATTAATTATCATGCACTTTATTATATTGTTGGATATCTCACCCCTTCTATTTGAATGTTGCCCATATGTTGGTAACGTGCAGGTAATCGATAGTGAAGGTTGTATACCTTTAGTAGTCCGGGTTGGTGTCATTACTCTGATATGTAACACTCGGGGGGATGAACGCTTGCTGATTTTTTATTGTTGATTTTCAGTTGTTGAACCTTGAATTGCTTATTATTGAATATGTGATGTTTCGTAGTTGCTGTTTTATTTAAGATGTTATTATGATGGTTCATCCGATGTTTTGAAAGTGTTATATGTCCACGATGAATGCAATGAATTTGTTAGAAGAATTTGTGACGTCCCGATTCATTTGTATGATTGAAATTTTATAACTCTGATTTATTTATATATTTTTCTGGGGTAGAATTGGGGTGTTACAAAGTTGGTATCAGAGCAAAAGGTTAGATGCCCCAGCTGGTAAGGGTAAACAGAGAGTTGCTCATGGACAGAGGACTAGTGGGGGAGATGCTCCTGCTGGTGTGATTTGCTTTAAGTGTGGGAAACCTGGACACAAGAGTAATGTGTGCACTGCTGAAGTGAAGAGGTGTTTCCGTTGTGGCAAGAACGGACATGTTGTATCTGAGTGTGAGCATAAGAGTGTGGTTTGTTTCAATTGTAAATAAGAAGGGCACATTGGTAGCCAGTGTCTGAAACCGAAGAGGGCTCAGTCAAGTGGTAAAGTGTTTGCTTTGGTTGAGGATCTGACAGCTTCTGAGGACAGACTTATTAGAGGTACACATTTCATTAATAGTACTCCTTTAATCACTATTATTGATACTGGTGCTACGCATTGTTTTGTTGCTGCTAATTGTGTTGAAAGAGTGGGTCTTGTGTTGTCTTCTTTGAATGGAGAAATGGTCATCGATACTCCAGCCAAGGGGTCGGTGACTACTTCTCGTGTGTGTGCTAAGTGTCCCTTATCGATCTTTGATAGAGACTTTGTTGTTGATTTGATTTATTTGCCATTAAGAGGTTTGGATGTGATCTTGGGTATGAATTGGTTAGAGCATAACTGTGTTCATATTAACTGTTATGACAAGTCTGTGAAGTTTTCTACTCCTGGGGAAGAGGAAGATGGTTTGTTGTCTGCTAGACAGTTGAGGAAGTTGATGCAAGAGGAAGCACATATGTTTTCATTGATGGCGTCGCTATCTGTAGAGACTCAAGCTATAATTGAGGAATTGCAGGTGGTGTGTGAATTTTATGAAGTTTTCCCTGACGAGATTTCTGATGTACCGCCAGAGAGGGAAGTTGAATTTGCAATTGATCTTGTACCTGGTACCAGACCTGTGTCTATGGCACCATACAGGATGTCTGCGACTGAGTTGTCATAGTTGAAGAAGCAATTGGAAGAGTTACTTGAGAAGAAGTTTGTAAGAGCAAGTGTATCGCCGTGGGGTGCTCCAGTGTTGTTAGTGAAGAAGAAAGATGGAAGTATGAGGCTTTGCGTTGATTATAGACAGTTGAACAAGGTAACGATTAAGAACAAGTATTTGCTTCCAAGAATAGATGATTTGATGGATCAATTAGTGGATGCTCGCGTGTTTAATAAGATTGATTTGAGGTCGGGTTACCATCAGATTAAAGTGAAAGATGAAGATATTCAAAAGACGGATTTCAGAATGCATTATGGACATTACGAGTATTCGGTGATGCCTTTCGGTGTTACTAATGCGCCGGGAGTATTCATGGAATATATGAATCGTATCTTTCGTACTTATTTGGATCAATTCGTAGTGGTGTTCATTGATGATATTTTGATTTACTCTAAGTCAGAAGAAGAGCATGTTGAACATTTAAGAGTAGTATTACAAGTTTTGAAAGAGAAGAAGTTGTATGCAAAGTTGTCCAAGTGTGAATTCTGGATGAAAGAGGTTAGTTTTCTTGGTCATGTAGTTTCTGGTAGTGGCATTGTTGTAGATCTATCGAAGGTTGATGTTGTGTTGCAATGGGAAACTCCAAAGTCAGCTACTGAGATTAGAAGCTTCTTGGGATTAGCTGGTTATTGTAGAAGGTTTATTGAAGGGTTTTCTAAGTTGTCACTTCCGTTGACTAGGTTGACTTGTAAAGGTAGAGCTTTTGTTTGGGATGTTCAGTGCGAAGAAAGTTTTACAAAATTGAAGAAGAGGTTGACGTCGGCTCCGATTTTGACGTTGCCTAATCCAGGAGAGCCTTTTGTGGTGTATTATGATGCTTCTAAGACGGGTTTAGGAGGTGTGCTTATGCAGAATGGTAAGGTAGTCACTTATGCGTCGAGGCAGTTAAGGACTCACGAGAAGAACTACCATACGCATGATTTAGAGCTTGCTGCAGTTGTTTTTGCATTGAAGATTTGGAGGAATTATCTTTATGGTTCTAGGTTTGAAGTATTTAGTGACCATAAGAGTTTGAAGTATTTGTTTGATCAGAAAGATTTGAATATGAGGCAACGAAGATGGTTGGAATTGCTAAAGGATTGTGATTTTAGTTTGAATTATCATCCAGGAAAAGCAAATGTGGTAGCTGATGCATTAAGTCGAAAGACTTTACATATGTTAGCAATGATGATTAAAAAGTTGGAATTGATTGAGCAGTTCAGAGATATGAGCTTAGTTTGCGAGGTTACTTCGCAGAGTGTCATGTTGGGTATGTTGAAGATTAATAATGAATTTTTAGACAGTATCAGAGAATCTCAGAAGTTGGACGTGAAACTGGTAGATTTGATGGTTGGGACTGATCAATCTGAGAGTAATGATTTTAAGTTAGATGAGCAAGGTGTGTTGAGATTTTGTAACCGGATTTGTATTCCTGGTGATGCTGAGATGAAGAAAGTGATACTTGAAGAGAATCATAGAAGTAAGTTGAGTATTCATCCAGGAGCTACAAAGATGTATCGAGATTTGAAAGGTTTGTTTTGGTGGCCTGGGATGAAGAGTGATGTGGCTCGGTTTGTGTATGCATGTTTGACTTGTCAGAAGTCGAAAGTTGAACATCAAAAGTTTGCAGGATAGATGCAATCGTTGGAAGTTCCAGAATGGAAATGAGATAGCATTTCAATGGACTTTGTGACAGGGTTGCCTAATACTTTAAGAGGACATGATTCGATTTGGGTGGTTGTTGATAGGCTTACGAAGTCAGCTCATTTTATTCCTATTAACATCAGTTTTCCAGTGCCGAAGTTGGCTGAGATTTATATCAGTGTGATCGTGAAGCTGCATGGTGTTCCTTTGTGCATTGTGTCAGATAGAGATCCAAGATTTACTTCTGATTTTTGGAAGAGTTTGCAGGAAGCATTGGGTTCTAAGTTGAGGTTGAGTTTAGCGTATCATCCTCAGACAGATGGTCAAACTGAATGGACAATTCAATCGTTGGAAGACTTATTGAGGGCATGTGTTCTTGAGCAGGGAGGTTCGTGGGATACTTATCTTCCGTTGATAGAGTTCACATATAATAATAGTTATCATTCCAGTATTGGGATGGAACCTTTTGAAGCATTGTATGGTCGAAGATGTAGAACTCCGTTATGTTGGCATGAATCTGGTGAAAGTGTAGTACTTGGACCTGAACTTGTTCGTGAGACTACTGCGAAGGTGAAGTTGATTCGAGAAAAGATGAAAGCTTCACAAAGTAGACAGAAGAGTTATCATGACAAGCGAAGGAAGGATTTAGAATTTCAAGCTGGTGATCATGTGTTTTTGAAAGTTACACATGTGACTGGTGTTGGGCGAGCGTTGAAGTCTAAGAAGCTCACTTCTCATTTTATTGGGTCGTATCAGATTTCAGAGAGAGTGGGAAATGATTCTTATAGAGTGGCTTTACCGCCTAATCTTTCTAATTTGCATGATGTGTTTCATGTGTCGCAACTTCGGAAGTATATTTCAGATCCATCTCATGTGATTTATATGGACGATATACAAGTACAGGATAATCTTACGGTGGAGACGATGCCTGTACGGATCGCAGATCGTGAAATGAAGACTCTGAGGGGAAAAGAGATTGCCTTGGTTAAAGTGGTTTGGCTAGGAGCTGCCGGAGAAAGCATGACTTGGGAGTTGGAGAGCAAGATGTAAGACTCCTATCCTGAATTGTTTGATTTAGGTAAATTTTCGAGGACGAAAATATTCTAAGTGGGGGAGAGTTGTAACGCCCGTAATTTAATTAATTATTTAATTAAACTATTTTTGGAATATTTATGAAGATGTGTTATAATTAATTGGATTTATTTTACTAGAGTAGAGAATAATATTAGAGATGTAATATTATGTGGTGAAATAATATTAAAAGTGTAATATTATTTCATGTGGGCCTATTTTGAGAGAATATAACTAATAAGGGGGTGTGTTGGTTTTAAGCCCAATAAGGAATAATAGAATAATATGGTTCTTTTATTATTTGTTGTTAGAAGAGAATAGAAAGAAGGAGGCATTAGAGGAAATAAGGATTGAGAAGAACGTGCAAGCTGCGTGAGAAGGAGGAATAACGGCAAGAACGTGAATCCAACCGGATATTGTAGAGCGACCTTCAATCCAAGGTAAGGGTGGGGTTCTAACTCTATAATTGGGTTTATGATCATTGATATGTGGGTTAGAGGTGATTGTTGTCCTATTTTGATATGAGAATATATGATTGATGTATGATGAGGATTGATGAATTCTGATGAATATTGATGTCTTGATGTTGTTTAAATGCTGTAAGATTATAGGGTAATTATAGGTGATGAATTGCTTTGAATATATTAAGTTTTAGGGCGTTAATCGTGAGATCCCATAGTGAGATGCAGTAATGGAAACATTGAGTGTAACAGTATTGAAAATGCAGAATTATGCAGGAAAGAAAAACGTAGAATTAGGTGTGAAGAAAGCCAGAAGTTGTTGTTTCAGAACAATGAATCTATTAGGGATGGCGTTAGGTATTGTTCCTAATTAGTTTGATAACAGGAAAAAGAATTAAGATAATAACGTTAAGGAAAAGTAGCAGTTCTGACGTTAGAAGGATGCTGATAGAAGTTGCGTTAGATTAGTGCAAGATAGAAGTTCTGAAGTTAGACATAAGTTGTTAGAAGTTGTGTGGCCTAGTGAAAGGTAGAAATTATGATATTAGAGGTTGCATTAGTCAGAAGATGGCATTGGTCAGAAGATGTGATGATCAGAAGTTGTATCTGATCAGAGGTTGGGTGGTCAGAAGATGAGATGATCAGAAGTTGTATCTGATCAGAGGTTGGGTGGTCAGTAGATGAGATGATCAGAAGTTGTATCTGATCAGAGGTTGAGTGGTCATAAGATGAGATGATCAGAAGTTGCACCTGATCAGAGGTTGCATTAGTCAGAAGATTGTGTTGCCAGAGGTTGCATCATTAGAAGTTGTGTATTTAGAAACTGTGTTGGTTAGAGGTTGTGTGGTCAGGAGTTGGATGGCCTTTACGCTGTTTTGTGCAGGACGATAAACGTTAGATGCTAGAAGTTGTTATTGAGCTATAACGGTAGGAATAGTGACGGTCATGATGTTAGAGCTGCAGAATGACAGTGTTGTTTTACTGTAGAAATTAAATATTGTTGTGTTATTAAGTTATTAATAAATAATGATGTTTGATGATTTATAAATAAATGATGCTGGATGAACTATTTTGATAAATTGAGATGTTTTGAGATGATAAATTGAGATGTTTTGAGATGATAAATTGAGATGTTTTGAGATTATTTGAGATGTTGTTAACTTGGGTGTTATCATTACATTCATGGTTGTGTCGCATACATTGCATTTCTGAGATGAAGCTTATGCTCGTTGAGATGGCCTGGATTGACAAATTTTGAGATGAAGGCTATGCCTTGTTAAGGCTTTTATTAATTGGCAAATTTTTGAGATGGGAGTTCTGCTCCTATGGTACCACATATATTTGCATAGTATTGAGTCGCATTATATGATTTCATAAAGAAGTGTATTTTGATGTTGATGACTGTATATTATTGTTGAGTTTGTTGTTGATTTTGAGATGAGAAGTGGTGATGTTGTTGATCTAACTTAATATATTAATTATCATGCACTTTATTATATTGTTAGATATCCCACCCCTTCTATTTGAATGTTGCCCCAATGTTGGTAACGTGCAGGTAACCGAGAGTGAAGGTTGTATACCTTCAGTAGTCCGAGTCGGTGTCATTACTCTGATATGTAACACTCGGGGGGATGAACGTTTACTGATTTTTGATTGTTGATTTTCAGTTGTTGAACCTTGAATTGCTTATTATTGAATATGTGATGTTTCGTAGTTGCTGTTTTATTTAAGATGTTATGATGATGGTTCATCCGATGTTTTGAAAGTGTTATATATCTGATTAGTGCATTTTGATGCACATCCTTCCACGATTGTACTAATGTATTTATTTAGTTTATTGTGTTTATTTTTATGTTTTAATATGTTTTGCTAATTTATTTTATTTTTGCATTTAATTAATTTTCGTATTTTATTTTCAGCAACTGCAGCTTTCGTGGAAAAATTCATAACTAATTCTACCAAAATTGGATCGAGGTGTTTGATCATGCGTTGGAAAGCTAAGAAAATGGCCTACAACTTTCTAGTTTTGGCCAGAAGCTGATTCGAAGTGAAGAAAGGTTGAAAAAGTCGTTGAAGTTGCAGCTTTAGACTTTTAAGTTTTGGGTTAGTAGTTTTGGGCCTGGGTTATGTTTTCAACCCAGTTGGTTTGTAAACCGAATGGATTATTCCTCTTTAACCGGGGGGCAGCCGCATAACAGGGAATTGATCATGTTTTTACTGTAGACAAAGGGAGAAAACAATTTTGTATGAATGGGAATGGAGAACTAATCAGTTAGAGTTGATCTGCTGTAACTTGGTTTCCAAAACTTGAGGTTAATATAATTTACAATTCAATTTCTATTCATATCAATTTTGCCTTTTATATTCGTTTATTTAATTCGAATTATCTTAGAGTAATCTTGTCGGTTTGATTGAATTATGTTTCCCAATTATAATTGCGTTATATCGTATGCTTAATTCGTTATTCCGTTTGTTGATTAACCGTTTGCTTAATTCGGTGAAAAGGAACATAATTCTTATTTTTTTTCATTCTCGCTTGTTGGATGAAATTGTGATCGAATTTGAATAGGAATCCGTTAGGGAAGTTAAATTGTATTAATCGATGATAGTATGAACCCGAAACAGTAGATCGACTTATTTCATAATCACTTATTTTAAGCGCTTATTTTCTATTTTTTTTATAAATCGTCCTTAAAACCAAACCCCCCCAATTCGATTTCTGTTGTTTAATAAAATCAAGAATCCTTGTGAGAACGATATTCGAGTTGCAGTTGTCGTTAAATACTATAGTTTTGAAAAATACTCGATATGATCCGCGTGCGACAGCTGATCAAATTGGCGTTGTTGCTGGGGATTCTTGGTATTATTAGTTGTTTTTAGAGTCATAGGGTCAGTTTCTTTGAGTCTAGGCGTTAGTTTCATCGCGATTTCGTCCAATTCGCGTTGTAGAGTCGAAATAGTAAAAAAAATTGGTTTTTGGGTAAATCGCATCCGATTAGAATTTTGCCTTGACCATCCCTTGCGAAAAAATTCTCCGCTCATTTATCCCCTACTACGGAGTAGAAAAAAATCAAAAAAATTATCAAAATTCTATTTTTCACCCATTAGAAGAATTTTGTGTTCAGTTTATTTTTTTGAAAAAAATTTAATCGTTTTCCTTCTTTGTGTTTGTTTTTGCTTTTAGGGACATTGTTGGTATTTTGGGCTTTGTTACCATTACTGCATTTTAGTCCTGGCTACTAGGTCCTGCTGTCCTGAGCTTGTTGCTTTTGATCCTGAAGTAGAAAGAACATTGCACACACAACGCAGGAGAGTCCAAGTTAACACTAGTCCACCACCCACAATTGAATTTGAGTTTGAGGCTGATTTTGATTACTTGCACTATCTGTTTGATTCTGATTCTGAAGTTGTTATTGATATGGCTGACCAAAGAACCTTAAGGCAATTGGCTGCCCCTGATATAAATTATAATGGCATGTGTATTGATTATGATGATGTTGTTGCTCCTTTTGAATTAAAATCGGGTTTAATACACTTGTTGCTCAAGTTTAGTGGTCTTGCAGGTGAGGATCTGCACAAACATTTGAAAGAGTTTCAGGTTGTATGCTCTACACCATCGAAGCCTGAAGGGATCACTGAAGATCACATCAAACTTCGAGCTTTTCCTTTTTCATTGCAGGGTGCCGCAAAGGATTGGTTGTACTACCTCGAGCCAAATTCAATTGCAAGCTGGAATGCGCTGAAAAAGGTGTTTTTGGAGCGATATTTTCCTGCCTCTAGAGCTGCCTCAATGAGAAAGGAAATTTGCGATATCAGACAAGGTAATGAGTCACTCACTGAGTATTGGGAGAGGTTCAAGCACTTTGTATCCAGCTGTCCTCAACATCAGATCACCGAGCAATTACTCATCAAGTACTTTTATGAGGGGTTGATATTGATAGACCAAAACATTCTTGATGCTTCTAGTGGTGGAGCACTTGTTGATAAAACTCTAGCTGCTGCCAAAGCTCTAATAGAGAATATGTCTCTTAATTCTCAACAATTTACCACTAGAGACAATTCTGCACAAAGCAAAGGAGTGAATCAAATTCAAGCTTCTTCTTCCAACAAAGCTTTAGAGACCAGAATTGATGAGCTCACGACATTAGTCAAACAACTAGCAGTAGCAAAAACTCAAACATCAACTCTGTGTGGTATTTGTACTTCCCCTGAGCACCCGACTGATACATGTCCCATTCTGAGAGATGAATCTATCACTGAGCTGCCTCAAGCTTATGCAGCCAACCTTTA
The DNA here is from genome assembly GCA_948472305.1 of Vicia faba. Lineage (NCBI taxonomy): Eukaryota > Viridiplantae > Streptophyta > Magnoliopsida > Fabales > Fabaceae > Vicia > Vicia faba. Next base: position 71,464,737 of record OX451736.1, on the reverse strand, counting down.
CAACCAAAACAGGTACAACAACATTCCTAACATGTCCACCAACAAATATCATCTGAATTGGAGGAATCATCCCAACCTTCGATATGGAAATCCACAAACCAGCCAACAACATAACTCACCTCAACCGGCTGCCCCTGCACCTTCCGGACCGTCCTTAGAGGATATTGTTAAACAAATGGCTGTCAACAACCTTCAGTTCCAACAAAGGACCGATTCTAGCATTCAAACCTTGCACACACAGATGGGACAACTTGCTACTCAAATGAACGCAATGCAATCCCAAGGGTCGAACCAACTTCCAGCCCAAACTGTTTCCAATCCGAATGGTGGTCCTAATGCCAATGTTAGCGCAATTTCTTTGCGATCTGGAAAGGTAGCAGGAACAGCCCCTGAGAAAAATATTGAGGTAACATATGAACCTTCTACTTCTTCACCTTCTGAATCTGTTTCATCTGAACCTTCTCCACCTTCTCCTATTGCGGTGGAAACTGAAAGAATTACAGAAAGAGACTATGTGCCACCAGTTCCTTTCCCATATAGAATTCTGAAAAATAAAATAATTGAGGAAGGAGAGAAAGAAAAAGATATTTTGGATGTTTTCCGAAAAGTTGCAGTAAATATTCTGCTCCTTGATGTGATTAAACAGGTTCCGAAGTATGCGAAGTTTTTGAAGGATTTGTGTACCAACAAGAGAAGGATTAAGGGAAGTGAAAGAGTTAACTTGGGCCGAAATTTTTCTGCTTTTATTCAGCCTAAACCTTCATCCGAAAAAGTTATGGGTGAGCAAAATGTTTCAGCCCTCACCACCACTCAGGTTCTACCATAGAAGCAGAAGGATCCAGGAACATTTGTTATTCCTTGCACCATCGGGAACGGTAAATTCGATAATTGCATGCTTGATTTGGGAGTGGGCATTAATGTTATGCCCACTTCTGTTTATAATAACCTTTGTCTCGGTCCTCTGCAGCATACAGGTTTAATCATTCAGTTGGCAAATAGGAGCAATGCCCTCCCCACCGGCATAGTCGAAGACGTCCTTGTTCAAGTTAACGATTTGATTTTTCCTGCAGATTTCTACATTCTATACATGGAAGGAGAAACAAAGTCCAGCCGAGCTCCCATCATTTTAGGTAGACCATTCATGAAAACGGCAAAAACAAAGATTGATGTTGACGATGGAACCATGTCCATGGAATTTGGTGACATTGTCGCGAAATTCAACATTTTTGATGCCATGAAACATCCTTCGGAGGAGCATTCGGTTTTTCACATCGAATTAATTTCGGAATTGGTCGATGACACTTGTTCTGATTTATTTTCCATTGATTTTCCTTCTCTATCTGGATTTGATGATGTTTACTTATGTTCTGATTGTACTGACAATAACTTGTGTGTTGTGTGTGCTGAAATAGAGGATGCCTTGCAAGATGGTGTTTCCCACCAGTGAAGTTGTTGCTAATGAAGTTGTTTTTACAGTTGATACCCTTGACATCCCGGCTTCCCCAAATGCTCCATCCATAGAGCAGCCTCCGTCCTTAGAGCTGAAACAACTTCCGGAAAATCTGAAATATGTTTATTTGGAGAATAACGAAAAACTTCCTGTTATTATCTCTTCTAACCTTGATCTCGATCAAGAAAATAAACTCTTGCAGGTTCTGAAAAAGCACAAGAAGGCAATTGGATGGACATTAGCCGACCTTCCTGGTATTAGTCCGTCCATGTGCATGCACAGAATTTTACTTGAGGAGGGAGAGAAAACAGTAAGGCAACCCCAAAGGAGGCTTAATCCTTTGATCCTCGATGTTGTGAAGAAAGAGGTAACCAAACTCTAGCAAGCATGTATCATTTATCATATCTTTGACAGCAAATGGGTAAGTCCAGTGCAGGTTGTACCTAAGAAATCTGGACTCACAGTGGTGAAAAATGAAAAGAACGAACTTGTTCCCACTAGAGTTCAGAATAGTTAGAGAGTTTGTATTGATTAAAGGAGATTGAACCAAGCGAATAGAAAGGACCATTTTCCTTTGCCATTCATTGACCAGATGCTTGAACGGCTAGCTGGTAAATCACATTATTATTTTCTTGATGGTTTTTCAGGTTATTTTCAGATTCATATTGCACCAGAAGATCAAGAGAAGACCACTTTTACTTGTCCCTTCGGTACTTTTGCATATCGGAAGATGCCTTTTGGTCTTTGCAACGCTCCTGGAACTTTCCAACGGTGCATGATTAGCATTTTCTCTGATTTCATTGAAAATTGCATGGAAGTTTTCATGGAGCACTTCACTGTTTATGGTTCCTCTTTTGATGCATGTTTGAGTAGCTTGAATATGGTTTTGGAAAGATGCATTGAGACTAATCTTGTGTTAAATTATGAAAAATGTCATTTTATGGTTAAGCAAGGAATTGTTCTCGGTCACATAATTTCTGAGGAAGGTATTTCTGTTGACCCTGCTAAAATTGATGTGATTTCTACATTGCCTTACCCTTCTTGCATTCGCGAGATTCGTTCTTTTCTTGGTCATGCAGGTTTTTATAGGCGCTTCATCAAGGATTTTAGCAAGATAGCTCTTTCGTTGTCAAACCTGTTGAAGAATGATGTTACTTTCAACTTCGATGACAAATGCAAGCAAGCATTTGACTTCTTGAAGAAATCATTGACCTCCGCTCCGATAATCCAACCTCCTGACTAGACCCTCCCTTTCGAGCTTATGTGTGATGCTTCTAATTATGCTATTGGGGTTGTTCTTGCATAAAGAGTTGACAAGGCTGCCCATGTTATTTACTATGCTTCTAGGACTTTAGATTCTGCACAGTCAAATTACACTACCACTGAGAAGGAACTTCTAGCTATTACTCTGGGTTGGAACTACAATATGGATTCTGTATTGCCACATGAATACAATTAAGTTACTAAGGCCTAGGAAGATGAAACGATTGACGAAGTCGAAATGGCCAGGCATGGGCTAGTTTGTTACTATGTTATGAACAATGGAGAGGTTGAAGAACAAAATGCATTTTTCGAACGCCTAGATTCAGGTATGAAAAACCATCTCAATCCCTTGTTCATTAGGGGAAAGGTGGAGAACATGGGGATAAACAAAATCCTAGTTAATGGAGGAGCAACGGTTAATCTTATGCCATAATGCATGCTCCGAAAGATTGGGATGTATGATACAGACCTCAAAACTCACAATATGGTCATATCAAATTATGAAGGAAAAGTGGGTTACACCTTGGGTGTAATCGAAGTAGATCTCACTGTGGGATCCATTACAAGACCCACCATGTACATGTTGATTGCGTTGAAGACACATTACAAATTGTTGTTGGGCCGTGAATGCATTCATGGCGTGGGGGCAATTCCATCATCATTGCACCAAAGGGTAGCAATATGGAGAGAAAATGAGATTTTGGGGAACATAGAGACAGATCAAAGCTATTATATGGAGGAGATCAACCATGTCAATAGGATAAAATTCGATAGGAACTTAGCTAACATAGGACCATATACTGATGCAGTTGCTACATACTCCCCAATGAATAATTCTCTCTACTTCCGTACACTACACCCAACCCATGGCTTTCAATGGGATATGGAAATAATGGAGGAATAAAATGATGTAGAGGGAATACATGGACTTTGTCCAACTGGATAGAGTGATGAAGACGGTAATGATGTCTAAGTCAAATTACTTCAAAAAGATTTTGGCTTACTTAGCCAAAAACAAATTAGAAATGTCCTTGGAGGCTGAAGTCAAATATATGGTTGTCGAAGCCATTGATAAAGAAAGTCACACAAAGGGACCTGGGATAAACTTCAAGCCAAAAGCTCCCTGATGAAATAAAATCCATAGAGGAAAAATATCATAGGCTAGATGCAATATATGACGAAGATCCTTTGGGATTTAAGAAGGATCCAACAATACAAGTTGCCAAAATGATGGCACAAGATCCTCTCGAAGAAATTGATTTAGGTTATGGGTCCACTAAAAGACCCACGTACATCAGAGCCAAACTGAACCCAGAAACAAAAGACAAAGTGGTCCAACTACTGAAGAAATACAAGGATTGCTTTGCATGGGACTATGACGAAATGTCGGGGTTGAGCAGAGATCTGGTAGAATTAAAGCTGTCTATAAAGGATGGCAAGAAGCTTATCAAGAAGACTCCAAGAATATTTGTGACATAGATTCTTTCGAAGATAAAGGAAGATATTGTAAGACCCTTTCGATGCAAATTCATCAAAACTATAAGGTATGTCTGATGGATTGTAAATATAGTACATGTGATAAAAAAGAATGGATCCTTAAGGGTTTGTATTGATTTTCGTGACTTAAATTTTGCAACCCCAAAGGATAAATATCCAATGGTTGTGGCAGAAATGTTGATCGATTCAGCCGCAGACTATGAGTATCTTAGCATGCTTGATTGATACTCTAGGTACAATCATATTTTCATTGTTGAAGAAGATGTTTCAAAAACAACTTTTCAATGCCCAGGGGCATTAAGAACTTACAAATGGATGGTTATGCCTTTCGGATTAAAAATTGTTGGGGAAACCTACCAAAGGGAAATGAATTCTATATTCCATGATTTCATTGAGACTTTCATTCAGGTGTACATTGATGACATAGTTGTAAAATTTGTGTCATGTGAAAGTCATTTGGATCACCTTTGATAATCATTCAAAAGAATGGGGAAACATGGGTTAAAGATGAATCCCCTTAAATGTGCAATTTTTGTGCAGGCAGGTGATTTCTTGGGCTTTGTGGTCCATAAGAAGGGAATAGAGATTAACCAAAACAAGATGAAGGCCATAATGGAAGCGAAAGCACCATCGAAGAAGAAAGAGTTGCAATTTTTACTTGAGAAGATTCATCTCAAATTTAAGTGGATGCACTCATGCCTTTTCTCCCCTTCTACATTTGAAACAAGGTAGCTTCGAATGGAGGCAAGAACATCGAGAGGAATTTTACAAGATCAAGCAATATCTTGTTCAACCTCCATTATTGGCACCACATTGTAGGAATTGATGTATGAGATTATACATATCTATATCAGATGTAACAATAGGAAGTATGCTCGCTCAAGAGGATGAGAATGGCATCGACAGAGCCATTTACTACCTTAGTTGTGTACTTAATGGTGCAGAGACTAGGTATAGTATTGTAGAAACTTATGTCATTGTCTTGATACGGTGGGAGAACTGACTTGATGTTTTGTGTTTCATTTGCACTTGTGCGGTTAGCAAGAGTCGCCACCGACTTTTCTTTTATCCAAAAAGGAAAGGTGAAAAAGCACAGGAAAGACCTTTCGAGAATTTTCTCGGGTTCGGGGGATATATTATGAAAAGGGAAGGTATTAGCACCCTTTTCATCCATGTTTTTCCATGGGCTCTTAGTTACTCGTTTAGATCACTTGCTTTCATTTGATTGTGGGCTTGTGGTGTGGGCTTTGAAAGTATTTTGAAAAATCTATTTGTAATGGTTCTCGTCTCTATAAGAACGTATACAAAGTTTTGTTTCAAAAAGTGGTTCAAAGATGTGTTTGTGAATCGTGTTTCGAAAAATGTTTTGAAAAGAGGTTTTGTAATGGTTCTCGTCTCTATAAGAACGTATACAAAACGTTTTTGTCTTTTTGAAAATGTTTTGAAATGGTAGTGTAGGTGTAAAAGTTTTTGTCGTGAGCAAGCGAGTAACTAAGAGCGAATCTATCTACTCGAAAGGTCTTAAATTATTCTTTCCTTTTAATGGTGCTATCTTACCATTGATTTGGTAAGAAGTCCCACCATTGGATGTGACGGGACAGGCGCGGGTCAATTTCACAATCATTGAAGGCAACTTGTGAGATGCTTTAGCAATTTTTTGTAAGGGATGAGATCATTTTAATCGAAGGCAAGGTCGAGGGTTATCGAGGGACTATGATCTTTGTTTATTGAAGGGTCATTGCTAGAGCGTCTCATATTCGAGGGACATGATTGTATTTCCGAGGCAACGAGCGAGGTTACCCTAGAGGTGCGCGTGTGAAAAAGTGTGTTGGTTTCAAGTTATTTTATTCTTTGATTAGGTCATCTAGCGATTGATTTTTGAATCTTGCCATACATGCCTAGTTACTATACAGTATATGGAAAACAGTAAATCGCGGGAATTGAAATTCTACGCTATTACAAAAGTATTCGGGAATGGGGGTACAACTGTTACAAATGGGGATGAATCAAATGAAATAGCAATGTCCAAATATCAAGCAATACAACCAAATCGAATTTTTGTGCGATTTAATATAAAGCTATGGAAATCCATGAGATGAAATCAACAAAGTATGAAATGAAATGTATTTACTAGAAAAAAGAGAAAAGGTAAAACCTAATCTCATAAACATAATAATGATTGATTAAAAATATTCTTTATAATTTTTTTTGTATTTTTATTAATTATGTAAATTTAAAGAAAGAAACTAAACTAATTTATTGTTTTTGGTGTTTTATCATGTCAATTAAAATTAAAGTAAAATTTAAAAAGAAACCAAATGATGAAAATTAATTTACAAAGAAAAACTTAAATCAGTTTAATAAAATATTTTAAAATTGTATTAGTAATTTTGTTAAAAAATAAAATATAGGAAGAAGAACAAATGAAAAAAGAAAGAAGTAATATGGGCTTAAGAAAATTGATTTGGGGTGAGGCCCAAACCAAAGTATGCTATTGTTGTTAATAAAACAAGCCAGATGGGGGTGGGTTAGCAAAACGCGCATGGGCTTTAGGGGTTTGAACAAGACAGGCCCAATGTTTAAACTACATTAGTTGTTGATTAAGGGAAACAAAAACAAATTAGGGTTCTTGACCCTTTGGTACAGCGGTGCCGTTCTTACCTTATCTCATCCATCTCTTCCAATTTTCGTTCATCTTTCCACCTCTGTTACTATCTCACCGATTGCCCCTTCCTAATTTCATGAGCGAAACGACCCTTGGCCTCTTTGTCTCACCCTGATTTACGTTTTTCTGGAAACCCTAAATTCTGATTTATGCCTAAAATGTTCGATTCTAGCTTATCTGATCTCCCCCCCCCCCCCCAATTTTTTGTTGCCGAAGCGCTCTCTCTCACCTCCTAACCAAGCTTTAATGGTTTTTTTCTTGGAAAGGTGAAGTTCTGTGGTTATTGAAGCTTTGAACGATTTTGTTATTTGTTTTGTCTTGTTACGTTTTTTTTGTTAACATACTTTATTATCCATTGAGATGCAGGGAATGGCTTTTAGGGATTTATGAGAAAGATGAAAAGTTCATACCTGTTTGGAATTCTTTCTGTGAAATGGAAAGGAATGGTGAGACTGAGGGCGACGCTCCTTGGTGGCCGGAAACGGGGGGGAGAAATAACGATGAAGGCCTTGGTATTTCTGGTAACCTTTTTTCTGTCCTCTAAGCTTTGAATGATGATGATGTTGTTCTTCTGGGTTTTGTGAATTTGAAAATGATTCTAGGTTTTTTTGGAATGGTGTTAATGTGTTTTGAGTTACAGGTTATTTGTTGCAAGTTTTTTGATCTTGTTTTTGGTTATGGATTTTTGGAATGTTGGTATTAAGATGTTGGTTTACAGTTTTCAGGTTGGTGTTTCTGTTTTTTTTTTGTTATGTTTTGATGTTGGTGTTTCCACAAGTTTGATGAGTTTGGCCCTGTTACAGTTTTGGTTTGAGGAGTTTTTCTGGTTTTTGATTTATATGCAGTTTGGCTTTTTTGGCAGGTTTGAAGGTTGATGGTTTAAAGATGGTTCTATAAGCTTGAAGATTGAGACTTTTTTCTGTTTTGTTTTGGATATGTTTTGGTTATCTATTTTTGACAGGCTTTGGAGGTTTTGTGATTTGGTTCTTGCTATTGGTTTGATATTTGTTCCAGATTTTTGGAACTTTGACAGTTTTGAAGACTTGAGTTTTTTTTTAGGTTTTTGAAGTTTGATAATTTTTCTGAGTTTTAAAATGGTTTGGTGTTTTGAGGCTTTAACAGGTTTAGTTTGGTGGTTTGAGGTTTGAGGATGGTTTGACAGTTTGGATGCTTTGACAGTTTGGGATTTTTGGTTAAAATGTTTTCTCTTTGGATGTTTGACAGTATTTTTAATTTGAGATTTGTATTTTGTTGGCTTGAGATCAGGCTTGGGATTTTTTGACAGTTGAGACTTTGGTTTGACAATTTTGAAAACTTGAGGTTTTAGAGGTTCTTTTGGTTTACTCAGTTTGATAATTTTTCTCTATCTCCGTTTGCTTGAGAGTTGTCTACTGTTATATTCAAGTTGCTTTAGTTGAATTCTTATTCAAAAAGGGGGGAAAACAAAGAAATTGAATATTTTTCTATGTTGTTCCTTTGGCTTTTTGATGGCAGTTTTGTTTTCTAGCAGCTTCTATGCAATTGTGACAGTCAAGGCAGCAGGGCTGTGCATCCCTAGGTGACTTCTTTCCTCTCTTCTCTCTCAATGACCCTAATAGTCAATTGCTCTTTTGCCTTTTTCTGAAAAGTTTGCAATAAAATGGAAAATGATGAAATGGCTATTGAACAAGCCTCTTGTTTGTTTGACTTAGTTTACCATATTGCTATACTTATTTTGCCGTCTGCTCTAGCTTATGATGTTTGTTGCTTGTACTGCTGCCCAGTTTGCACTGTTGTTTGTTACTTGCCATTTTGCTGCTTGTTTGGCTCTGTTTTGCGCCTTCTGTTTGGAATATTTGTTTGGCTGTTGTTTGGGCATCTTGTTTGTTTGGACAACCTTGCTGCATTTGTTCTTGTTTGGATAACTTTGCTTGCATTTCTTATTGCTTCTTTTTGTGAACCAAGAGGAATAATTCTCTTGTGATTTGCAAATAGAGAAAATAAAAATGTGATGAATTAAAAATAGCTTTCTGATTCCAAATTGCAAACTTTAATGATGAATAGCATTCTTTCTTTTGAAAATTCTTGCTCGTGCCCAAATAATTGTACTAACTATTTTTCTGTCTTTTGTTTTCATGTGAGCACAACTGGATGGTGGCAAAGCAGGGGAAGCAAGAGACTATGTGGCAAGCATGGAAGCAAAGGAAGCTCAGTCAACCTTAGGCATAGATCCATTGGTATTTTCTTTGTAATCTAGAGAGAAACATTCTTGTATTGTAATCAACAATTGTACTAATTTATTTTTTAATACCATAAGTTATAGAACCTAAAGTATTTAAATAATAAATTGTTTTGTAACAACTTTTGAAATAAATGGAGAAAGTCTTATGAGATATTCTGGTGTCCATTGAAACCCTTTACTGTCAATAACTTGTAATTTTCTCTTCACATCTTAACTGATTCTTAAAGATTCCCAATCAAGATAATTGAAACAAAATGCTCTGATCTGATAATTTAAATTCCAATAATTCTGTAATCTTGCAACTGCATTCCAAACAAACACGCACTGTATATTCCATTTCCTAACCAAGCAAATGTTTTAAAAGACGCAAACCATCTGGTTAACCTGGATCAAACAATCATGAGTATCTTACATGGCAGTCTTAAATTCCATATCTTGTCCCAAACAACCATGCCTTGAGAACAAACATTGTCTTTTCAGTAAACTTGAGAAAGCATGAAAACATGTGAAAGCCAATTGGATCTTTGAGAATTCATTTCTTTTGAGAATTGCAAGAAAAACCCTAATTGTTGGTTTACTGCCACAGGAGAAAATTTGTTTGATCGATTCCTAAGCCAACTTGAATATCTGAGAAACCCTAGGGTTGTGCTTTCTATGAAAAATGGGAGGGAAAATTTTGGGGTACAACAGCTGCCCCTGTTCAATCTTCTTGAACCTGAAGAGTTAGATCGGCGATTTTTTCCGTTCGTGACTCGAAGGTAAAAGATGATTGGACACTAGAGTGTCCATAAATTTACGCTCGACAAAAGTGTAATTGAGGGAATGGGCTTAAAGATTCCATTTGGAGAGATGTTAGAATCTTGTTGGAGATGGGCTTGTAGATGCCATCCAAGAATGTTTGGTTGTAAGTCGGCAGAATAAGCATCAGAACGGTGTCCATATTTGGAACGTATCTGAACTGTATCTTTACTTGAATCCGAATAAGCGACAGAATGGCTTCCGTGTCTGGAGCATATCCGTAGGATGAAATTGAATAAGCGACAGAATGGCTTCCGTGCCTGGAGCGTATATGGATTATATCTTGAAAGTAAGTCTGAATGAGTAACAGAATGACTTCCGTGTTTGGAGTGTATCTGTACTGTATCGGTACTTGGAGTTTGAATAAGTATCAGGATGGCATCCTTGTCTGGAGCGTATCTGAACTGTATCTGAAGTTGAGATCTGAATGAGTGACAAAATGACTTCCATGTCATGAGCGTATCTGGACTGTATCTTGAAATTAAGTCTGAATGAGTAACAGAATGACTTCCGTGTCTGGAGTGTATCTGTACTGTATCGGTACTTAAGTCTGAATGAGTAACATAATGACTTCTGTGTCTGAAGTGTATTTGTACTGTATCTGAAATCTTTGAATATTTGTTAAAGATAGCTGTTAATCTTATCCTGAAAAGGGTAAAATGTTAGCTGAAACACAAAGTTATGTTGCATGTATGATGCAATAAATGTGTTTTATCCATGTTTATGATATATGAATGTAATGTATGCGCATGTAAGCTGATTTGCTGTATTGCTGAGGAAAAAAAATCCTTGACTGCTGTCGAGGAAAATAAATCCTTGACTGCTGAGGATTCCGTTGTGAGAGTAATGCCATATACTTCTTGAGGAATCTGCTTGGGGAATCTAGAGAATTTTAATGACCTCTGTTAGGGATTATCGACGGGAATTCTTGTTCTGTCGAGAAGCAATAAAAACTCTATGGGGAAAAAGTTTATCCTGTAGTGAAAGCTTTGTGGGGAAAAGCTTAATTCCGCTGGGGAGTTCAGGAGTTTGGGTTATATTCCAATTTACTGGGGAGTTACACTAGGTTGGGGAGAAACAAAAATTTAACCGTTATCTGGTTGATTTGAAGTCCTTAAGACAACTTGCTGGGGATATCTGGAGAAACTGGAAGATTTCCGCTGTGGGTTGAAAGTTTCAGCTCCGTTAGGGATTGGTAGTTGGTAGTCTCATCTCCGCTGGGGATCTGTAGTCCAAAGTTTTGGCTCCGCTGGGGGATCTTAATGACGTGCTGTAGAGATTGCTCATGGAATAGCCTAAAGACGTTTTCCTAATCTTTCTACCTGTCAGTAATTACTCTTTTTCATCATGTTTATTTGTAAACAGTAATTATGTTCAAATGCATATGTTCATTAATGAATCATTGGACGTTTTTGCAAATAAAACACAAGTGTAGAGAAAAAGGCAAATAGTTTTCTCTACTTTGAAAGAGATATCTTTGTATTTACTTTGAATAGGTATTTTGTACAAAGGAGACAGACATCCTAGTAAGAGGATGGTGTCATAAAAGTAAGAAAAATTTATACAAAGAAAGATAGCTATGTGTGTAAAAATCCCATGGGGTTCCTATTCTGCTATAGCCTTCGTATCTCCGAATATCTTGTCCATTCGTTGCTTCGTCTGAAGATGATTGAATTGATCAGAAGCCTCAGAGTTCGTCCGTGAAGAGATAGTTTTTTTAAAGTGATCCAACGATACATAGTCATACGCTTTAATTCCCTAACTTTTGCATGGACCGCCCTTTCGGGTTTTCAGTCCACCGGGAAACCCTTTTTGCCCAAGTCTCCCTTTCGGGTTTTCAACTTTCCGGGTGTACAGATTTTTTTTGTTTTATCCCTAATTTTTGCCCGAACCTTTTGGTTCGCCGGGATGCCCTTGTTTTGCCTAGGTGTGTCAACCTAGCGGGTCTCTTATGCGTAGTATCTTTTGACTATGTCTGTGTTCGCAGGGTGCGGCAGATCTTCGCCGTCCATGGTGGTTAAAATCATTTCCCCACCAGAAAAGATGTTCTTGATCATAAATGATCCTTCGTAGGTAGGAGTCCATTTTCCCCTGGGATCACTTTGTGGTAAGATGATGCGCTTGATCACAAGATCTCCAACTTGATACACTTGGCGTCTGACTTTCTTGTTGAAAGCCTTGATCGTCCACTTTTAATACGTCTGACCATGGCAAACAGCAGTAAGTCTCTTCTCATCAATTAAGTTTAACTGATCAAGCCTGGTTTGGATCCAATCGTCTTTACTCAAACCAGCATCTTTCATGATTCTCAAGGAGGGAATCTGAACCTCGATAGGTAAAACAGCTTCCATGCCATATACCAAGGAATAGGGTGTTTCCCCAGTTGATGTGCGAGCCGTGGTACGGTACCCGTGGAGAGCAAACGGTAGCATCTCATGCCAGTCCTTGTAGGTGACTGACATTTTTTGTATGATCTTTTTGATGTTTTTGCTTGCAGCTTCGACAACACCATTCATCTTTGGTCGATAGGGAGATGAATTATGATGTTGAATCTTGAACTGCTCGCACAAGGCGGTGATCATAGTATTGTTAAGGTTTGTACCGTTATCAGTGATGATCCTTTCGGGGATACCGTACTGACAGATAAGGTTCTGCTTGATGAAGCGGGTAACAACATTCTTAGTAACGGATGCGAAGGAAGCTGCTTCGGTCCACTTTGTAAAATAATCAATGGCCACCAGAATGAAGCGGTGTCCATTGGATGTTGTAGGCTTGATCTCTCCAATCATGTCGATTTCCCACATAGCGAATGGCCAAGGAGCTGTTAAGACATTTAGAGGAACCGGAGGCACGTGCACCTTGTCTGCATAGATTTGACATTTATGACAAGTCCGGGAGTGTCGATAGCAGTTTGCTTCCATGGTAGACCAGTAGTAGCCTGCCCGTAGAATCTTCTTTGCCATCGTATGCCCGCTAGAGTGAGTGTCGAAGGTACCTTCATGCAATTCATCCATAATCCTTTCAGCTTCAGCTTTGTCCACACAACAGAGTAGAATAGAATCATGACTGCGCTTGTACAGGATGCCATTGCTCAGGAAGAACTTAGCTGAGAATCTCCTTAAGAATTTTTTGTCATTGACTGAAGCTCCTTCTGGGTATTCCTGAGCCTCGAGATACCTTTTGATTTCGTGAAACCAAGGCTGGTCCACTACTTCTTCAGTATTAATCTCATGACAGTGCGCCGGTTCGTCCATCCGTTCAATGGTGATCTGGAGAGCCTCGTTGTCCCAATTAAGTTTAAACATGGATGACATTGTAGCTAGAGCATCTGCTAGCTGATTTTCTTCTCGCGGGAAGTGCTCGAAGGTAATCTGCTCGAAATATGATAATAATGTCAAGACATGTTCTTTGTAAGGGATGAGGTTTGGATGCTTAGTGTCCCACTCTCCTTTGATTTGACTGATAACCAAAGCTGAGTCCCCAAACACAACTAAAGATTTGATTCCCAAATCTATGGTAGCCTTAAGTCCAAAGATGCACGCTTCATACTCTGACATGTTGTTCGTACAGTTGAAGCAAAGTCTGGCAGTGAAAGGAGTATGGCAACCTTCTGGGGATATGAGTACCGCACCGATACCGTTGCCAAGTTCATTAGAGGCCCCATCAAAGTACAGGGTCCATCGGGATCCTTGTTCAGGTCTGTCATATGGTATGAAATCTTCAACATTGTCCAATGTCATGATGTCTTCGTCGGGGAAGTCAAACTTCATGGATTGGTAATCTTCGATAGCTTCATGGGCCAGATGGTCAGCTAACACACTGCCCTTTATAGCTTTTTAGGTCATGTACTGTATGTCGTATTCCATTAAGATCATCTTCCATCTGACTATCCTTCCGGACAAAGCAGGCTTTTCAAAGATGTATTTGATTGGATCCATCTTAGATATCAGCAAAGTGGTATAAGTCAACATATACTGCCTTAGCCGGCGAGCAGCCCATACCAAAGCGCAGCAAGTTTTCTCGAGCAGTGAATATCTGGTTTCACAGTCAGTAAACTTTTTGCTAAGGTAATAAATGGCATGCTCTTTTCGGCCAGACTCGTCATGCTGCCCCAGTACGCACCCCATTGAATTCTCTAGGACGGTCAGATACATGATTAGCGGTCTTCTTTCGACGGGTGGCATCAAAATAAGAGGCTCTAGCAAATACTCCTTGATTTTATCGAAAGCAACTTGACAGTCATCATTCCATCTAACTACCTGATCTTTCTTCAACAGCTTGAAGATTGGTTCACAAGTAGATGTTAGGTGAGAAATGAACCTAGCAATGTAGTTTAGGCGTCCCAAAAAACCTCTGACCTCCTTCTCAGTGCGAGGAGCAGGAATTTCTTATATAGCTTTGACTTTGGCAGGATCAACCTCGATGCCTTTGTTGCTGACAATGAAACCCAAGAGTTTACTGGATCGGACTCCGAATGTGCACTTGTTTGGGTTCAATCTGAGCTTGTACTCCTTCAACCTGACAAACAGCTTTTACAAGTGATCAAGATGTTCTTCTTCAGTTTGCGATCGGGCTATCATGTCATCTACGTAGACCTCTATCTCATGATGTATCATATCATGAAACAAAGCTACCATGGCGCGTTGATAGGTTGCCCCGGAATTCTTCAGTCCGAATGGCATCACTTTGTAGCAGAACGTACCCCACTGTGTAACAAAAGTAGTTTTCTCCATGTCTTCAGGTGCCATTTTGATCTGGTTGTAACCTGAAAATCCGTCCATGAAAGAAAATACCTTGTGCTGAGCCGTATTGTCAACCAGGATGTCGATGTGCGGAAGTGGAAAATCATCTTTAGGACTGGCCCTGTTTAAGTCTCTATAATCCATGCACATTCTCACTTTGCTGTCTTTCTTAGGAACAGGCACAATGTTAGCAACCCATTGAGGGTAGGAAGTGACAGCCAGAAATCCAGCATTGAACTGCTTCATAACTTCTGCTTTGATCTTCTCTGACATGTTAGGTCTCATGCGGCGGACCTTTTGTTTCACCAATGGACAGTCTTCTCTTGTGGGTAGACGGTGTACCACGATGTCTGTATCGAGTCCTGACGTGTCTTCGTATGACCAGGCAAAGATCTCAACATACTCATGCAGTAGCTGAATTAGGCGCTCCTTGACACTTGGCTCTAGATTGTCACCCACCTTGATTTCCATTTTATCTTCCTCGGTACCCAAGTTGATTGTATTCAACTGCTCTTCATGAGGCAGAATAGCCCTTTCCTCTTGTTGTAGAAGTCTAGCCAATTCTCCTAGCACCTCACAATCTTCCTCACCTTCGTATTCGGCTTGGTAGATCAGATCTTCAAAGTCACTGAAGGCTATAGCAGTATCGTTACCCATGGGATCCGGAATGGAAGAGTACCTGCATTTGTGAGTGTGGGTATGTGTAAGGGTATAGCCACCTTTAAACAAATAAAATGTAAAAAGAAAGACAATTAACACAAAAGTTTATATGTGAAAACGTCCATGATTCATTAAATGGCATATGAAGATGAAAAATAAGAACCCTTACAAATGGACCTTTGTGCCTCGGGTAAGACACAAGGTTAAAAAAGTACGAATTGTTTGAGAATTATTACAGATCCAACAGAAATGGAAAAGATAAATTACTGCGGTATGAAAGTAATCGGAACAAAGTCTTTTGCTTCCCAGTTGCACAGCCCTTCGCCAACAGTAGGAAAAATCCAGTCTTCCATGCTGCCCTCTTCTTCACTGTCCTCTAGTGCATTGACTCCATGATGACTGATCTTCACAGGTGGCCCTCCGGCACGGGCGTGGCGCACGGCCTTCTGACCAGTTGAGGTGAATCCCAAGCCGAACTTGTCTGATTTGAAAGGAAAGTCTGGAAGCTTCCCCCAGATTATAGATCCGACTTCTTCCACTGTTGCCCTTGCATCCTTGAGAGATGACATCCAAGGCGGAGGTCTGGTGATCGTGGGTACAAAGGACACTGTCTTGGTCGTTGATATCTCCTGAGCTACCTCCTCAAAATGCTGGAAAGGAGTTTCGATGAATTCGCCATCTAATTCTACATAACGGAACGAATTCAGATGATTGATCGTGTATTCCTCTTCGCCGTGAACAATTATGATTTTCCCTTGGACATGGTACTTGAGAATTTAATGCAGAGTAGAAGTGACAGCTCCAGCATGGTGGATCCAAGGTCTTCCCAACAAGCAAGAGTAAGAAGGACGGATGTCCATCACATAGAATGTGGAGTTGAAGGTTTCAGTTCCCACCTTAATCGGGATGTCCACCTCCCCGTGGACCATCCTTTTAGAACCATCAAAGGCTCTGAAAATGATATTGTTGGGTTTCAGGGTTAAGCCTTCACAATCCAGTCTATCCAAGGCTTTCTTCGGCAAGACATTCAAAGACGAACCAGTGTCTACCAGTACGTGTGCTAGGGTTGTCCCTCTGCATTCCACTGAGACATGCAAAGCATCATTATGTTTTCTCCCTTTGGAGGTCAAGTCTGCATCGGAAAATCCCAGGCCATTGTCAGCTGTTAGACTAGCCATACATTCCTGGAATTGATCAGCGGAGGTTTCTTGTGGCACGTGGGCCGTTTTCAAAAATCTTATCAGAGCCTTAGCATGAGCTTCTTAACAAAGCAACAGGGCCAGCATGGAGATCTTTGAGGGGATTTGCCCCAGCTGTTCCACCACATCATAATCGCTTTTCTTGATTATTTTCAAAATTTCCTCCATTTCCTTTTTAGAGGTTTCAGGGATGATCAACGGCTGAGCCCTCATCCCGATGGGCTCTTCTTGGATCCCTTTCCCTCGAACATTAGTAGCAGCATAGGGGATAACCATGGGGGTTGTGACTTCTTCTATGATTGGTGTACTTGCAGATACGCTTACCGGTGTAGAGATAACATTAGGAGCAGCTGAGGGTCCAAGAATTGCCTTTGGAGGGGCAATCTTTGGAGAAAAGATTCTTCCACTACGAGTAACTTTGCTTGTTCAGGAAATGTTACTGATATCAGAATTGTATTCTTCATAACTCTCTTCCTCGGCGGTCTGTTCAATATGTTTAAAACCATGGTAGTAGATTTCTCCACCATAATTCCATGGTATTGATTTGTCGGACTTGTACGGGACTGGACCGGGCATGGTTATCTTCAAAGGTGCAGCCTTCGGAGTGGGTGTAATCCTAACAGGTCTTTTAGGGACCTTGGAAGGATTGGCGGATATGGTTATTATTGAAACATCGTTAACAGGAGTTGGTAAAATAGGAGTCTTCTCAAATAGGATTTCTTGGTTATCAATTAGGCGTTGGATGCCTATCTTCAACAATGGACAGTGGGTTAATGAGGATGAACAAAGGTGACAATCTTCTTCACAACCTGGGAAAACCCCAGCCTTCAACAAATTTAACTTGATTATAGGGAGCGGAGTTATCAAATCATCTATAGTAGCAACAAACAGATCCTCCTCAACAGCATGGGCGTTGTGGTCGTACCTTGGCATGGGAGAAGAGATAACATTAGGTTTTTCAGGTGCGTCGAATTCAACTTCTTTAGCATCTATCAGATCCTGAATTTTATTCTTCAGGGCCCAACAATTATCAGTGTCGTGCCCTGGGCTCTCCGAATGGTAAGCGCACCTGGCGTTCGGATGGTAATATGGAGAAGCAGTGTTAGAATTTTTAGAGGCCTCTTTCAGCATGGCCAAATTCAACTTCAGAAGATGTGGTAGGACTTGAGCAAGAGTCATGTTTATCTTGGTGAATTTCCGTACAGGCCTTTCCACCCTTTGCTGGTAATTTCTCTGTTGATCATTCCTCGGCTGATTGTTTCTTGGCTGGTTTGATGCAGACTTTTGAATCATAACGGCCCCCACCGCTGGCCGGCGCTCAACTCTTCCTTGATTCCTCTGAGCATAGACAGCAGACAATTCCTTCTTTCCCGTGAAAGGTTTTCTGATGGCAGCAGAAGTAGATGCATCTTTTTGAATTTTCCCGCTCTTAATACCGGCCTCCACTCTTTCTCCGGTTAGAATTAATTTAGTGAACCCAGCGGACGAACTTCCAATTAGGTGATTGAAGAAAGGACCTGACAGGGCACCTAGGAACATGTCTACTATCTCCCTCTCAGATAGGGGTGGTTGCACCCTTCCGGCCAAATCTCTCCATTTTTTGGCGTAGTCTTTGAAGCCCTCATTGGTAGCCATGGCCATACTCTGTAGCTGAGTACGGGTTGGCGCCAAGTCGGCGTTGTATTGATACTGTTTATAGAAGGCGGATGCCAAGTCTTCCCAATTATGGACATCTTCTCTCTCCAACTGGTAGAACCAATCAAGTTGTGTTCCTGACAAACTGTCCTAGAAAAAGTGAACCCACAAGTCTTTGTCAGAAGAATGTGGTTAAATTTTCTTGACATAAGATCGTAGGTGCATCTTTGGGCAATACACCCCATCATACTTAGCAAATAGTGGCACTTTAAATTTAGGAGGGATTACAATTCCAGAAACCAACCCTAGCTCCTCAAAATCCAGCCTCGGTACTCTTTGTACTTCCATAGCAGCTAAACGCTCTTCCAAGTTCTTGTATTTGTCATCGGCCGGAGGGTATTGCTATTCAGAATAGTCCTCATCTTCCTCTTCTTCAGCTTCAGAATCAGATGGCACTGCCGTTCCCTTTCCTTTTCCTTCCCCTTCCTCAGAGGTTGATGGAAATTCCAAGACCCTTCTAGCTTGTCCTTCAAATCTTCTGCCCGTGATAGCCACGTCGGCTCGCTTTTTCTTCTTTTTCTCTTTTCCTTTCTCTATAAGAGTCTTGAGCTCCTCCTGCCCCTTAGCCAAGGTCAAGAGTAGCTGTTGAAATTGTGAATTCTGAGCTTGCAAGTCTTTAACCGTTTGTTCAAGATCCATGTTGCTGAAATAAACAGCAGAGGGATGAGGAAACTTCTTGCAAAGACCTGCTTATGCATATGATGAATGATATGTATTCATGTAATGCTTTCAAGCATTCAAAAATTAAAATTTGTTTTAAACAAAAAAGAAACACACGTCATATTAATAAGATAGAATTTGTTAGTACATCAATGCCCCTTGGGCAAAATAATACAAAATTCTAAGGTAAAAAGACATTGCGCATCCTCTTTGGTGCAATGTAGGTGTTGAGAGTCTGCTCTTCATGAAGTAACCGAGTGAGTTCTAAAACCTTCTTCTCGCTTGTGTAGAATTGGGCTTCAAAAGTATCGCGTTCTCCCTTGAGCTGTACCCAACTCCTTTGCAGATCTTAGAGTGATGTTGGCATGTCAGGATGTAGGAGGGTATATGGAACCTCTCCTTCCTTAACAAGCTCTATAATCACTGGGAGAATGGAGGGGTAAGGCATCATAAGACTTTGGGCGCGGGTTCGTACCCACTTGAGGTAAGGCTCAAGAGGGATGGAATTCTTGTGTCCCAAGATCTTACTGTCTACCTTGTTAGGCATCCTCCAAGCTCGGATGAACCTTTGTTGGAGTCCTTGATTGTCGTTGTCGAAATCGAAAACCAAGCCTTGAATCAGCATGTCATGTGGGCCATCCCTTCGGGCATAACCAAATTGTCTTAGAGCCAAGCAGGGGTTGTAGGTGATGCCTCCCCTAATGCCAAGTAGAGGGACATTAGGTAATTCCCCACAACTATCGACGATGATAACATTCTCTCTGGATCGAGAACACCAATGAATATCTGAATGTGTAAGAGTCATCAATCGTTGTGACCACCTCAAACCTTGCTCATTCTTCAAGACTGATTGGGGAAGATGAGAAATAAACCATCTCGCCAGTAGGGAGTGCAGCACATGAGAACACCTCTTTTCCTTATTGTTCGAGTGTGAAAAGAGTGTAAGATATCTCCAAGTAATGTAGGCACCGGATTGCGTGACATGAAAATCTTGACAGCACTTACATCTATGAGTTGGTCAGGGTTAGGGAACAAGACCATCCCATAGATGAGAAGAGCTACAATCTCCTCAAAAGCTAGCAGGTCTAGAGAATTCCAACAGTCTTGGGCCTTCTCAAACAGGAATTTTGCTAAGAAGCCTTTGACATCACTTCTAGTTTCCTAATGACCTGTGACATCTGATGGTTGCAAGTACAGGGCTTTAGCAACATCTTCTGGCTTTGGATCTCTTTTCGTACCATTGATGGGTAGTTGATTGAGAATAGGAATCCTCAAGAGTTGAGAAAATTCCTCCAAAGTAGGCACCAGCTGGTAGTCATGAAATGTGAAGCAGTGATGCAGAGGGTCAAAGAACTAGAAGAGAACTTTCACCATGTCTTCCTCTGTGTTGGAAGTGACTAATTTGAGAAGACGACCATGCCTCTCGGTGAATGGAGAATTCTCAGGAATCCTTGAAGCTAGCTCCTTGAGTTGTGGAGGAATTCTTACAAGGTTGACCTGGATAGTTTTCCTGCGAAGTGAATCCATAGCCTACAAAACAGGAACAGAGATGAACTTCCAAAAATCCTTGAAATGGTTAGTGGATGCATATGATGCTTCATGATGTTCATGATGTTATGCACAAGTATATATGTAAAAGCAAGTCACACAAGTTCCTAGTTTAGGCTTGCATGGGGTTTCATAGGTAAGTACCCTCTTAAAGTTTAGTTGGCTCAACCTGTCCTAGAAATAGTAACCGGGTTCTAAGGAGCTCAATATCACTGGATTGTTTCCTTGTTCATTGTTTCAATTCAGCTTCTTATCGGCGACCGAAATAATCCAAGGAACCAACCCTCAATGAGTGTAGTATCGAGTATCTACCAACTTCGGACTGCACCAAAGTCGGTCATCTCACTACATCCTAAAAGGCCAAGTTGGTCAAGTAAAGGTTCTAAAAGTTCGTTAGTGCTTCATGACATCACTCAGCGACTCCGTATTCTCTTTGATTGACTCAAAGGCTACCGGTACCCACAAATATGTCACACTAACATAGCTATTGCTTAGACCGTGTCGGTATACCCCGCACAGTTTCCACAATGTATTGTTATTTACCTATGAATGTTTCCCAAATCCGGGTAGAGGATTCAAACCCAAACAATAGAACCAAAGTGTAAAGCAAACAAAACAAGCAAGATAAGCATGTAAAGGTGATCTAAAACCCTAAGGTAACCCCACTTTTATATTTTCCCCAGCAGTCTCCAGTTCTTGATACAGGTGGGAGAACTGACTTGATGTTTTGCGTTTCATTCACACTTGTGTGGTTAGCAAGAGTCGCCACCGACTTTTCTTTTATCCAAAAAGGAAAGGTGAAAAAGCACAGGAAAGACCTTTCGAATATTTTCTCGGGTTCAGGGGGTAGATTATGAAAAGGGAAGTTATTAGCACCCTTTTCATCCATGGTTTTCCATGGGCTCTTAGTTACTCGTTTAGATCACTTGCTTTCATTTGATTGCGTGCTTGTGGTGTGGGCTTTGAAATTATTTTGAAAAATATTTTTGTAATGGTTCTCGTCTCTATAAGAACGTATACAAAGTTTTGTTTTGAAAAGTGGTTCAAAGATGTGTTTGTGAATCGTGTTTCAAAAAATGTTTTGAAAAGAGGTTTTGCAATTGTTCTCGTCTCTATAAGAATGTATACAAAACGTTTTTGTCTTTTTGAAAATGTTTTGAAATGGGAGTGTAGGTGTAAAAGTTTTTGTCGTGAGCAAGCGAGTAACTAAGAGCGAATCTATCTACTCGAAAGGTCTTAAATTATTCTTTCCTTTTAATGGTGCTATCTTACCATTGATTTGGTAAGAAGCCCCACCATTGGATGTGACGGGACAGGCGCGGGTCAGTTTCACAATCATTGAAGGCAACTTGTGAGACGCTTTAGCAATTTTTTGTAAGGAACAAGATCATTTTAATCGAAGGCAACATCGAGGGTCATCGAGGGACTACGATCTTTGTTTATCAAAGGGTCATTGCTAGAGCGTCTCATATTCGAGGGACATGATTGTATTTCCGAGGCAACGAGCGAGGTTACCCTAGAGGTGCACGTGTGAAAAAGTGTGTTGGTTTCAAGTTATTTTATTCTTGGATTAGGTCATCTAGCGATTGATTTTTAAAGCTTGCCATACATGCCTAGTTATTATACAGTATATGGAAAACAGTAAATTGCGGGAATTGAAATTCTACGCTATTACAAAAGTATTCGGGAATAGGGGTACAATTGTTACAAATGGGGATGAATCAAATGAAATAGAAATGTCCAAATATCAAGCATTACAACCAAATCGAATTTTTGTGTGATTTAATATAAAACTATGGCAATCCATGAGATGAAATCAACAAAGTATCAAATGAAATGTATTTACTAGAAAAAAGAGAAAAGGTAAAACCTAATCTTATAAAAATAATAATGATTGATTAAAAATATTCTTTATATATTTTTTTGTATTTTTATTAATTATGTAAATTTAAAGAAAGAAACTAAACTAATTTATTATTTTTGGTGTTTTATCATGTCAATTAAAATTAAAGCAAAATTTAAAAATAAACCAAATGATAAAAATTAATTTACAAAAAAAAACTTAAATCAGTTTAATAAAATATTTTAAAATTGTATTAGTAATTTTGTTAACAAATAAAATATAGGAAGAAGAACAAATGAAAAAAGAAAGAAGTAATATGGGCTTAAGAAAATTGATTTGGGGTGAGGCCCAAACCAAAGTATGCTATTATTGTTAATAAAACAAGCCAGATGGGGGGTGGGTTAGCAAAACGCGCATGGGCTTTAGGGGTTTGAACAAGACAGGCCCAATGTTTAAACTGCATTAGTTGTTGATTAAGGGAAACAAAAACAAATTAGGGTTCTTGACCCTTTGGTACAGTGGCGCTGTTCTCACCTTCTCTCATCCATCTCTTCCAATTTTTGTTCATCTTTCCACCTCTGTTACTATCTCACTGATTGCCCCTTCCTAATTTCATGAGCGAAATGACCCTTGGCCTCTTTGTCTCACCCTGATTTACGTTTTTCTGGAAACCCTAAATTCTGATTTATGCCTAAAATGTTCGATTCTAGCTTATCTGATCTTCCCCCCCCCCCCCCAATTTTCTGTTGCCGGAGCGTTCTCTCTCACCTCCTAACCAAGCTCTAATGGTTTTTTTCTTGGAAAGGTGAAGTTTTTGGTTATTGAAGATTTGAACGATTTTGTTATTTGTTTTGTCTTGTTACGTTTTTTCTGTTAACCTACTTTATTATACATTGAGATGCAGGGAATGGCTTTTAGGAATTTATGAGAAAGATGAAAAGTTCATACCTATTTGGAATTCTTTCTGTGAAATGGAAAGGAATGGTGAGACTGAGGGCGACGCTCCTGGTGGCCGGAAACGGGGAGGAGAAATAAAGATGAAGGCCTTGGTATTTCTGGTAACCTTTTTTCTGTCCTCTAAGCTTTGAATGATGATGATGTTGTGCTTCTGGGTTTTGTGAATTTGAAAATGATTCTAGGTTTTTTTGGAATGGTGTTACTGTGTTTTGAGTTACAGGTTGTTTGTTGCAAGTTTTTTTATCTTGTTTTTGGTTATGGATTTTTGGAATGTTGGTATTGAGATGTTGGTTTAAAGTTTGCAGGTTGGTGTTTCTGTTTTTTTTTTGTTATGTTTTGAAGTTGGTGTTTCAACAGGTTTGATGAGTTTGGCCCTGTTACAGTTTTGGTTTGAGGAGTTTTTCTGGTTTTTGATTTGTATGCAGTTTGGTTTTTTTGGCAGGTTTGAAGGTTGATGGTTTGAAGGTGGTTATATAAGCTTGAAGCTTGAGACTTTTTTTTGTTTTGTTTTGGATATGTTTTGGTTATCTATTTTTGACAGGCTTTGGAGGTTTTGTGATTTGGTTCTTGCTGTTGGTTTGAGATTTGTTCCAGATTTTTGGAACTTTGACAGTTTTGAAGACTTGAGTTTTTTTGAGGTTTTTGAAGTTTGATAATTTTTCTGAGTTTTAAAATGGTTTAGTGTTGTTGTACCCCAAATTTTGACCTAAAATACCGTCTTCCATCTGCATCATTCGCATTGCAAGAGTTTTGACATATTTTATCAAACTTTCAAAGCAGTGTAAAAATTCACAACTTTTTTCGAGTTGGGAGCTGTTTATTTGTTGAACGCTAAATTTATTAACTGATCAAGACTTAAACAATGTTCATTGATTATTTATTATCTTAAATTCAAATAATTGGAATTTATTTTCGATTATTATGTAATTTAAAGATTTATAAATAACAAAACAAATATTTGAGAAGAGGTTTATTAATTGGTCAAATAATGTTTATTAATTATTCATTATCCTAAATTTAAATAATGGGAACCTGTTTTCCGTTATTATATAATTTAAAGGTTTACGAATAATGAAATAAACATTTGAAAAGGAGTCTATCAATTGATCAAGCAATGTTTATTTGATTATTTATTGTTCTAAATTTAAATAGCTGAAATTCTATTTTTTCAAGTTATTATAATTTAGAAGAATTAAAAATAATAATAAAGTAAATAATTGAAGTTATTAATTGATCAATGATGTTTATTTATTTGTTTATCATTCTGAATTTAAATGATTGGATTTGATTTTCAGTCATTATATAATTTAAAGAATTATAAACAATAAATAAATAATTGGAAAGAAAAAGAATTAATTGAGAAATAATAGAATTTTTATTCACTTTATTCTATTTATTAAATTGTCATTTAAATGTTGTGTTATTACAAAATATTTATAAAGACAATTACACAAATGCTTAAAGTAAAATAAAAAGCTATTTTTCTAAATTCTAATTCTAATCTTCTATCCAATGCTCTTGTCTGCTCATTTAAATTTTACCTGAAAAAACGATTAAAAGAAAAGTCAGAATTGAATAAATAATTAAAATGCAGAAAATAAATTTAATGTTCATCATTAAAAGCAATGGCCGGAATCAGTTACTCTTTTTTGCAAATCACGGGATTTCTCCCGGTTCACAAAAAAGAGAGGAATTTTTAAATGAATGCACAAATCATTTTCTTATCAAATAGCACATTTCAAAATCAATTGCATTTTGTCAAAAAAAAAAAAAAAAAGCCCAATGCATATTCCAAAGTACACACAGCATACAATTTCCATGCATAATTTCAAACAACATATGCAAGGTACATAACACAAGCCAACGTTAACCTGCAGCCACATAGGAGAGTAACATAGGCTAATGCAAGACAAAAGAGATATGCAATTTCAAACAATGTGCAGTCTTAAAACAATGTATGCAAGCAATATATGTTTCCATTTTTCATCATATTCCAGCCTGTTTGCAATTTCAGAATATAAAGTACATATCACATTATGTATCATTTCTGTACTTGGGAGAGAGAGAGGAAGAGGTTTAGTTTTGCAGGTTTTGGTTCAAGCATGAAATAGGAATAAAGTCAACCATATGTAGCAGCATATATGCAGAGCATCAGAAAAATATATTAATATACTCAAACCTGAGCCATCAAAAAGGAAAAGCAACGGTCATATGAGAGGGATCCTCTTAAAAAGAGAGAAGAGGTCATAACCTGCAGGAGGGAGGGTTCTAGACAAGACTATGGAAGCAAAAAACCATTTTTTGCTCAAGGTCTAAAAACAAAACCTGCAATGGCTTCACATCAGCAAAACCTATATATAAACCTATATATAAACCATATGAACACCATAACCGGTACCATCTCAAAAACCTTGGCCCTGTCCAATCAAAACCAATAAAAACATATCTGCACAAACCATTTCCAAACAGAACCAGCATCAAACTATTCAAAGCCATAACATAAGGCAAAACCACATAACCCGCTTCATAACCTGCATACTGTATCAAAACTATAGATAAAACAATATAATCCAAAACCATTCAAAAAACCAACTATTCAATATTCCAACCAGTTTTTTTTTAGACGAAGAAGAAGAGAAGAATTAGTAGCAGAAAGCAAAGAGCGAGAAATCTTCGGAGCTTACCTGACTTCGCCGGAATTGTACCGTCGGACTAGCTCCGACCATGTGAGTTTCTTCAGTTTTTTTTCACATAAATCTTTATACCGTTGTGTTGCCCTTGTCTCACTGGATAATAATACTCTCTTTAATTTCTTGAAATCATGTTAAATGGCCATTTAAAATCATTGCTGGTCTTAATGTCACTGCCTTCGTGAATCCTACCCCTGTCCCGTTACAGCAACACATCAAATCCCTATTCTAACACCGGTAATAACTCAATCAATAAATTTCAAGATTCATAAATGTTGCAAGACCGATACACAATCACATAAGCATTGTTAATTTAAAATCAACTTGTAAATAATATAGAAAATTCACAAACCTTTTTCAATTACCAATTCGGACTTTACGGTTCATCATCACTGTTTTGTCCAGTTTCCCCGATGCCATTGGCTTTTCGTCTACCTCCGCTCGTCATCACTATATCGATCACACGCAAAACATAGCAACAAGGTAACTTCTCTCAGATGATAATCTTACAATAGATGATTTGAGAAATATGGAACTTCTTAAATGGAAGGATGTTACCAATGTTGATGCGCGCATTAACTCCAAAATCAACCCAGTTGGAGGTTTCCCCTGATTTCGTTCCAGATCCGCAACTGATACAACAATAT
The DNA here is from genome assembly GCA_948472305.1 of Vicia faba. Classification (NCBI taxonomy): domain Eukaryota; kingdom Viridiplantae; phylum Streptophyta; class Magnoliopsida; order Fabales; family Fabaceae; genus Vicia; species Vicia faba. The sequence goes on along the minus strand of OX451736.1, from coordinate 71,438,202 downwards.
CCTTCTTCCGCTTTCAATTCACTATGTCCGCTCAAGCCTCCATAGAAGCACAACTTCACCGTTCAAAATCATCCCAAAATATCATCTTAGTTTCAAATCTTAACCTTCATCCGCCTCCATCTACTTTATCTCCATCAATTTCCACCTTCTCTCTGCAATTATCATGATCACCAATCCGTAAGGTCCAGTATTGTGCAGCCGGAACAAACACCTTGATGAATCGCACAGTTTTCCTCAAAGATCTTCATTGCTTCCTGCAATAATACAGTATCAAGTTAACAAGCAAGAACAACTACGGAAACGCATAAGCAGACACGCGAAGAAGGTAGAAGGAGAAAATTGGAATCGAAAGTTTTATCACAATCATCGTAACCTCACTCAATTTCCACCGCCAATCCATCATCCTCGCGTCTAACATCTCCGGATCCAGGACAGAGGAGGGATACCACCGGACCTGCGTCTAAAAAACCGGCAGTCTCAATAAGACCAATAACGATGGCCCTGGAAAAGGCAGAAACGTTAAGTTATCCAGTAAAAAACCATAAACCATTCATTTGTTTTCTCCCATGGCTAAAACTCCATTAAACTCTCAACCGTGCATCAACTTCATCAACAACAATAATACCGGCATAGGTCGTAACTCGACACCAGCATACGTGCAAGAATAACGGTGAGACGCAGACAAAATAGAAATAGAAGAGGCTTCAAAATCGCGGCAATATTGAAGAGGAAAAGAAATCGTAAGCTTACCGTGAAACCTCACCGTAACCCTCTCTGCTGATCAACAAACACCACCTGCAACTCCATTTTTTTCTCCCTTCTGCCTCCACGACAAACACAAGCATCCACCACCTAACCCCAAAACACCGCGTTTCGTTTCTTTCCATGATTCATTCCATCACCATCATCAACGAAACGCCATCTCTTTTCAACCAACCTTGGTTGTACTGCATTTCTTTAATGACTGTAGAATCACTGCTGTTGCGCAAGGAATTGGAAGCAAGCCGGCATCGACCATCCAAGATGCGGCCACCAGCGGCGGCCAGCGTACAGCATCCCTAGGGTTTTTCTTTTGTTACAGCGTTGTGTTCTTTTTCTTGGGTTTGGATCCTCCATGACCCGCTCCATTTCCCTCAACCAAGCTTAATTTCTTGTTTTAACTTAAGCCCATTCTAATTGCTACCCCCACCCCATCTTTTATATGCTCTTTAGTTAAATTTTATTCATTTTCTTAAATAACTTATTTAATTTAGACTAATTAGTTTCCTAGAAATAAACATATAGTTTTAATTAGACAATTTTTTAATATTTTACCCAAATCTCATTTAGTTTAAATTTAGGTTTATTTAATAATTTTAGTCTTCCTTATTTCTAATTAGATTTAAATTCATAACTTGTAAGTTTTATTTAGTTTGGAAATATTTAATATCTCTAAAAACATATGAAAGTAAAAATGAGAAAACTAAAAAAACATGTTTTTTTTTTAATTTACTCCCCTCATTTTGGTTAAATACCAATATAAAAAAGACATAAAAAATAGAAACATATAAAAACCTTTAAAAAAAACATTTCTATTAATTCTCATTACTTTTTATCTACGTTAAAATGCGTAACCAATTAAAACATTTTTCTCTTCATATATTAAACAAAAATCTAAAATGCATGTTCACACTCAGTCTCTTATTTAATTTGTTGTATATCATTTATCTCATAATTTTCTGTTTAAATATCTCGCATTTACTTGATTATTCTGTCTGCGCCAATCCAAAGGGAATTGTCTAATTTTTGTTGACTTCATGTCCTCAAAAAACGATCGAGCGAATACTCTCATTCATTAAAAACTTAGGATAATTTTTCCTCAAATATTCAATTTTTTTCAAGACCTATACCTTTTAAGCAAAAACTTCGACATTAGGTCGTCGTATCTTCAAAAACCCGTCCGTATCCCTTTTCGGCCAAAACGATTTATCTTCAATCAAGCGATCAATTTTAAATAAAACAAATATTTCAAAAGGTTCCTATAGAGTACTATAGATGCATTGGGTGCTAATACCTTCCCACTGTATAACCAACCCCCGAACCATAGATCTCTTTTCAAAAACGCCTTGTATTTTCATTACTTTCAAAAGTATTGTTTACATTGCATATTTAGGGTTTTATTTCGCTCTTTTCCCTTTTCCCTTGGAAACAATAAAGCGCGGTGGCGACTCTTGCTTTTGTGAGACGAATTAATCAATAATTCGATCTCCGATTTACCCCGCTACATTTTTTTATCGCGACAAGTGTTTTGAGGCTTTAACAGGTTTAGTTTGGTGGTTTGAGGTTTGAGGATGGTTTGACAGTTTGGATGCTTTGACAGTTTGGGATTTTTGGTTAAAATGTTTTCTCTTTGGATGTTTGATAGTATTTTTTATTTGAGATTTGTATTTTGTTGGCTTGAGATCAGGCTTGGGATTTTTTGACAGTTGAGACTTTGGTTTGACAGTTTTGAAAACTTGAGGTTTTGGAGGTTCTTTTGGTTTGCTCAGTTTGATAATTTTTCTCTATCTCCTTTTGCTTGAGAGTTGTCTATTGTTATATTCAAGTTGATTTGGTTGAATTCTTATTCAAAAAGGGGGGAAAACAAAGAAATTGAATATTTTTCTATGTTGTTTCTTTGGCTTTTTGATGGCAGTTTTGTTTTCTAGCAGCTTCTATGCAATTGTGACAGTCAAGGCAGCAGGGTTGTGCATCCCTAGGTGACTTCTTTCCTCTCTTCTCTCTCAATGACCCTAAGAGTCAATTGCTCTTTTGCCTTTTTCTGAAAAGTTTGCAATAAAATGGAAAATAATGAAATGGCTATTGAACAAGCCTCTTCCTTGTTTGACTTAGTTTACCATATTGCTATACTTCTTTTGCTGCCTGCTCTAGCTTATGATGTTTGTTGCTTGTACTGCTGCCCAGTTTGCGCTGCTGTTTGTTACTTGCCATTTTGCTGCTTGTTTAGCTCTGTTTTGCACCTTCTGTTTGGAATATTTGTTTGGCTGCTGTTTGGGCATCTTGTTTGTTTGGACAGCCTTGCTGCATTTGTTCTTGTTTGGATAGCTTTGCTTGCATTTCTTATTTCTTCTTTTTGTGAACCAAGAGGAATAATTCTCTTGTGATTTGCAAATAAAGAAAATAAAAATGTGATGAATTAAAAATAGCCTTTTGATTCCAAATTGCAAACTTTAATGATGAATAGCATTCTTTCTTTTGAAAATTCTTGCTCATGCCCAAATAATTGTACTAACTATTTTTCTGTCTTTTGTTTTCATGTGAGCACAACTGGATGGTGGCAAAGCCGGGGAAGCAAGAGACTCTGTGAAGCATGGAAGCAAAGGAAGCTCAGTCAACCTTAGGCATAGATCATTTGGGATTTTCTTTGTAATATAGAGAGAAACATTCTTGTATTGTAATCAACAATTGTACTAATTTATTTTTTAATACCATAAGTTGTAGAACCTAAAGTATTTAAATAATAAATTGTTTTGTAACAACTTTTGAAATAAATGGAGAAAGTCTTATGAGATATTCTGGTGTCCATTGAAACCCTTTACTGTCAATAACTTGTAATTTTCTCTTCACATCTTAACTGATTCTTAAAGATTCCCAATCAAGATAATTGAAACAAAATGCTCTGATCTGATAATTTAAATTCTAATAATTCTGTAATCTTGCAACTGTATTCCAAACAAACACACACTGTATATTCCATTTCCTAACCAAGCAAATGTTTTAAAAGACGCAAACCATCTGGTTAACCTGGATCAAACAATCATGAGTATCTTACATGACAGTCTTAAATTCCATCTCTTGTCCCAAACAACCATGCCTTGAGAACAAACACTGTCTTTTCAGTAAACTTGAGAAAGCATGAAAACATGTGAAAGCCAATTGGATCTTTGAAAATTAATTTCTTTTGAGAATTGCAAGAAAAACCCTAATTGCTGGTTTACTTCCACATGAGAAAATCTGTCTGATCGATTCCTGAGCCAACTTGAATATTTGAGAAACCCTAGGGTTGTACTTTCTATGAAAAATGGGAGGGCAAATTTTGGGGTACAACACATTGTTTATACTTTTCTTGTAGAAATTTGAAATATTATATAAAACCAGTTGATGTGTACGTCTCTTCTCATTTTAATGTTGTTTTACCCCAAAATTTTCCCTCTCATTTTACTCAAGACATGCCTCTAGAGGTCCTCAATTACTCAAGGATGACTAAGGATTGACCAAACAAATCCTCTTCCTAAGGCAACAAGCTTCAAACTAGGGTTTCACTCCTCATCAATATGGTGTAAGTCCAAGGGTCCCAATATGTTCTCAAGATCATCCATGTCAAGTTTCATGCCTTGCACAAGAAGTTTGCTCAGTCAATTGCCCAGATGCCTGAAAATCAACTATACTAGGTCAAAAGTCAACTATGGCCCACATGCACTCAATCTTCAAGATTTTTTGGTCAACATAAACATTTTGAAGAGATATCCATCATTTGATCAAGGGTTGATCATGATTCCTCAAGGAATGCCCCAAATTCATCAAAACCCAAAAGTTGCTAAATTAGGGTTTCATACGAAAAGTCAACCAAACTTTGACCAAGCATAACTTCTTCATACTTTATCAGAAATTTTCCATCCAAGGCTCATTTTGAATAGGATGCAATTCCATACAACTCATATTCAGCCCACAAGTTCAAAATATGCACTCATCAAAAGATATGAATTTCTACATTATAGGTCCTTTTGAAAAGTCAACAAAAACACCTTTTGGGTCAAAGCTTCTTACATGAACATGGAAGACCTAATTGAGATGAAACCAAAAGGGTTGTTTAGGGGACATGCTAATATTTCTAAAAAGTCCAAGAACACCTCTCTAGGGTTAAAATTGGAGGAGATATGCCTTGTCAAAGTTGGCCATCTTTGCAAAATTGCCAAAAGTCAAATGTGATCAAAAGTGTATTTTTTGTCAAATGGGCCTAGCTTCTCATGATTGCATCTTGTTAGAGACATGGTCCACGATCCAAATCATCCACCACATATTATTTGCTTATTTATTTATTTTATTTTAATTTTTATTTATTAAAATTCAAATTAAATCAAATAAATTGCAAAAAAATATAAAAAGATTGGTTTTGATCTGATTTTTGTAGGAATCACAATCTAATCAAGCTGACATAGCATATCAAATCGTGCAAGAGAAAATTGAATCAAAGATGGCATGATTAGGCCTATTTTGGAAACATATCATGCAAGAGCAAAATCAAATCAAATTTTCATGATTTGCCAAGATACAAATTGTTTTTGTTGACCTAATATGCTCTAGTATATATGCTGAACATAACCAATGCTCAAGAAGAAGGATTACAGTCATGGAAATACAGAAACAAAACTGAAAAAATTGACAAAAAGTGGCGAATCATTTTCCAAACTAGATGGAAATTTAAAGCATTTCAACACTTCCAATTGTTTCCTGGACCTTCCCGGAAGCTAACACGAACAATTGCACGCCTCAAAGCTCCAGGAATCATCCCATAATCCTCTCGGTTTGCACCCTCTGAACTCAAACTCGTTTTCAGGGTTTTACGCATTTTACCTTCAATTTGCTTGCATAAATGTATTCATAATCATGTTTGTGATCTTTTAGATAGCCTGGATTTGATTTCTAGTGCAGGAACAAGCTTACGCCATTATTGGGGTTTGGAAGCTTCAAATTAGGGATTCTCCGTAGAGGCAAAATTAGGACTGATTAATGATACCAATGAACTTAGGACAAGATTCTTAGTGGGTCTATGTTTTTAGTTTTGATTAATATTGCTTGCTTTGCATTTTGAGATACTGCAGGCCTATAGCAACGCACAAAAACTGTCACTAAAGCCTATAGTGACGGAAATTGTTGTTGATAAAGGTGTTATTGTCTAAAATGATGAAACAGGGAAGAGGATGAAGGCGTGTCAATATCTAAATGGTGGATTTGAATCTCGCACGTTTTATTACTGCATTGACTTTTCATTCTATATTATGCATTACTTGTATTATATTAACAAATAAAACATGCAGTACATATGGCAAGGGCGCACGGTTGAAAGTGAGAGGACTCGGGTTTGATCCCAGGTCCTAGCAATTTCTCTATTTTCTTAATATTTACACGCAGGTTCCATGCTTTACACAGCCAGACGCTCACCATACACTCCAGCCATTCGGCTATTGGATCATCACCATCACCAATCCAGTGCCTCAGGATGCGTCTCCACGGTACACCTTCCAGCATAGCCCCCACTGGATCCAGTGCAAGGCAGGTGGGCCAAGGAATTTGGGCCTTTGAATTTTCAACATTGCACCCCCTGAATTGCTCAACAATACAGGCCCATCTCTTTTTCTTTTTTTATTTTAATTCTTATTTTAATTATTTACTAATTATTTCTTTTTACAAATAACACAAAAATTATTTTTATCATAAAATCAAAAATCACAAAAAAAAACATAAAAATCATTTTTTTCATAAAAATATTTTATTTCCTTAAGTAATTAGTTTAATTATTTATGGAAATTTAATCCTTTTTTTTCACAATTTAAATCAATTAGAAATTAGGGTTTAATTTGTACATAACCTAATTAATTTTTTCTCGAAAAAATAACCTAAATCTTTTTTCAACTAGATTTTTTAGGTTTGCTAATTATTCTCGTGCTTAATTTGCCGCGCGCTTTTAATTTCCTTTTTTATTCTTATTGTAACTGCTCCGAGTTTGTAATAGTAATTAGGGTTTTAAATTCCGCATTTTTATTTTCAGTCCAAAATAATTATGTATCTGCAAAAGCTCTGTAATAACTAGGACTTTTAACTTTCTGCACTTTTAATTTCTGCAAACTATAAACTACTTAGATATTAATAGGATTGTATGGAAAGACTAACTGAAAATTAAAACAGTAGAAAACCCTAAATATGCAAAGATAAATTAACTAAAAATTACACTCGCACATGCTCACTCCTAGGGTTTACTCCATTCCGGTTTACTTTGGTAAACGATCATGAAGTATAGAGTTTGTTAGTGGTTATCCTCTAGCCCCGAAAGATCTAAAATGACCCATTCGAATGTTGCCTCAGAAAAAGATCTTTAAGGCTTTAGGATGATTACTAACATTTCCTAACATTGCTTTTGTGATTGTATTTGTCCCTTCGAATATCCCTAAAAAACTCCAACGACGATGCTACATATTTCTCAATAATGGGATAGCATTGTCTAAAAGGAAAACAAACAGACTTTTTTCGAGTAGGTAGATTAGTTCCTAGGTACTTGCTCAAACAAACAAATTTTTTCACCCAAACACTTTCCCAAATAAAGTTTTCAAAAACAACTTCGTAACACTCTTGAGGACAGAAACAAGGGTTAACACGAAGTAAAACAAAACTTTTCAAAACAAGCACACACAAGCAGTTTTCAAAATGAGCAAGTACCTAAGAGCCCGTGGAAAACCACATATAGAAAGGGTGCTAACACCTTCCCTTTCTATAATCTACCCCCCGTACTCAGAAACATCTCGAAAAAGGTTTTTTCTATTCTTTTTCCTTTTCCTGATTGAATAAAATAAAAGTCGGTGGCGACTCTTGCTTACCGCGACATTTGCTAACAAAAAATGTAAACCAGTAAAAACAGTCAGTTCTGCCACCGTATCACAAAACTGGCGACTCTGCTGGGGACTGAAATATAAAGTGGGGTAAACCTTAGGATCTAGGTCATATTTAATTGCTTTCTCTTTATTCTCTTGCTTGCTTTATATTTACGGGAACTGTTTGGGTTATTTGATCCTACACCCGGATCGGGAAACACCTTTTAGGTAAGTAGCAATAAATTGTGAGGGAGTTGTGCTGGGATATACCGACACGATTGAAGCAGTAGCTACATTGATGTGGCACTTTGGTTGGTACCCGTAACCCTTGAGTCAATCAGGAAGATGTACAGGGTCGTTGCGTGGTGTCATAAAGCATCAACTGACCTTAGAACCTTTAATTGCACAACTTGGCCAGTAGGACATAGCGAGATGGCCGACTTTGGTGTATGCCCAAGGTCGACAGATACTCGATGCTATACTCATTGAGGTTTGACTTCTGAGTTTTGTTTGATTACGAGTCATTCGTCGATTGAACAAGGCTTGGGGGAAAGATCGGTGATATTGAGATCCCTTTAGAACCCGGTTACATATTTATAGGACAGGTTGAACCAATCCAGCTTCAAGAGGGTATGACCTTAAAACTCAAGCAGGCCTTAAACCTAAGGACTTGGTGTGATTTGTCTGTGTTTTCTATACATGTGATTTATCATGACATCATAAACATCATACCATAGCATATCATACTAACTGTTTCAAGGGTTTCTAGGGCTCATCTTTGCTCTGTTTTGTATGATATGGCATCCGCCCGCAGGAACACTATTCAGATTAAACTAGTGAAAGTATCTCCTCAATTAAGGGACTTGGCAGTAAGGATTCCTGAAAGCTCTCCTTTTACTGAAAAGCATGGTCGGTTGCTCAACTTGGTCACTGCAAAACCTGACGAAGAAATGTTGAAAGTGCAGTTTCAGTTCTTCGATCCTCTGCATCACTGTTTCACATTCCCGGATTACCAGTTAGTGCCTACTATGGAGGAATTTTCTCAGTTATTAGGGATACCCATTCCTGATCAGCTACCTTTCAGCGGTACGGAAAGACATCCCAAACCTAAAGAAAATGCTAAAGCTCTATCCTTGCAACGGTCCGACATAGTGATAAATTGGGAAACTAGAGGGAGTGTTCAAGGAATTTCGGTTAAATTTCTGTTCGAGAAGGCTTACTATTTTTGGGATACCCTGGATCTACAAGATTTTGAAGAGGTTTTGGTGCTCCTTGTCTACGGGATGGTATTGTTCCCTAATGCGGATCAACTCGTAGATGTGAGCATAATCCAGGTTTTTCTGTCTCAGAATCTGGTACCTACATTACTCGGGGATATTCTACACTCTCTGCATGCTCGCACTCTAAAAAGAAGGGGGACCCTCCAGTGTTGCACTCCTCTATTGGCTAGGTGGTTTATTTCGCACCTACCTAGATCTACTTTGAAGAATGAAGAGAGGAATATCAACGCCTACATCGCGCCAAAGAGGATACGCTCATGGGAAACCTAATCTTCTTTTTGTTTTATTTTGCTTAATTGTACTCTCAAAATACATTCTTTGTAACAATTCAAGTTTACTAATACAATTCGCGTTTGTTCCTTTTTGTTTAAGCAAATTTGAGCCTTTAAGAACCCTTGAAAACATTGCATACATATCATACATATCATTGCATAACAGGATTCATAACAGGTTTCTCATCTCCTCCGCTGTTTATTTCAGCAATGGTTCTTGAACAAACTGTGAAAGATCTTCAGACTCAGAACATGCAATTCCAGAAAATGATTATGGCTCTGGCCAAAGGACAGGAAGAGCTGAAGGCTCTGATTGTTAAGAAGAACACTAAGAAGACCAAGAGAATAGCCGGTGTGGCACATATGAGCAGAAGGTTCAGAGGGCCGCCAAGACGGGTTGTTGATTTAGCTTCTTCATCTAAAGAGGGAGAGAATCAAGAGGGTGAAGCCAGAGAAAAGGACCCTAGTCCTAAAGAGTCTAACAATGAAACTGATTATAACGAGGAGCAGTACCCTCCGGCTTATGAAAAGTATAAGCAGTTAGAAGAGCGTTTGAGTGCTATGGAAATCTAGAAGGTTCCTGGGCTGGATTTTGAAGAGTTAGGTCTGGTCTATGGGTTTGTCATCCCCCCAAAATTCAAGGCATCGGTATTTGCTAAGTATAATGGGGTCTATTGTCCTAAAATGCATCTTCGTTCCTATGTGAGGAAGATATGGCCTCATACTGCTGACAAAGACTTATGGGTTCACTTCTTCCAAGACAGTCTGTCTGGAACACAATTGGATTGGTTCTATCAGCTGGAAAGAGCCAATGTTTGTAACTGGGAAGACCTTGCTGCTGCATTTTATAAGAAATATCAGTATAATGCAGACCTCGCTCCCACCCGTACACAACTCCAAAATCTGTCTATGGGTTCGAACGAGGGTTTCAAGGATTATGCTCAGAAGTAGAGAGATTTGGCTGGAAGAGTTCAACCTCCCTTGGCTGACAGGGAGCTCGTGGATATGCTTCTGGGAACTTTGAATGGGCCATTCTTCAACCATCTGATTAGAAGTTCATCGGCGGGTTTTACTGAACTAATCTTAACAGGAGAAAGAGTGAAAGATGGAATCCAAAGTGGAAAAATTCAGAAGGATGCCTCTTCTAGTGCTGCAAGGAAGCCGTTTGCAGGTAAAAAGGAAGTCAGTACCGTCTATAACCAAAAGAATCAGAATCGAACCAAGCGCCATCCAGCGGTAGGGGCTGTTATGATTCCCAAACCTGCACCTGCTCAGCAAAGAAACAATCATCCAAGAGCAGAAAGATCAGCTAGACAGTTCACTCAAATCAACATGACATTGTCTCAGGTTTTACCTCAGTTGCTGATGTCCAATCTGGTTACTCTGAGGGAAGCTCCGAAGAATATGAACACCACCTCTCCCTACTATAAACTGAATGCTCGTTGTGCTTACCATTCGGAAAGTCTAGGCCATGATACCAATGACTGTTGGGCTTTGAAGAACAAAGTGCAGGATCTGATTGATGCTAAGGAGATTGAATTTGGTCCCCCGGAGACTCCCAACATTATCAATGCTTCTATGCCGAAACATGGTCGGGGTTTTAATTCCGTTGAAGAAGATGTGTTTGTGACTTCTGTGGAAGGATTGGTGACCCCACTCATGACTATCAAAGGGAATTTGCTGAAGGCCGGTTTATTTCCGGGATATGATGAAGGTCGCCACCTTTGTTCATTTTTACCAACCGGTTGCCCTTTGTTGAAAACAGGTGGCCAGCGCCTGATGGATGACAAAGAGATTATGTTTGAGAAGACTCTTGTTCTGACTGTTTCTTGTGAAGACGTTGCTATCATAACCATTTCCGCCAATCCTCCCAGGGCCTCCGCTAAGAGACCCGTCAGGATTACATCAATTTCGAAGGTGACTCCGTTGATCATAACCATGCCAGGGCCAATCCCATACTCCTTAGACAAAGTTGTTTGTTGGAACTATGGGGCCGACGTCTATTACCACGACGTAAAGTAGGACATGCTAGCCATTGAAGACAAGATTGCTGAAAATGCTGATTCTGACATCGTCAATATTGCGGGAACCAGTAAAATAACAAGAAGTGGAAGAGTGTTCTGCCCTGAAATTTCTCCCCCGAAGACTGTTACCGGACCTGTGATCATTCCTGCCGTGGTTCTACCCAAGACTACTACTACAATTCCAGTAATCACTCCTGTTGACCCTCCCATCACCGAGTCGGCCAAGACTCGAGGCAAAGACATACTGATTGAGCCTATCCTGACAAAGGCTAATTCAGTAACCATACCAGAAGCTTCCAAAAAATAAATGGAAGAAATTTTGAAGATAATAAAGAAGAGCGACTACAACGTGGTCAAGCTGTTGGGGCAGACCCCATCCAAAATTTCTATTTTGGCTTTGTTATTGTGTTCCAAGGCCCATGTGAAGGCTTTGGTTAAGTTTCTGAAGACGGCTCACGTGCCATAAGATACATCTGCTGATCAGTTTGAAGATTGTGTGGCTAGTCTGACTGCCGATAATGGTTTGGGTTTTTCTGACGCGGATCTGACACCAAAGGGGAGGAAGCATAATGATGCTCTTCATGTTTCTGTTGAATGCAGGGGCACGAATCTGGCCCATGTTTTGGTAGATACTGGCTCCTCGTTGAATGTGCTACCTAAAAAAGCTCTGGACAGATTGGACTGCAAAGGCTTGGCCTTGAATCCTAGCAATATAGTAGTGAGAGCTTTCGATGGTTCGAAGAGGATGGTGCACGGGGAAGTGGATGTACCTATCAAAGTTGGTTCCCAGACCTTCCACTCCACTTTCTACGTAATGGTTATCAAACCATCATATTCTTGCTTGTTAGGACGCCCTTGGATACATGGGGCTGGGGCTGTTACTTCTACCCTCCACCAAATGTTGAAGTACCCAGTAAGAGGAAAGATTGTCACTGTGCATGGTGAAGAGGAGTATATGATCAGTCACTTGAACTCCTTCAGGTACGTGGAAATGGATGGCGAGTTCATCAAGACTCCTTGCCAGAACTTTGAAGAGGTACCTCAGATTATGGCTACAGCAGAAACTACCGACAGTCCTCCAAAGGTCAGCAAATATCCCTCGAAGATGGCTTCTCTCAAGGATGCACGAGTAGTGGTTGAAGAAGGTGGGTCTACCATTTGGGTTCAGCTCCCGGTTATTCATTACAAGTCTGACAAATCTGATTTAGGCTTCACTACAGGTGCTCAAAAGGTTGTTCGTCGTGATCGGGTTGGAGGACCTCCCCTATGCATCAGCAATCCTGGGGTCAATGCGCTTGAGACAGTGATGGTGATTCCGACATTGAGAGTTGGATCTTCCTGACTACCAATGGCGGACTCAGTAACTGGATTGCGAAGGACTTTGTACCAATTACTTTTTTTCAGGAGTAATTATCTTTCTGATTTTTCAGATATGTAATTTAAAAACAATATAAGTTCTATAGACATGTGTCTTACCCGGGGCACAATGGTTCTATTTGTGAGGGTTATCATGTTTCATTTTCATATGACATCAAAAAAAGCATTGGACGTTTGCATACAAATTTTGCGCTCTCTGTCTTTCTTTTCTTTTATTATGTCTATACAGCTATGCTCTTACACACCCTCACGTATCCAAATGCAAATCCATATCCACTATGGATCCCATTGATAACAGTTCTGCTACTTCTCATTATGACTTTGAAAATCCGATCAACCAAGCCGAGGACGAAGGTGAGGAAGATTGTAAGGTACCCGGAGAACTTTCTAGACTATTATAGCAGGAAGAAAGGGCCATATAGCCTCATGAAGAGCCGGTTGAAACAGTGAACTTGGGTACAGAGGAAGACAGAAAAGAAGTTAAGATAGGTGCAAATATGGAGCTTAGTGTCAAACAGCAGTTGGCAGAGATGTTCCATGAGTATGTTGAAATCTTCGCCTGGTCATATGAAGACATGCCAGGACTAGACACTAATTTAGTGGTTCATCGTCTGCCGACTAAAGAATACTGCCCTTCGGTAAAGCAAAAGGTCTATCGTATGTGCCCTGAGATGTCAGAGAAGATAAAAGCAGAGGTTATGAAGCAATTCAACGCAGGGTTCTTAGCTATCACCTCCTATCTGCAGTGGGTTGCTAATGTGGTTCCAGTACCTAAGAAAGATGGTAAATTACGAATGTGTGTGTATTACAGATACCTGAACAGGGAAAGCCCCAAGGATGACTTCCCGCTTCCCCATATCGATGTTCTGGTTGACAACACCGCACAACATAAAGTCTTTTCCTTCATGGACGGTTTCTCTGGCTACAATCAGATCAAGATGGCACCTGAAGACATGGAGAAGACAACCTTTGTTACACAGTGGGGCACTTTCTGCTACAAGGTGATGCCGTTTGGGTTGAAGAATGTTGGGGCAACTTATCAGTGAGATATGGTAGCTCTATTCCATGACATGATTCACCATGAGATAAAGGTTTACGTCGATGACATGATAGTCATGTCTCAAACTAAGGAAGAACATCTTGATCATCTACAAAAGTTGTTTGATAGGTTGAAGACGTACAAGCTGAGGTTAAATCCGAATAAGTGCACCTTCGGGGTAAGGTCTGGTAAGCTTCTGGGATTCATCATCAGTGACAAAGATATTCAAGTAGACCCTGTAAAGTTAAAGGCCATATAAGAGATGTCGGCTCCCCGCACTGAGAAGGAAGTTAGAGGTTTCTTGGGACGCCTAAATTACATTGCTTGATTCATTTCACATCTGACTGGTACTTGTGAGCCAATCTTCAAGCTTCTGAAGAAAGATCAAGTGGTAAAGTGGAATGACGAATGCCAGGTCACCTTTGACAGAATCAAGCAATACCTCCAAGAACCTCTTATTCGGATGCCTCCGACTGAAGGAAGACCTTTGATAATGTACTTAACAGTGCTAGATAATTCAATGGGGTGTATACTGGGGCAGCATGATGAGTCTGGTCGAAAAGAGCATACAATATACTACCTTAGCAAAAAGTTTACCGACTGTGAAACACGATACTTACTGCTCGAGAAAACTTGTTGCACTTTGGCATAGGCTACTCGCCGACTGAGATAGTATATGTTGACCCACACTACTTTATTGATATCTAAGATGGATCTGATCAAGTACATTTTCGAGAAGCCCGCTCTCTCCGGAAGAATAGCAAGATGGAAAATGATCTTAACCGAGTACAACATCAAATACACAACCCAAAAAGCAATCAATGGAAGTGTGTGAGCTGATCGTTTGGCACATCGAGCCGTGGATGACTATCAGTCCATGAATTTTGAGTTCCCGGATGAGAACATCATGTTAGTAACCGACTGTGAAGAACTTGGACCGGATGAAGGACCTGAGGAAGGATCCCGATGGTCTAAGTTTTTTGAGGGAGCCTCAAACGCACTGGGTAATGGCATTGGCATCATAATCATATCTCTCGAGGGCTGTCATACTCCGTTCACTGCCCGATTATGTTTCAACTGTACCAACAACATGGCAGAGTATGAAGCGTGTATCATGGGTCTTAGAGCTGCTATTGACCTAAGGATCAAGTTCTTGAGTGTATTCGGGCATTCCGCTTTGGTGATAAGTCAGATCAAAGGCGAGTAGGATACGAAACACCCGAACCTTATCCCTTACAAAGAACATGTACTGACACTGCTGTCGCATTTTGAAGAGATCACCTTTGAACATTTCCCATGAGAGGAGAATCAGTTAGTGGATGCGCTAGCTACTATGTCGTCAATGTTCAAGGTCAGGTGGGACAATGAAGCTCCCTGAATCACTATTGAGAGGTTAGATGAACCAGCATACTGCTGTGAGATCGATACTGAGGAGGTAGCCTACAAACCTTGGTTTCATGAGGTGAAAAGGTATCTTGAGGCTCAAGAATACCCTGAAGGGGTATCTGTCAATGACAAGAAATTTCTGAGAAGATTTGTTGCAAAGTTCTTCCTCAGCAATGGAATCCTCTATAAGCGCAATCATGACTCTACCTTACTGCGTTGTGTAGACAAGAGCGAAGTAGAGAGGATCATGGCAGACCTGCACGAAGGTACCTTTAGCACTCATTCCAATGGACATACCATGGCAAAGAAGATCCTACGGGCAGGATACTACTGGTTCACTATGGAAGCCAACTGTTATCAGCATTCCCGAACTTTCCACAAGTGCCAAATCTATGCTGATAAGGTGCATGTACCTATAGTTCCCTTGAACTTCTTGACAGCTCCCTGGCCCTTTGCATTGTGGGGCATTGACATTATCGGCGAGATCAAACCTAGCGCGTCCAACGGGCATCGCTTCATCCTAGGGGCCATTGATTACTTCACGAAGTGGGTTGAGGCTGCCTCTTTTGCTATGGTTACCAAGAATGTGGTGGCACGGCTCTTCAAGCATAACTTGGTTTGTCGTTATGGTATCCCTGAGAGAATTATCACAGATAATGGTACTAATCTCAACAACTCGATGATCACTAAACTCTGTAAACAGTTCAAGATTCAGCATCACAACTCTTCTCCTTACCGGCCGAAGATGAATGGGGCTGTCGAAGCTGCTAATAAGAATATTAAAAAGATCATACAGAAGATGACGGTGACATACAAATACTGGCATGAGATTTTACCGTTTGCTCTTCACAGGTACCGTACTTCAGCACGTACGTCGACAGGGGCAACACCATATTCTCAGGTATATGGTATGGAGGTTGTCCTACCTATGGAGGTCCAGATCCCTTCTATATGGATTATGAAGGATGCGGGTTTGAGCGAAGACGATTGGATCCAGACTCGACTTGATCAATTGAACTTAATCGACGAGAAAAGACTTCATGATGTCTACCATGGTCAAATGTATGAGAAACGGAGGATCAAGGCCTTCAACAAGAAAGTCAGACAACAAGTGTATCAAGTAGGGGATCTGGTAATCAAGCGCATCATACTACCGCAAGGTGAACCCAGGGGAAAATGGACTCCCACCTATAAGGGACCATTTGTAATTAAGAACATATTTTCGGGTGGAGCCATGATTCTGACCACCATGGATGGTGACGACCTTCCACACCCTGTTAATGCGGACATAGTGAAAAGATACTACGCATAATAAAGACCTGCTAGGTTGACATACCTAGGCAAAAATAAGGGCATCCCAGCGAACCAAGAGAGTTCGGGCAAAAATTAGGGATAAAAAATGAAATAATTTGTACACCCGGCAAGTCGAAAACCCAAAAGGGCGGCTTAGGCAAAAAAGGGTATCCCGGTGGACTGAAAACCCGAAAGAGCGGTCCAGGAAAAAATTAGGGATTAAAGCGTATCACTATATCCCATTGGGTCACCTTATAATCAGACCTCAATAATCAGATATCAAGCTCAAACGGTACCAATCAATCCAGTCAGCTTCGGACAAGCAGCAAAGTGATGAGATGCTCGAAGACATAGGGGCAATAGCAGAATTGAAACCCAATGGGATCACTACACATAGTTGTTTTCTTTTTGTACACAATTTCTGTAATAATTTCCATTTTTACAGCGGTGTTCTCTTACTAGAGCGTCAGCCTCCTTGTAGAAAAGCCTGTTATAGGCAAATTTCAAATCAATACAAAGCGTATTTTGAATACAAAACTCTGTGTTTGTTTTTTTCCATTTTCTATTTTGTTTTGCAAAAAAAAACATCCAATGTTTTATTCTTGACATATGCATTTGAATATGATTACTGTTCACAAATATCTGCATATAAAACAGAAAGATAGTTACTAAGAACTCAGAGAAACTGGTACAAAACCTAAATACCGATAGTTACCCCGTCCATCATGGTACAAGGGGCAGAGACAGTTGGAAGCAAAGTCACTATCACATACAAGCCAGTGATACCTATATTCCCCACAGAGATGAGACAACCAAGGTCCGACCTCCGTATCCCCAAGTAGGAATTCCTTCCCCAGCAGGCTCTTTCAGAAAGTTAATGTCTATATTCCCCAGCAGAGTTTTATAACCATGAGCAGTTTATAAAGCTATCTCCGGAGCAGAGTTTATTTCTCTGACAGCGGAAGCTCAATCTCCAACAGAGCTCTTCTCTCCAGCAATGGAAGTTCATCCCCGACTGAGTTTATTTCTCAAAATCAGCAGATCTTCCAACAGAGTATCTCTCTTCCCCACAGAGTCATTCCCCCGCAGGATTATTCTCAAACAGAGTCTCCTCCGGAAAAATGTTCTCAAGCAAAATGGATGTAAATCCCCAACTAATCATCTTCGGTCACTATCCCCAGCGGAAACGAAGAACTCAACTCCTTATACTCTCCAGCAGCAGTCCAGGAGTTATTTTCCCCAGCTAGAGAATATCACAATAGCATTGTGTATCCATACATCATGGCATATCCATACATATTATACAGCACAATCTCATTTATTTTGAGAACATCATTACTCAATACATTTCATAAATCATGACATTACATACGACTAACTCTTTACCTTTCAGGGAAAGATGCAATCAAGTTCTCACAAGTTCTCTCTGGTTCAGTCAAACCGACACCAAGGTTTCTATTCTAGTTGAAGATATTCCAACATTTTTCAAGATTTTCTCTGGTTCAGTCAAACCGGCACTAAGGTTTCTATTCTAGTTGAAGATGTTCTAAGACTTTCGTCTGGGTCAGCCAAATCACCGCTAAGATTCCCCTGATTTTTATGCCAGTCAAAGTTAATCCGAGACCTCTCCCGGGTTCAGTCAAATCGATACTAAGATTTCTCTCCCAGTTAAAGACAACTCGAGACCTTTCCCTGGTTCAGTAAAATCGATACTAAGATTTCTATACCAGTTAAAAAAGCTATGAAGCCCGAAAATGGACCGAATAATATCTTAATTTCTCCAAATTACTGAAGCCTGGGACACGACCAGATAACGGTAAGAGACACTGTGAAACCTGGAAATCGACCGGATAACAGTACAAAATACTATGAAGCCTGGAATCGACCAGATAGTGGTATATCTCAAATTCAAACAATGAAGCCCGAAAATCGACCGGATAATATCTTAATTTCTCCAAATTACTGAAGCCTAGGACACGACCAGATAACGGTATAAGACGCTGTGAAGTCTGGAGCACGGCCAGATATCGGCAAGAGACACTGTGAAACCTGGAGCACGACCAGATAAAAATATAAGGTACTGCGAAGCTTGGAATTCGACCAGATAGCAGTTTACTCGGCCAATTACTATGAATCCTGGAAATGATCGGATGTTAGTATGCCTTAAATTCAAGTTGAAACTCGGATGTGACCGGATAACCACTTAATTCCTTCTGAAGCATGGAGCACGACCAGATAACAGTTTTTGAGATTGCAAAGCCTAGAGCACGACCAGATAGCAAGTTTAATCTCATCTCCCCAGTAAGCCACTGTAAAACCTAGAGCACGACCTGATAGCAGTCAGACATATTATCCTTAGCAAATTACTGTAAGGCTTGGAGCACGACCAGATATCAGTTTATTTTCATCTCCTCGACTAAGAGATGATTCCCAAGTAGAATAACGGACAACTGAAGTTCCTAAAATTCCATTTTTCCCAAGACAAAGACCAACATTCCTCAACAGATTCCTCCTCAACGACAGGAACGGGAATTATCATCAAAGGAATATCTCGGGAAATCAACATCCTCTAGATGGAATATTTAAGCCCATCTTCGGTAACCTTCTGTCATCTCCTCCAAATGTCATCTTTAAGCCCGTTCCCGATACTATCTACACAGTCCAGCACCATCTTAGACGAGTGCAAATTTCTGGGCACTCTAGTGTTCAATCATCTTCCACCTTCAGATTACGAAAGAAAGACATCCAATCTACATCCTTAGGTTTAAGAAGATTGAACAGGGGCAGATGTTGTACCCCAAAATTCCCCCTCTCATTTTACTCAAGACATGCCTCTAGAGGTCCTCAATTGCTCAAGGATGACTAAGGATTGACTAGACAAATCCTCTTTCTAAGGCAACAAGCTTCAAACTAGGGTTTCACTCCTCATCAAGATGGTTGAAGTACAAGGGTTACAAAATCCTTCCATGGTCCCAATATGTTCTCAAGATCATACATGTCAAGTTTCATGCCTTGCACATGAAGTTTGCTCAGTCAATTGCCCAGATGCCTGAAAATCAACTGTACTAGGTCAAAAGTCAACTGTGGCCCACATACAGTCAAACTTCAAGATTTTTGGTAAACATCAACATTTTGAAGATATATCTATCATTTGATCAAGGGTTGATCATGATTCCTCAAGGAATGCCCTAAATTCATCAAAACCCAAAAGTTGCTAAATTAGGGTTTCACATGAAAAGTCAACCAAACTTTGACCAAGCATAACCTCTTCATACTTTATAATAAATTTTCCATCTAAGGCCCATTTTGAAGAGGATGCAATTCCCTACAACTCATCTTCATCCCACAAGTTCAAAATATGCACTCATCAAAAGATATGAATTTCTACATTATAGGTCCTTTTGAAAATTCAACAAAAACACCTTTTGGGTCAAAGCTTCTTACATGAACATAGAAGACCCAATTGAAATGAAACCAAAAGGGTTGTTTAGAGGACATCCTAAGCTTTCTAAAAAGTCCTAGAAAACCTCTCTAGGGTTATAATTGGAGGAGATATGCCTTGTCAAAGTTGACCATTTTTGCAAAATTGCCAAAAGTCAAATGTGCTCAAAAGTGATTTTTTTGTCAAATGGGCCTAGCTTCTCATGATTGCATCTTGTTAGATACATGGTCCACGACCCAAATCATCAACCACATATTATTTGCTTATTTATTTATTTTATTTTAATTTTTATTTATTAAAATTCAAATTAAATCAAATAAATTGCAAAAAAATATAAAAAGATTGGTTTTGATCTGATTTTTGTAGGAATCACAATCTAATCAAGCTGGCATAGCATATCAAATCATGCAAGAGCAAATTGAGTCAAAGATGGCATTATTAGGCCTATTTTAGAAACATATCATACAAGAGAAAAATCAAATCAAATTTTCATGATTTGCCAAGATACAAATTTATTTTTGTTGACCTAATATGCTCTAGTATATATGTTGAACATAACCAATGCGCAAGAAGAAAGATTACAGTCGTGGAAATACATAAACAAAACTGAAAAAATTGACAAAAAGTGGCGAATCATTTTCCAACCTAGAGGGTAATTCAAATCATTTCTACACTCCCAATCGTTTCCTGGACCTTCCCGGAAGCTAACACAACCAATTGCACGCCTCAAAGCTCCAGGAATCATCCCATAATCCTCTCGGTTTGCACCCTTTAAACTCAAACTCGTTTTTAGGGTTTTACGCATTTTACCTTTGATTTGTTTGCACAAATGTATTTATAATCATGTTTGTGATCTTTTGGATAGCCTGGATTTGATTTCTAGTCCAGGAACAAGCTTACTCCATTACTAGGGTTTGGAAGCTTCAAATTAGGGATTCTCCGTAGAGGCAAAATTAGGACTGATTAATGATACCAATGAACTCAGGACAAGATTCTTAGTGGGTCTATGTTTTTAGTTCTGATTAATATTGCTTGCTTTGCATTTTGAGATATTGCAGGTCTATAGCAACGCATAAAAACCGTCATTAAAGCCTATAGTGACGGAAATTGTTGTTGGTAAAGGTGATATTGTCTAAAATGATGAAACAGGGAAGAGGATGAAGGTGTGTCAATATCTGAATGGTGGATTTGAATCTCACGCATTTTATTACTGCATTAACTTTTCATTCTATATTATGTATTGCTTGTATTATATTAACAAATAAAACACGCAGTACAGATGGCAAGGGCGCACAGTTGAAAGTGAGAGGACCTGGGTTCGATCCCAAGTCCCAGCATTTTCTCTATTTTCTTAATATTTACACACAAGTTCCATGCTTTACACAGCCAGATGCTCACCATACACTCCAGCCATTTGGTCATTGGATCATCAGCATCACCAATCCAGCGCCTCAGGATGCGTATCCATGGTACACCTTCTAGCATAGCCCATACTGGATCCAGCGCAAGGCAGGTGTGCCAAGGAATTTGGGCCTTTGAATTTTCAACATTGCGCCCCCTGAATTGCTCAACAATACATGCCCATCTCTTTTTCTTTTTTATTTTAATTCTTATTTTAATTATTTACTAATTATTTCTTTTTACAAATAACACAAAAATCATTTTTATCATAAAATCAAAAATCACAAAAAAAACATAAAAATCATTTTTTTTCATAAAAATATTTTATTTCCTTAATTAATTAGTTTAATTATTTAGGGAAATTTAATCCTTTTTTTTTCATAATTTAAATCAATTAGAAATTAGGGTTTAATTTGTACATAACCTAATTAATTTTTTCTCGAAAAAATAACCTAAATCTTTTTTCAACTAGATTTTTTAGGTTTGCTAATTATTCTCGTGCTTAATTCTCCGCGCGCTTTTAATTTCATTTTTTATTATTATTGTAACTGCTCCAAGTTTGTAATAGTAATTAGGGTTTTAAATTTCGCTTTTTTATTTTCAGTCCAAAATAATTATATATCTGCAAAAGCCCTGTAATAACTAGGACTTTTAACTTTCCGCACTTTTAATTTCCGCAAACTATAAACTGCTTAGATATTAATAGGATTGTATGGAAAGACTAACTGAAAATTAAAACAGTAGAAAACCCTAAATGTGCAAAGATAAATTAACTGAAAATTACACTCGCACATGCTCACTCCTAGGGTTTACTCCACTCTGGTTGCCTTTGATAAACGGTCATGAAGTATAGGGTTTGTTAGTGGTTGTCCTCTAGCCCCGAAAGATCTAAAATGACCCATTCAGATGTTGCCTCGGAAAAAGATCTTTAAGGCTTTAGGATGATTACTAACATTTCCTAACATTGCTTTTCGTATTTGTCCCTTTGAATGTCCCTAAAAGACTCCAACAACGATGCTACATATTTCTCAATAATGGGATAGCATTGTCTAAAAGGAAAACAAACAGACTTTTTTCGAGTAGGTAAATTAGTTCCTAGGTACTTGCTCAAACAAACAAATTTTTTCACCCAAACACTTTCCTAAACAAAGTTTTCAAAAACAACTTCGTAACACTCTTGAGGACAGAAACAAGGGTTAACACGAAGTAAAACAAAACTTTTCAAAACAAGCACACACAAGCAGTTTTCAAAATGAGCAAGTACCTAAGAGCCCATGGAAAACCACAGATAGAAAGGGTGCTAACACCTTCCCTTTCTATAATCTACCCACCGTACTCAGAAACATCTCGAAAAAGCTTTTTCTGTTCTTTTTCCTTTTCCTGATTGGATAAAATAAAAGTCGGTGGCGACTCTTGCTTACCACGATATTTGCAAACAAAAAACACAAACCAGTAAAAATAGTCGGTTCTGCCACCGTATCACAGATGTCATTAAGCACATGCTTTCAAAGCCAATCCTGCATAGAAGAATTGGAAAATGGGTACTTGCCCTAACATAGTATTCCTTGTCTTTCATGCCTTTGAAATTTACGAAAGGACAAGTAGTCTCAGACTTTATTGTGGACCATGTAGTAGTTGAAGTTCTTCGGAATTATGTGAAATTAGAACCTTGGAAATTATTCTTTGATGGTTCTACTCATAAAGATGGAACTAGAGTTGGAGTTTTGATTAATTCTCCTGACAAAACTCCAACAAAATTCAAGTACAAAATCGAAGGTCCCCCTTGTTCGAATAACGAAGCGGAATATGAGGCTTTGATAGCAGGACTTGAAGTCTTGTTGAAATTGGGGGCAACTAGAGTCAAAATAAAAGTTTAATCTAAACTGCTGATCAAACAAATAACAAAGGAATACAATTGTGTTGTACCCCAAAATTGTCCCTCCCATTTTCTTCAAGACACCTCCTCATGCTCCTAGGATTTTCAATTGCTCAAGGCTACTCAATGTTTGATCAGACAAATTCTCCTCCTAAGTAGTTAACCTAAACCTAGGGTTTCACTTTTCTCAAGGAAATTTGAGCTTATAATGCCTCAAGTAGATTTAATGGTTCCTCATATATCTCAAGGAATTATCATTCCAATTTACAAACCTTGCATCACAAGTTTGCTCAGTCAATTGCTCAGATGACTAAAAATTAACTGTATTGAGTAAAAAGTCAATTGCGGTCAACATACAGTAAAACTTCAAGATTTTTGGTCAGCATCAAGACTTTGAAGTCACATTCATCATTTTATCAAGGGTTGACCATGATTTATCAAGAAAACTCTAAATTCATCAAAAGTCAAAAGTTACCAAATTAGGGATTTCTTAAGGAGAAGTCAACTGAACTTTGACCAAGCATAACTTCCATATGCTTCATCAGATTTTTCTCAATCAAAGCTCATTTTGAAGGAAATTCAAATCTCTACATCTCTATCTCTTTAAGCTCAAGTCTAAAAAATGCTTGATTTAAGCGATATGGGCCAAAGCATTATAGGCCATTTCAAAAGTCAACAAAAAGACACTTTTTGTCAAGGCAACTTACATCAAGATAAAGTCTTCAAATGGAAAAATGATTGAAATAGAGATTGTAGAGGACATCTTGAGCTTTCCAAAAAGTCAAAGATAACCTTCATATGATAAAAATTTAGGTAGCTATGATAAGTGCGAGTTGGGCAATTTTGAGAAAATGCATGAAACCTAAATTGAGAAAACTTGGAATTTTGGGCTAGTGGGCTGATCTTTCAAGATCCAAACGTGTATTAGGCCTCATTGTGAACCTCTAAGTCTATTCATACACCCCTTGGATTTTTATTCTATTTATTTTTTATTTTATTTTATTTAAATTCAAAATTAAAAAGATAAGACAAAAGGCTTTCATGACAAGGTCTAAGCCTTATCTTGTTTGACCTAATTTTCCTCTATATATTCTCATTATTCAGACAGCAAGAGGCAAGAAAAAAAACCTTGCAAAGGTCAGATTTCAAACCTTTAAAAATTATCAAGAACTAGGGCAAATCGAAAACCTAGTTATAGCCTCTTTTAAAGCAAGCCAACCATCTCATTCTATTCCAGAAGCATTATAGGGTAAGATTGGATCGATTGTGAAGATTCAATAGGCTTGAACCTCTCGCATATGCCTCGCCAGTTTAGGTTTTTGTATGAAGTTCATGTTGTTATTTTCTTTATGTTTTAATGCATACTAATATCACTAATGTGTTTGTGAGGAATAACAATGCAGGATAGACTCATCGTGCAAGTCCCATAACAACTGAACCATGAACTACCATGTTTACACCATTTTAGGTTGTTTACATCATATCTCACAATACAACATGAATTAGCCAAAACCAATGCCTCCATTGAATTTGCAAGGCCCAAATTAGGGGGTAGGGTACTTTTGAACCATTAACATTGGCTATTTTGCAGGTACACGAAAAGGAGTCGTCGGAGAAGACGGCCGGAGCTAGGGCTTCGACGCTTCTTCCACTCAATTATTTGAGTTTGTATTATATTTATTTGTTTCTAGTTATGTACCGGATGAAACTGCCACCCTAGTGGCAAGCGCGCGCATGATAAGGCTTTGATGTACAAGAGTGTGGGTTCGATCCCTGCCTTTTGACGTTTTTTCATGTTTTTCCATAATTTGCAGGTTTTAATATTTAACATGTTGTTTCTATTCTTCTAACACAGGCGCGCGCCTGGCGCAGTGGCAAGACCTGTTGGTGAAAGAGCAAAGGTTGTGGGTTCAATATCCACCCCTGGCAGTTTGTTTTGTTTTACTTCTAACTTGTTGTTTTTCCTTAATTTCTTCCCTAACCCTAATTCTTTTAACCTTAATTTATTTATTTACAAACCTAAAAATAATTTTTTTAAACCCTAAAAACAATTAGGTTTAGGTTTTTTTTATCATTAACCTTTTAATTAATTAACTTTTTTTATTAAAATTAATTAGATTTTTAGGTTTTAATTAATTACCATTCTTTTCATAAAAATCATCAAAAAAAAGCATTTCTTTCCTTTTTTTCTTATTTTATTTTCTTAGGTAAAGTATATAGGGCGCGTTCGATTGTAATAGCATAGTTTTATTTTTCGCACTTTTTCCCCATTATGTAATTGCTGCGAGTATGTAATAGTTTTAAGATTTTTTTCTGCATCTTTATTATGTAACTGCCCCAAAGCCATGTAAAAGCGTAGGACTTTTATTTTTCGCACTTTATATTTCTGCTATTATATTTACTATTACTGCTTAGTAATTAGGGTTTGTATAGAAAAACTAAAACTAATCGTTAGAAAACCCTAAATTCAAAGATAAATAACTGAATTGAACGCATTTACACAATTGCACCTTTAGGATAACCTCTCTTTGTTACCTTCGGATTAAGCGGTCATGTCCCTCGAACGTAGGGATGCTTTAGCAAAAGGCCCTCGATACAAAAGATCATAGTCCCTTGATAATCCTTCAATGTTGCCTTTCGAAAAATAATCTAGTCCCTTACGAAATTGCTAGAGCGTCCTTACAAGTTGACTTCAATGACCGTACGATGACCATACGCTTGTCCCTCCATATCCAATGGATAGGGCTTCATGCTAACTAATGGTACGGATAAAACTATCTAAAGGAGAAGGAAAAGTATGATAATGACCTTGAGTGGGTAGGATACTGTTAATCGCTTGCTCACAAATATTTTCAAAACAAAACATTTCACACAACACTTTCAAAATATTTTCAAAAACACTTTGTACGTGTTCTTGAGGACTGATACAAGAATCATTACAAAGTCATCTTTTCAAAAGTATTTTTCAAAACACATACACAAAAAAGTATTTTTCAAAGTGAGCTAAGCGATTAAGATCCCGTAGATAACTACGAATGAAAAGGGTGCTAACACCTTCCCTTTTCATAACCTACCCCCCGAACTCAAAATCTTTAAGGTCTTTCCTGTTCTTTTCACCCTTTTCTTATTGGATAAAATAAAAGTCGGTGGCGGCTATTGCTATCGGCAACATTCATGATAAAATGCAAAACAAGTCAATTTTCCCCGTCAAACGCTAACTGGCGACTCTGATGGGGAGTACTTAAAAGAGGGGTTACCTTAGAGTCTAGATCACTTTATTCGCTTTATTTGTTTGCATTTCTTACTTTATCTTTAAGGTTTGATTGGGTTTAAATTCTTGCAGAGATCCTACACCCGAATCTAGGGATACCTTAGGTAAGTAGCAATAGATCATGGAAACTGTACGACGTAGACTGATATGGTTGAAGTGATGGCTACGTTAGTGTGACACTTTGGTCTGTACCGATGTTCCTTGAGTTAGTCGAGGATAACATTAGGTTGTCGCGTGGATTAATAAGCACTAGCTGACTTCTAGAACCTTAATTGAACCATCTTGGACATTAGAAGGTAGTGAGATGGCCGACTTTGGTGCAGTCCAAGGTTGGTTGATACTCGATGCTACACTCATTGAGATTCGAATCGCGGGATGTTTTAGTGGCAAATCAGTTGTTGTACTAAAATAAAACTTTCGAGAAAGATCTGTGATATGAGATCCCTAGAACCCAATTACTATTTTAGGACAAGTTGAGCCAACTTAACATCAATAGAAAAGGGTACTTACCTATGGACCCCATGCAAGCCTTTAAACTTAAGGCTCTTGTGTGATTTGTTTGTGTTTTCTATCTGTTTAAACATAAACATAACATCCGACATGGCATTTACTAACCATTTCAAGGATCTTAGGGATCTTTGTTGTAGGATTTTAAGACGAACTGCTAGCAAGGGGCGAGAGGATTTATTTTCCTCTAACCAGATGTCGTCAAAAGATCAAAACACGTTCCCTTGAGTCAAAGGCTAGGAACCACTCGATATGATGAGCTTGATTCTAATAGAAGAACGTCCTAAAATGAAGGCTCGAAGTTCCACAAGTCAAAGTTGCAACCAGGATTCATTCTCTCTTTTACCCTGCAAGATCCTTGAAAACATTGCATTTGCATCTACATATCATGAATCTCATTACATAACAAGTACTTTCTAGACAAGTTTTCTCATCTTCTTGCTGTTTATTTTAGTAAAAGATGGCTCTCGAACAAACAGTCAAAGATCTTCAAGCTCAGAATGCCCAGTTCCAATAAATGTTCCTGAACTTAGCCAAGGGACCGGAAGAGCTGAAGACCCTCATCACCAAAGAGAGGAAGAAAAAGACAAGGAAACCAATGGGCATTCTCAACATGGGAACAAGGTTTAGAAGTCCTCCCAAGAAAGCTCAAGACTGTGATATTCCACCAAACGAAAATGATAACCATGATGAAGATGGTAAGAGTGTAAAGGCTGAGAAAGGAAGCCACCTTGGTTCTGGCCAATATTCTGATGAAGATGAAGAAGATTATTCAAATGAACAGTATCCTCCTGCCGATGAAAAATTCAAACATCTGGAAGATCGTCTAAATGCTATGTAGATACAGAGAGTGCTTGGGTTTGATTTTGAAGAGTTGGGGTTAGTCTCAAGAGTTGTCATTCCTCACAAATTCAAGGTCCCTACTTTTGCAAGGTATAACGGTGTTTCTTGCCCTAAGCTGCATTTAAGGTCTTACGTCTAGAAGATCCAACCACACACTGCTGATAGAAAATTGTGGGTGCATTTCTTTTAATAAATCCTATATGGGACCCAATTGGAATGGTTCTATCAACTGGAAGGAACCAATATCCGTACTTGGGAAGATTTGGCAGATGATTTATACAAATAATACCAATACAATGTTAATCTTGCACCAACCTGTGTGCAACTACAGAGTATGACCATGGGCTCGAATTAAGGATTCAAATAGTACACCCAGAAATTGAGAGACCTAGCAGGAAGATTTCAACCTCCTTTGTTTAATAGGGAGTTGATTGATATGTTTATGGGAACTTTGACAGATCCTTTGTTCAATCATCTAATCGGAAGCTCTTCAGCCGGATTCACCAAGCTGATATTAACAGGGGAACATATTGAAGGTGGAATCAGAAGTGGGAAAATTCAAGTGGTTGCATCTTCAAGTACTGTGAAGAAGACATTCAACGAAAAAAAGAAAGTTAATGTTGTGTATGGCCAAAAGGGTCGTGGTATAAATGATCGTAACCAATCTGTGAGGGCAGTGTTAATTTATAATCCTGAACCAGTGAAACAACATCAACATGGCAATCAGCGTAGGTCGAATGCACCCAAGAAACAATTTACCAAGATTAACATGCCATTGTCTCAGGCGTTGCAACATCTATTGAAATCAGAGTTGATTACGTTGAGAGATCCTCCTCAAAATCCCAACACCTCCTCTCCTCGGTACAATCCTAATGTAAGATATGCCTATCATTCCAATAGTTCCAGACAAGACACAAATAACTGATGGGATTTGAAAAATAAGATTCAAGATATGATCGACTCCAAAGAGATTGAATTTGATCCTCCTGAGACTCCTAATGTGATCATTGCACCTATGCCTAAGCACGACAAGGGCATTAATACTATCGAAGATCTTTCTTATGTTTCTGTTGTAAGTGACTTGATTACCCCCCTGATAATTATTAAGAATAATCTGTTGCAAGCCAGATTATTTTTGGGTTGCATTGAAAGGTGCTACTGTTGCGCAGCCCAATCCAATGGCTGCAAACTGCTGAGAGAATGTATTTAGCATTTAATGGATAACCATATAATTCTAGTTGAGAGGATTCCTTCTATGGAGAAATTGTTTCAAGACTTGGAGTTTGAAGATGTGTCTGTAATTTCCAGAACTCTTGTAAGGATTACTGCCAAAGGCTCTGTGAAGATTACGGCCAAACCTAGAGTTTCTCCTTTGATCATTACCGCACCGGGGCCAATTCCATATTCTTCCGACAAGGTTATCCCCTAGAATTATGGAGCTGATGTTTACTACCATGGTGTTAAGCAAGAACCATTGGTTGTTGAAAGTGGAAATACTGAAGTTACTGATCCCAACATTGAAAATATTGTCGGGACAAGTAAGGTTACTAGAAGTGGAAAGGTTTTCTCTCCAGAAATATCTCTGAAGACTGTTGCTACACCAGTTCGTGTTATTGTTACTGAGTCAACTCTTGAGACTCGAGGCAAAGGACAAATGAATGAGCCTGCCCAAACGGAGGCACCAAAAGAGGTTATCGCTGAAGATACCTCTAAATAGGAGATGGTGGAATTACTTAAAATCATCTAGAAAAGCGACTATAAGATTGTTGAACAGTTGGGGCAGACGCCCTCTAAGATATCCATGTTATCCCTGTTGTTATGCTTTGAAGTCCATGCTCAAGCTTTGGTGAAGTTCTTGAAATCTGCTTATGTACCGCAAGAAATCTTTGTTGATCAATTTTAAAATTATGTTTCTAGTCTGACGACTGATAATGGGTTAGGTTTTTTTAATGCTAATTTGACTCCTAAAGTAAGAAACCATAATAAGGCCATGCATGTCTCTAGTGAATGTAGGGGCACTATCTTATCTCATGTATTGATTGATACGGGTTCCTCGTTTAATGTTTTACCGAAAGGTGCTCAAGACAGGCTTGATTGTGAAGAGGTTGTGCTGAAACCTAATGATATTATGGTCAGAGCCTTTGATGGATCAAAAAGGATGGTGCACGGAGAGGTGGATCTTCTAACCAAAGCAGGTACTCAGGTCTTCGACTCAACTTTCTATGTGATAGACATTCATCTGACCTATTCCTATTTACTTGGACGCCCTCGGATTCATGGGGCAGACGTCGTTACTTCCACTTTACACCAAAAGCTGAAATATCCCGTGAAAGGAAAGACTGTTATAGTTTGTAGTGAAGAAGAGTACATGATGGGTAATTTGAACTCTTTCAGATATGTTGAGATGGATGGCGAATTCATGGAAACTCCCTACCAGACTTTTGAAGTTATTCCCCAAAAAAATAGTGTTACTGAAGACGTTTCTGTGATTCCTAAGGTTACCAGGGTTCCACCCATAATGGCTTCTCTGAAAGATGCTAGAGTCGTGGTAGAAGAAGGTGGTTGCACTACTTGGGGTCAGCTTTCCAACATTCCTTACAAATCTTATAAATTTGGCTTGGTTTTCACTGCGGAGGCTTAGAGGGTTATTCGTTATTCTCTTACTGGAAGACCACTATTATGCATCAGCAACAATGAAGTCAATGCGGTAGAAGATGCTGATAGTGACTATGACCTAGACAATTGGATCTTTCCTACCATCGGGAACGGGCTCAACAATTGGAAGAAGGAAGACGTTGTACCAATCTCCTTTAGTCAATAGTAAATGCTATTTTCTATTTTCTTGCTTTCAAGTTTTTTGGTTATGTAATTTTAGAACAATAACTTTAAGCCTTGTTCCTTACCCGAGGAACAACGGCCCATTTGTTAGGGTTGGAATTTTTCATTCACATATTTTCATTCAATAAATCATTGGACGTTTGCATTCAAGTTTTATGCTCTTTGTCTTTCTTTTACTTTATTACTTTCAAAATAGTTGTGTGTTCTTACACACACCCACACAACAAATTGCAGATCCATATCCACCTTATATCCCATTTATAACAATTCTGCTATTGCCAATTATGACTTCAAAAATCCGATCTACCAAGTCGAGGACGAAGGTGAGTAAGATTGTGAAGTACTTGGAAAGCTTGCTAGACTGTTAGAATAATAAGAAAGAGCTATACAACCGCATGAAGAGCCAGACGAGGTTATGAATTTGGGTACTGAAGAAGACAAGAAAGAAGTCAAGATAGGTGCCAACCTAGAGGACAGTGTCAAAAACAGATTAACTCATATGTTACATGATTATGTTGAGATCTTTGCTTGGTCATATGAAGATATGCCAGGGCTTGATACTGATATTGTGGTTCATCGTCTACCAATGAAGGAAGGTTGCCTCCCTATAAAGCAGAAGTTTCGTCGTATGCGTCTTGAGATGTATGAGAAAATCAAATTTGAGGTTATGAAGCAGATCAACACAGGTTTCTTAGTTATTACATCCTATCCTAAATGGGTTGCAAATGTGGTTCCAGTACCTAAAAAAGATGCTAAAGTGCGTATGTGTGTAGACTACAAGGATCTGAACAAGGCAAGCCCCAAAGATTATTTTCCGCTTCTGCATATTGACGTTCTGGTTAACAACATCGCTCGACACAAAGTATTTTATTTCATGGATTGTTTCTATAGTTATAATAAAATCAAGATGGCACCTTAAGACATGGAAAAGACTACTTTCGTCACACAGTGGGGAACTTTCTATTATAAAGTTATGCCTTTCAGTTTGAAGAACGTCGGTGCAACATATCAACATGCTATGGTAGCTTTTTTCCATGACATGATCCACCACAAGATAGAGGTTTATGTTGATGACATGATAGCCAGGTCTCAGGCTGAAGAAGAACATCTCGACCATCTGTACAAATTGTTTAAGATGTTGAAGAAATATAAGCTAAGGCTAAATCCAAACAAATGCACCTTTGGGGTAAGATTCAGTAAGCTCCTAGGTTTTTTCGTCAGTGGTAAAAGTATTGCAGTTGATCCCGCCAAGGTTTAGGTTATTCCAGAAATCCCAGTTCCCCGTATTGAGAAGGAAGTCAGAGGTTTCCTAGGACGTTTGAATTACATTGCCAGATTTATTTCTCATCTAACCGTTACTTGTGAGCCAATCTTCAAGTTACTAAAAAAGGATCAAGTAGTGAAGTGGAACGATGACTGTCAGACGACTTTTGACAAAATCAAGGAATATCTCCAAGAACCTCTAATTCTGATTCCACCAGTTAAAGGAAGACCCATGATCATGTGCTTAACAATGTTAGAGAACTCAATGGGGGTGTGTACTAGGGCAGCATGACTAGTCTGGTCGAAAAGAGCATGCAATATACTACCTTAGCAAAAAGTTTACCAACTATAAAACAAGATAATCACTACTCAAGGAAACTAGCTGCACTTCGGCATGGGTTGCTCGACGACTAAGACACTATATATTGAATCATACTACTTTGTTGATCTCTAAAATGGATCCTATAAAACACGTATTCGAGAAACCCGCTCTCTGCGGAAGAATAGCAAGATGGAAAATGGTCTAGACATAAAACGAAATTCAGTACACCATTTAGAAGACAATCAAAGGAAGTGTGATGGCAGATCATTTGGCTTATCAAGTTGTAGACGACTATCAGACTATGAATTTTGAGTTCCTGGATGAGACTATTATACGAATTACCGACTATGAAGAACTTGGACCGTATGAAGGACCTGATCCAGGATCCTGATGGACAATGGTTTTTGATGGAGTTTCCGACGCTCTTGGTAATGGAATTGGTGTTGTGATTGTCTCTCCCAAGGGTTTCCATACGCCCTTCACCGCCAGATTATGTTTGACTATACTTATAACATGTTCGAGTACGAAGCATGTATCATGGACATCAAAG
Organism: Vicia faba; assembly: GCA_948472305.1. Lineage (NCBI taxonomy): Eukaryota > Viridiplantae > Streptophyta > Magnoliopsida > Fabales > Fabaceae > Vicia > Vicia faba. Next base: position 71,405,593 of record OX451736.1, on the reverse strand, counting down.
CTGCTATCGATATGAGAATCAAGTTCTTGAATGTATACAGGGACTCAACCCTAGTGATCAGTTAGATTAAGGGAGAATGGGATACGAAGCACCCGAATCTCATTCCTTATTGAGAGCATATGTTAACATTAATTTCATACTTCGAAGAAATCACTTTTGAACACATCCCACGAGAAGATAATCAATTGGAAAATGCGTTAGCTATTATGTCGTCTATGTTCAAAGTCAGATGGGTTGATGAAGCTCCTTGAATTACAATTGAGAGACTAGACGAACCTGTACATTGCTACAAAGTTGATACCGATAGAGTAAAGGAAAAGCCTTGGTACCATGAAGTGAAAAGATACCTCGAAGCCCAAGAGTATCTTGAAGGGGCATCTATTATCGATAAGAAATTCCTACGGAGGTTCTCGTCCAATTTCTTTCTAAGTAATAGAATTTTGTACAAGCGTAATCATGATTCGACTTTGCTTTATTGTGTAGACAAGAAGTAATCTGAGAAGACTATGGAAGATATGCATGAAGGGGTCTTTGGTACTTATTCCAGCGGGCATACGATGGCTAAAAAATTCTGAGAGCGGTCTATTATTGGTCGACCATGGAAACTGATTTCCATCGCCATTCCATAACTTGTCACAATGCCATATTTATGATGACAAAGTACATGTGCCTCTGACTCCTCTAAATGTCTTGACTGCTCCTTGGCCATTTGCAATGTGGAGCATTGATATGATTGGAGAGATTAAGCCTACTGCTCTTAATGGGCATCATTGCATCCTCGTCGCTATTGATTACTTCACGAAGTGTGTCGAAGCAGCCTCATTTGCCTACGTTACCAAGAATGTTATTGCCATGTTCATTAGACATAACCTTATTTGTCGGTATGGCATCCCTGAAAGGATCATCACAGACAATGGTACCAATCTCAAAAATACTATGATCATGAAACTATGTACAAAGTTCAAGATTAAACATCATAATTCCTCTCCGTATTGGCCAAAGATGAATGGTGCAATGGAAGTCGCCAACAAGAACATTAAGAAGATTCTCCATAAAATTAAAGTGACATATAAAGATTGGAACGAGATGTTACCATTTTCTCTTCATGGTTATCGCACTTCAGCATGCATATCAACTGGGGTAACCCCTTTCTCTCTAGTCTACGACATGGAGGTTGTCTTACCTATAGAAGTCCAGATTCCTTCTCTAAGGATTATGAAAGACACAAATTTAGACAAAGACAAGTGGATTCAGACTAGGTTGGATCAGATGAATTTGATCGACGAAAAAAGGCTTGCGGATGTTTGTCACGGTCAGATGTATCAAAAGTGTGTGATTAAGGCCTTTAATAAAAATATCGAACCTCAGGTGTATCAGGATGGTGACTTGGTAATAAAACGCATCATCCTACCACAAGGTGATCCCAGGGGAAAATGGACTCCCACGTACGAAGGGCCATTTGTGATCAAGAAGATATTCTCTAGCGGTGCTATGATACTTACCACCATGGTCGGTGAAGATTTTCCGCACCCTGTGAACGTGGACATAGTAAAAAAATACTACGTGTAAAAGAGACCTGCTAGGTTGACTGGCCTAGGCAAAAGTAGGGGCATCCCGGAGAACCAAAAGGGTTCGGGAAAAAATTAGGGATATATATATATATATATATATATATATATATATATATATATATATATATATATATATATATATATATATATATATATATATATATATATATATACACTCGGCAAGTTGAAAACATGAAAAGGCAACTTGTGCAAAAAAGGGTATCCCGGTGGATTGAAAACCCCAAAGGGAATTCCAGGAAAAAGTTATGGCTTAAAAAGTACGACTATGTCCTTTTGGATCATCCACTTATAGCAGCTTTGTTATCAATGTCAAGTTCAAATGATACTGATCAATTCAATCAACTTCTTCCGACATCAAGGGATGAGATGCTTGAAGACATAGGGGAAATAGCAGAGTTGAAACTCGATGGGATCATTTCCACATAGCTATTTTTCTTTGTTTCCCTTTGTACACCTTTTTTTTCACAACAATTTCCTCTTACTAGGACCTTTGTCTTTTTGTATAAAATTGTATGTTTATCTTCCAAATCAATGCAATCGGTTTCAATCTCAAAACACTATTTTTTTACTTTCTCTGTTTTGTTTGAAAAAAACGCCCAATGATTATATTGAATGAACATATGCATTTGAATATGATTACCATTTACAAATATATGCATGAAAACAGGATTAACATTTATCGAAGAATCTAGGAGTAGGGATAATGTTTAAGTCATTCATAAATCCCCACAAAGTAATCTCCATGAAACTATCTCTACAGAGCTATCTTCGCAAGATAATCCCCAATAGTGATATATTTCCCAGAAAGTCTAATATGCCCACAAGAAGAAATTCGGGTATCTTCCAACAGTTCACCTTCACATCCCTAATGGATAGCTTGACTCGATCATTATCCCTAATAGGTCCCCTAGCAGATAGGGAAGTTTGATCATTTCCCCAACATACAGTGGAGACTTCCTCAGCGCAGCCTATAAAATTCCAATCCCCATTAGAGTTTATTTCCTCGACACAATTTACAGGAATTTAATTCCCAACGGAGTTTATTACCCCAACGCCGTAAGTCCCTAACACAATTCTCTTCCCCGGCAGGGTTTAATCAAAGTTGATATCCTCATAAGAGTTGTTACGGTATCTAAAACCTGGACAGATACCACACCAGAGGAATATCCATCACTTTTATCCCCAGTCAGGGTACGTAAGAATCAAAACCTTCAACAAAAGAGTGGCGAACAACTGACTCTCCTTGAATGCCTCCATCCTCAAGAAGAAGTCGAAGATCCCCAGTGGAGTATCCTCAACTAGAAAGCGGGAATCCCCAGCAAAATTATTCCCAACAGAAATTGAGGAATCACTTTCTACATCCCCAGCAATAGTCCGAGATTTATTTTCCTCAGCTAGACATTGTTACAAAGAGCTACCGATACGCTTCAATAAAATATTGCATCCATACATCATTTTGCAATACATTATAGCATATGCATACCGAAACGCATATAACATTCTCATTTATCTTGAGAGCATCATTAATGCATTACATGCATCACGATATTACATAAATCTAATTTTGTCTTTTCAGGTAAAGTTCACAAACAGGCGAATATCATCAGCAATTTTCAAACAGGTCAGAGATTAATTCCCAAAACAGGACGGGGAAACTATTTATATGACCAAGTGGTATGAATTCTCGAAACAGGACGAGTTTACCAACAAAAGCGGCTCAGAGATTAATTCCCGAAACAAGATGGGGCAACTATTTATACGACCAAGCGGTATGAATTCTCGAAACAGGATGGGTTTACCAACAAACAAATGGGTCAGAGATTAATTACTGAAATGGGACAGGGCAACTATCTATACGAACAAGTGGTATGAATTCCCAAAATAGGACATGTTTACCAACAAAAAAGTGGGTCAGAGGTTAATTCCTGAAACAAGACGGGGTAACTATCTATATGAATAGGTGGTATGAATTCCCGAAACAGGACGGGTTTACCAATTAAAAACAGATTGTAGATCAATTCTCGAAACAAGACGGGGCGACTATCTGCATGACCAAATGAATTCCTTCAGAGACTGAATTCTGACGAGCATTCCCCTTCATAAGTTTATTCTGAAAAGAATCCTCCCCAGAGACTGAATTCTGGCGAGCACTTTCCTTCTGAAAAACATTCTTCAGTCATGCATAGACTTGTTTTGATACTCCTATCAACAGTTACTTAGGATGGCATCTGTAAGCCCATCCCTGACGATATTCTATCATCTCTTCAAATGGCATCTTCAAGCCCATCCTAGCAATACTATCAACTAACAACATTACTTCATGCACCAGCGAGTGAAAATTTCCGGGCACTTAAGTGTTCAATCCTCTTCCACCTTCAGATCACGAATGGCGGGCATGCCAATCTAACTCTTCAGATTTAAGAAGATTGAACAGGGGAATTTGTTGTACCCCAAAATTTTCCCTCCCATTTTATTCAAGACACCTTATTGTACCCCAAAATTTTCCCTCCCATTTTCTTCAAAATAAATTCTCATGAGGTCCCCATTTGCTCAAAACTACTCAAGAGTGGACTGATCAAAACCACCTCCTAAGCAAAGGTCTTCAACTAGGGTTTGGTGTTTCTAAAAGAAGATTGGGTTGAAAGGGTCTCAAATGACTTCCATGGTATGACATAGGTCCTCAATAATGCTTATGTCAAGTTTCAAGTCTTGCATCACATTTTTGCTCAGTCAATTGCTCAGATGATTGAAAAATCAATTGTATTGAGTAAAAAGTCAACTATGGTCAACATACAGTCAAACTTGAATATTTTTTGTCAACGTCAATATTTTGTGGTGATATTTATAATTTGATCAAGGTTGGTCATGATTCCTCAAGGAAATCCCTCAAATCATCAAAGGTCAAAATTTTCCAAAATTAGGGTTTTGACTAAAGATGACTGATCATTGACTGTTGGCCTAGTGCATGACCTAATGGCTTAAAGCATGGTCTTAAGGGCTCAAATACAACATATTTCCCTAATCACATGGATCAAGAAATTTCCAAATATATAAGTGATTGATAGTTGAGAATTTGAATCAATTGATAAAGAGTTAACAATCACACAAAAGTCAAACTTTGACTTTTTGGTCAACATTGGAATTCAAAAATAAAAAATCATCAAAACGTTCAAAATTATCAACATGGATCATCAAGAATCAAGAAAGTCAACAAAAGTCAAAGTTGGAAGAATTTTAAACACTTAGAATTCAAGTGTTTTATAACTAAAAAACCCTAACTTCACAAACAATTTTCCTCAAGATCCAAGTTGATTCAAGGAAAACTTTCAACATGAAAGTTGTAGGGATTAATGAATTCTACAACTTTACCAATGTGGGATGATCCTTAAAAATTGCTTGTATTAAGATATATAGGCCCATGAAGTTATGATTATTTTTATCCAACACTTTGAAAAAATTTCAACAAGTTTTGATCAGTTTTTCATCCCAACTTCTTGGCCAATTTCCACCAAGTTCTCATTTAATTTATCCAAAGTGATCAACATTAAAGTTGTAAACAATGTTTCAAGCTGTCCAAAATATCTAAGAACACAATTTTATCATACTTGAGCTAGAAGTTTCGAAGAGATGAAGTTGGGTACCTAAGGTTGCATTATAGATCATTTTTGTGACAAGTTCATAGCCTAATATTCATGCCATGCCTTGTAATCTCCCTTTTCAGGCCTCTAAACTTGTAAATGTATCTCTAATCAGAATATTACAAAAGCTTTTGAGCTATGGTCCATTTGATTCAAGCATTGTCCAATGCATCATTCCATTTTTGGGAAAAAGATCATACTTCTATTCTAGTAAAGCATGTTTTATGCAATTGTCAACTCTCCTTGAGCCTCTCACTTGTTTCCTCTGCACACACTCAACTTAAAAGATCATATAAGCTTTCTTAAAGTATCCAACAGCTCTATGAGACAAGGTACAATGCATTGGAACCATGATTTTACAAGACACTTCAAAGTTCACTTCCAACCAAGCCATAACTTGTTACCTCAAGATTCTGTTTACTTCAAGATGTTAAACCTATTGCCTATAAATAAAGAGGTCATTTGCAAGCCAAAACACGAATGGACAAGACCTCAAACACTCTCAAACTCAGAATCACCAAGAAACCACCATTATTGCACATTTAAAGCTTCCAACACCCAACTTCAAAACCACTCATGCGTTTTCTTCTTTTATCTTTCAAACACCTTAAGTACATCATATAGAAGTTGTCCAAACACCTAAACAACCTCTGCAATCACTCCATCATCATCCACCATCTTCAAAATCCAACATTGCAACTTGACTTGAGTAGACTGATCTAGACACTCTCAAGGTAAAGTAAGAGTTACAACATACTCACCAATGTCCCAGGAAGCTAAAACAAGCATCACATTGCTTTTGGAAGTCGTGTAGTGGGCATTGGATTTTTCATCAAGAGGTAAGTTTTCTTAAACTTTGAACTCTTTATTCAAGCATAATTTGCACTTACATTCTAAAGTAAAAATGCAGATATCATCATTCTAAAGCTAACCATGTCCTTAAATTGTATTTTAATTAACTATGGGATGGGAATTTTGGAACTGAAGTTTCTGAAACATTAGGTTTTCAGTTTGGTACCAAACAAAATTCATCCTAACCATTGATCTATAGCTTTTAAAAGTTACATGGTCAGATTCGTGGTTAAAATTCAAGCAAGTTTGATGTTTACATATTTCAATTTGGTTGAGAAATGAAGCTTTTACAAAATTTGAAAATGTTATTGTTGTTACTGTCAAACGCGCGCGAGGAAGAAGATGAAGTTCAATTTTCAAAACATGATTTATAATATATTTATTGGGGGCGTTTCATAACCAGATGAAACAACCACCCCAGTGGTAAAACAAGCGCGCTATGACTTGAGGAACCTGGGTTCGAGCCCCAGCGGTACCCTTTTATTTTTCACATATTTGTTCCTTACAGATTCAGCGCATGCAAGCTATATACACACACCATGCGCCCTCATATTACAACCATTAGATCTCATCAAAGGTAGATCTAATGCACTAAGCACAAGCCCCATGATGCACCTCCTGAAGGTCACCCCCACTGGATCCACCGCAACAACCTGGACTCCCTGATTTGGGCCTTTTTATTTTTTCTTTTCCATACCCCCCAATTGCTTTACAAACACAGGCCTAGTTTTATTTTCTTTTTTGTTTTAACTAATATTTTATTTTCTAAATCATATTTTATTTAATCCGAAAAAAATAATAAAATCACAAAAATTTAGATTTAAGTTTTAATTAATTACTTTAATTTTCATAAATAAAAATTAATTTAATTTAATCACTTTGTTCTATTTTGTTAATTAATTTGTAAAATAATTAGAATTAGGTTTTGTTATTATTTTACACTATCAAATACTTTTCTAAATAAAACATCAAAAATATTTTCTAAATACTTAGACAATTATTTTAGGGTTTCTTAAACATCTTTCCCTTTTCACCACCTTCGCGCACTTTATTTTTGCATTAATATTTTCCAATATTGTAACTGCTTAACGGTCTGTAATAGATAATTAGATTTACTTTACTTGTTCATCCTCATTCATAAATTTGTACCCCATTCCCAAAGCACTGTAATAGCGTAGGACATTTAATTTCCATAAATTACTACTTTCCTCATTACTGTTAGTAATTAGGGTTTGTATGGAAAGATTAAAATCAACCGATAGCAAAACCCTAATTTCAAGACAAAAATAACTGAAAACCAATCACTATTTACACACGTACCTCTAGGGTGACCCTAACTTGTGTCCTCGAATAAAAACAGTCATGTCCCTCGAATGTGAGATACTTTAGCAAAGATCCTCGGTTAAAAGATCGCAGTCCCTCGATGACCCTCCAATGCTGCCTTCGGTAAATGATCTTAGTCCCTTACGACAATTGCTAAAGCGTCCTACAAGTTGCCTTCTATGACTGTACGATTACCCGTGCATGTCCCTCACATACAACGATAGGGCTTCCTACTAACTAATGGTAGGGTAGCACCATCAAAAGGAGGAGGAAAATAAAAAAGACTTTTTTGAGTAGGTAGAACGCTCGTAGACGCTTGCTCACAAACTTTTCAAAAACAAAACATATTTTCACAAAACAACACTTTCTTTCACAAATATTTTCAAAACAAACATTTTGTATACATTCTCAACGATACGAGAATCATTACATAATTGTCGCACTTAGGCATTTTTAAAATATTTTCAAACATGCACAAGCATAAAGCATTTCCAAAAATGAGCTAGTGATTAAGAGCCTGTAAATAACTACGGATGAAAAGGGTGCTAACACCTTCCCTTTATATAACCTACCCCCGAACTCAGAAATATTCTCAAAAGGTCTTTCCTGTTCTTTTCACCCTTTCCTTTATTGGATAAAAGAAAAGTCAGTGGCGACTCTTGCTATCTGCAACATTTGCAATAAAACACATAACCTAAAAGTCAGTTCTCCACCGTATTACACACCTCCTCATGCTCATAGGCTTTTCAATTGCTCAAGGCTACTCAATGTTTGATCAGACAAATTCTCCTCCTAAGCAGTTGACCTACAACTAGAGTTTCAATTTTCTCAAGGAAACTTGAGCTTATAATGCCTCAAGTGGATTTCATGTTTCCTTATATGTTTCAAATAATGCTCATGCCAAATTTCAAACTTTGCATCACAAGTTTGCTCAGTCAATTGCTCATATAACTAAAAATCAACTATATTGGGTAAACAGTCAACTGCGGTCAACATACAGTCAAACTTCAAGATTTTTGGTCAACATCAAGATTTTGAAGTCACATTCATCATTTGATCAAGGGTTGAACATGATTCATCAAGAAAACTCAATTAATTAAAAGTCAAAAGTTACCAAATTAGGGCTTTCTTAAGGAGAAGTCAATTGAACTTTGACCAAGCATAACTTCCACATGCTTCATCAGATTTTTCTCAATAAAAGCTCATTTTGAAGGAAATTCAATTCTCTATAACTTGATATCTCTAAGCTCAAGTACAAAAAATGCTTCATTTAAGAGATATGGGCCAAAGCATTATAGGTCATTTAAAAAGTCAACAAAAAGACACTTTTTGTCAAGGCAACTTACATCAAGATAAAGTCTTCAAATGGAAAAAAGAACAATATAGATATTGTAGAGGAAATCTTGAGCTTTCAAAAAAGTCCAAGATCACTCTCATATGAGAAAAATTGAGGGAGTTATAATTGGTGCAAGTTGGGAAATTTTGAGAAAATGCATGAAACCTAAATTGAGCAAACTTGGATTTTTTTGCTAGTGGGCTGCTCTTTCAAGATCCAAACGTGTATTAGGCCTCATTGTGAACCCTTAAGTCTATGCATACACCCCTTGGATTTTTATTCTATTTATTTTTTGTTTTATTTTAATTAAATTCAAAATTAAAAAGATAAGACCAAAGGCTTTCATGACAAGGTCCAAGCCCAATCTTGTTTCACCTAATTTTCCTCTATATATTCTCATTATTCAGACAACAAGAGGCACAAAAAAAAACCTTGCAAAAGTCAGATTTCAAAACTTTAAAAATTATCAAGAACTAGGGCAAATCGAAAACCCTAGTTACAGCCTCTTTCAATGCAAGCCAACAATCCCGTTATATTCCAGAAGCATTATAGGGTAAGATTAGATTGATTGTGATGTTTCAAGAGGCCTGAAACTCTCGCATATGCCTCGCTGGTTTTGGTTTTTTCATGAAATTAATGTTGTCATTTTCTTTATATTTTAATGCATACTAACATCACTAATGTGTTTCTGAGGAATAACAACGCATGATAGACTCATTGTGCGAGTCCCATAACAATTGAACCATGAGCTACCATGTTTACACCATTTTAGGTTGTTTACATCGTATCTCACAATACAACATGAATTAGCCAAAAATTATGCATCCGTTGAATTCGCAAGGCCTAAATTAGAGGGGTATGGTACTTTTAAACCACTAACATTGGCTATTTTGCAGGTACACGAAAAGGAGTCGTCGAAGAAGACGACCGAAGCTAGGGCTCTGCCACTTCTCTGGCCTAGTTATTTGAGTTTGTATTATATTTATTTGTTTCCAGTTATGTACCAGATGAAACAGCCACCCTGGTGGCAAGCGCGCGCATCATACGACTTTGATGTACAAGAGTGTGGGTTTGATCCCTGCCTTTTGACGTTTTTTCATGTTTTTTTCTTCATATTTTGCAGGTTTTAATATGTAACTTGTTGTTTCTATTCTCCTAACACAGGCGCGCGCTTGGCGCAGTGGCAAGGCCTATTGGTGAAAGAGCAACAGCCGTGAGTTCAATACTCACCCCTAAAAATAATTTTTTTAAACCCTACAAACAATTAGGTTTAGGTTTTTTTATCATTAACCTTTTAATTAATTTAATTAATTAACTTTTTTTAATTAAAATTAATTAGATTTTTAGGTTTTAATTAATTACCATTCTTTTCATAAAAATCATCAAAAAAGCATTTTTTTCTTATTTTTCTCTTATTTTAATTTCTTAGATAAAGTATATAATAGCATAGTTTTATTTTTCGCACTTTTTCCCCATTATGTAATTGCTCCGAGTATGTAATAGTTTTAGGATTTATTTTCCGCATCTTTATTATGTAACTGCCCCGAAGCCATGTAATAGCATAGGACTTTTAATTTCGGCACTTTATATTTCTGCTACTATACTTACTATTGTTGCTTAGTAATTAGGGTTTGTATGGAAAAATTAAAACCAAACGTTAGAAAACCCTAAATTCAAAGATAAATAATTGAATTGAACGCATTTGCACACTTGCACCTTTAGGGTAACCTCTCTTTGTTGCCTTCGCATTAAACGGTCATGTCCCTCAAACATATGGATGCTTTAGCAAAAGACCCTCGATACAAAAGATCATACTCCCTCGATGACCCTTCTACGTTGCCTTTCAAAAAATGATCTAGTCCCTTACAAAATTGCTAGAGCATCCTTACAAGTTGGCTTCAATGATCGTACGATGACCTTACGCTTGTCCCTCCACATCCAACGGATAGGGCTTCCTACTAACTAATGGTACAGATAACATTATCTAATGGAGAAGAAAAAGTACGAGAATGACCTTGAGTGGGTAGGATACTGTTAATCGCCTACTCACAAATCTTTTCAAAACAAAACATTTCACACAACACTTTTAAAATATTTTTAAAAACACTTTGTACGCGTTCTTGAGGATTGATACAAGAATCATTACAAAGTTATATTTTCAAAAGTATTTTTCAAAACACATACACAAAAAAGAAATTTTCAAAGTGAGCTAAGCGATTAAGAGCCCGTAGATAACCATGGATGAAAAGGATGATAACACCTTCTATTTTCATAACCTACCCCCCGAACTCAAAATCTTCAAGGTCTTTCCTGTTCTTTTCTCCCTTTTCTTATTGGATAAAAGAAAAGTCGGTGACAACTCTTGCTATCTGCCAAATTTGCAATAAAACGCAAAACAAGTCAGTTCTCCCACCATATTACAAAGTGCATAAAGGAAAGTTTGATAATGTACTTCGTCATTGCTAATATGCTGCTTCGAAAATTGGAATATATGGATATCAAACACATTCCTAGACTGAAGAACCAGTAAGCCAATGACTTAGAACAAATAGCCTTAGGATACAAAGTATCACCAAAAACATTAAAAGATTTGATCGAAGTGTGAGGAAAGGTGATGGCTACCAAACTTTCTCCATCAGATTTGGAAAACACGAGTTTAGGATATGCAAACCAAGAAAGTTTTTAAGTGTTAGCCATCAATAGTTTAGAAGATACATATTGGGGAATTCCAATAATAGATTACTTAAAAAATCCTTCGGCAAATGGAGAAAGGAAGGTTAAGTATCATGCGCTAAGTTACATATTGATGGGCAACGAATTATTCAAGAAAACACTAGAAGAAGTCTTAATTAAATATTTAGGAGAAAGTGAAGCATACTTGGCATTGTCAAATATGCATAGTGGGGCATGTGGAGCACACCAAGCAGGTCACAAGATGAAGTGGCTTTTGTTTCAATATGGCATATATTGGCCCACCATGTTTAAAGATTGTATAAAATTCACCAAGGGATGCCAAGAATGTCAAATTCATGTAGGCATTCAACATGATCTTGCAAGTGAACTGCATTCGATAATTAAGCCATGGCCCTTCAGAGGTTGGGTCGTGGACTTTGTTGGAGAAATTTGACCAGCCTCATCCAAAGGTTGGAGATATATTATAGTGGGAATTTATTATTTTACAAAGTGGATGGAGGCAATACCTTTAGTGAACATGGATCAAGAAACTATCATTGAGTTCATCCAAAGATAAATAATTTATAGATTTGGAATCCCATAAACCATTACAATAGATCAGGGATCAGTCTTCACTGGTCAAAAGATGCAGGAGTTTGCTAAAGAAATGGGATTCAAATTGTTAACTTCTATGCCATATTATGCCCAAGAAAATGGACATGTCAAAGCTGCTAACAAAGTGATTATTGGCTTAATTAAAAGACATGTGGGAAGAAATCCAAAGAATTGGCACAAGACATTAGATCAAGCTTTTTGGTCTTGTCGAACGTCTCCTAAAGAAGCAACTAATAATACGCCTTCTCGACTGATTTTTGGGCACAATGTGGTTCTTCCAGTAGAAATACATCTGCAATCAGTGAGAATCTAGAGGCAGAACAAAATCCCTTCTGAGTATTATTGGGAAATGATGATAAATGAATTAGTCAACTTGGATGAAGAAAGATTGAATGCTTTGGAAATCCTAAGGAGGGAGAAAGAAAGAATAGCTAAATCTTACAATAAAAGAGTTAAGGGAAAAGTATTTTCAATTGATGACTTGGTTTGGAAGGTAATATTGCCGATGGATCGAAAGAATAATCTATTGGGGGAACGATCCACACATTGGGAAAGGTCCTTTCGAATCATTCAAACATTTTTGAATAATGATTATAAAATAGAAAAGTTGGTAGAGGATATAAGAATCTTGAATGTAAATGGTAAATACTTAAATAAATTTAAACATATGCTTTAGGAATTGAAGATCGCAACAGACTAGTAAATTAAAAGCAGAAAAGCAAATATGGTGTTGTTTCAGAAATGACAAAATTGCTATGTTTCAGAGTTATATAATAAAATGCAATAAGCAAAGTAACAAATTACAACGTAAAAGAATGAAAAGGGTAATTTGGTGTTCATCTTGTCATACTTGATCTTTGCTAACCTTAACCAGCATTCAATAGAGGATTGAGCAGCCTGAAGAGCAGAAACTTCTTCCCCCCAGTTTTCCAGCTTTTTTGACATGTTGAACGCTTTGGGCAATTTCCTCGTCCATCATAGTGTGGTACATATTTTTGATCTCAAGTCGACGAGCCTCTGCTTTATTAATATTATCATGCAGTTGTTGGATTTGTTCCTTCCAAAGAGATATCGAACGAGTTTGGACGTCAAAATCTTATTGTGTTGTCTTGAAAGTTTTCTCCATTTTTTCAGCTTTGTTAGAGGTTTCGTGCGCCTTCACCCATTCAACTTCTTGATTGGTTTGTTTCTCTTGAAGCTTCGACACAACAACTCGTTTTCGATTGTAGTATACACTAATTTGGTCAATCAAACTGCTTATGTCGATTAAGACTTCAAAAACTTCGGTCGGGAAAGTGACAATGTTTATTTGATTAATCAATTTCTTCAACCCATAGCTGGCAGTGACATCTTTCTTCGAGGTATCGAACAAATCAACTTAGAATATCTTTTCTTTCACCCTTTGAATAAGTTGTTCAAATGTTCCCATATTTGAATTTCCACTGGAAGTAGTGGAAGGGCTGGAGTGAATTTTGTTTGAAGTTGGCCCTCTTTTAGTCATCATTAGCTTGACATACTCAAGAGGATTATTTTTCTTCAAAGTGTCCAGTTCCTCTTGAGAAGGTTGTGGTCAAACACTATTGTCCTCTTGCTGATTAGCGGAAGTAGTGTTGTCCTTCGGACCAACATGAGCATGTGTCTCTTATTTTTCTTCGTCATGGAAGTATTGTTCAATGTCATCAGACAGATGCTCATCTTCATCAAGCAGTTCTTCATTAAATTTCACCCTTTTTAGAGAAGAATCAGTGGGTCTATCATCATCTTGCCCTTTATCGACAGGAATTCTCTTGGTTGCAAATTGAGGTTGCTCGTGATCACTTTCAAAACAAGGAGAAGGTTCTTTCTCTGGTTGTACAATGGTGTCGAGTTGGTTCACATCATTATAAGATCCTTAGTGTTGGAATATTTTTTGGTGGATAATGGGTGATACAGAGTAGTGTCGCTACTAGGAGGAACATCATGCTGAATTGGAGAATCAGTAGGAACTTCTTGAGTATTTTACAAAAATAAGAATGTAAGATAGTTCGAATAAAGGACAACGATTGTTGAAAGAAATAATACAAAAAGATCATACCTTTAGTCTTTCAACTCCAGAACTTGAATTGTCGCACTCAATTCATTATAGGACAATGTTTCCATATGGCTGGGAATTACTTTTCTTTTTTGATGTTGGGGGAAGTATTTTGACTGCAATAGTTTTTGGTGGTTGGGAAGAAGTTGCATCAGAGAGCTTAGCTTTCTTCTTCTTTAAATTTTTGGTTTTCGAAGTAGTGGGGGATGCGTCTTCATCATATTCAACAACCCCTAGGATCTCAATGGTTGATTTTCGTTTCCTTCGAGTTAGAGGAGGCTCCCGACTAACCTGTAAAAAACAAAGGAATTAGAAGAAATAATGCAACATAATTAGAAAAGTAAATGCCAAATTATACCTAGATTTTGTATTTGGTTTTTCGATATTTGGGATATCACTCTTCGATGAAATAGTAGTTTGCATAGGTGCATCTGTCAATCCTGTCATTGAAGTAAGTTTTTCTTTCTTTGCTTGTTTCTTTTTGACAGCTAAAAGAATGTTATAAGATAATACATGTTAGTATCAATTGTGAAAGAGAAACAATAAAGATGATCGAAGGGATCAAAAGATCCTTTGGTTTCACACCTTCACATTCTGGAGAAAGCATTGTGACATGATTCAGGTTAATATGAAGGAAGCCTTTGAAACTTTCTAGTGTATGCTTAGTTGAAACCACTCATTCAACATGAGGATATAATGCCAGGCCAAAATCAGCACTGGGCAATTTTGGGAATTTTGGTGGTTCGAGCTTGAAAGCTAAGTCATACCTATCTTCAGGTTTGAAACATGCAGGAATATTTAAATAGGGAAGCATTTTCATAAATTTCTCTTTAAAATTTTTTGTTGTGCTATGTATGGTTCGACTAAGATTAGTTGGGTCATAGACAGTTTCAAAGTACTTTTGGAATGCTTGGATCTCCTTGATGTGTGTTTGTGTACCTTTCTTAACTTGATTCTACACAGAGGCAAAAGCTTTTGTCAGATGCTGGTAAAAGAGGGCTGCGTCGAACATGTTTCCAGAATAATATTTCTTCCACCAAGAATCGAAGTCTTTTGTGCAGTAGAAGGATTGATGAAAAGGGATTGGGGTAAACTCAATGAAGTTGGCATAACGAGCCATGCGTTTGTCTATATCAGAAAGAGAAAAATTCATCCCCTAGACATAGAGAGCGCTTTTCCTTTCGAAGAGTGGTTCGGGGATAAGTTATGAAATTCTGGTATCAGATATGTGATGTCGAAGGAGATGTCACTACATAAATATCTGAGGATAATATAAAATGCAACAATATAAAAGCAGTAAAAACATAAGGGATTTTTAGCCCAGTTCGGTGTACAACAACACCTACTCTGGGGGCTACCAAGCCAGGGATAAGTCCACTAAATAGTATAAATTCATAGACCCTCAGTAAACAACCAGTTTACGATCTAATCACTTAATCACTACACGTGATATACTGTTAGAACATAGTTTAATTTTAAAACCCTTGTAAGAGTTTTGATGATAACAAAAGAAAAGAACATTTATGCTCCCTAAAATTATATTTTGTTTTGCAGAAAAGTTCTGATGGGAGAAGATCAAAAGATAAGTTACAAAGTTGTTTCTGCTGTGATTGTAAACATATCTCAAAAAGTTTGGATGGAAGAAGATGCGCTAAAACGTTGTTTCAAATATGATTATAAAACTCTTTGAAAAAAGTTCTAACGCTGCAAACAGGATTTCATGGCTCTGATCTCCTAAGTTCTGAAGCAAGCAGCAACGGATACATCAATGTTTTGAAGCGTTACAAATCAAATATTTCTATTTCAAGAGTAACGGCTGGAAGGGAACAAGGATCTTTATTTTTGGAAATCTCCTTAATTGTCGTTGATCAAGTTTCTAAATGCTCATCCATGTTTCACCTATTTAAACAAGCTTTGAGGATAAATCATTCACGATTTACACAAGAACAACAAAGCTTCTATCATCTTTCATCCTTAAATGTTCAACATTCAAATTTTGTGTAAAACATCATTGTCTTGTGATACTGTTTAATTAGAAACACTATTGTAGACTTTTATTCATACATTGTTTAGAGATATTCCTTGAGAAAAACCGGGTTGTGGTTTATACTCAATAAGACTTTGGCAGTTGTCAAAGTATATTTGTAATCAAGATTGATTATTGGATTAAGACCTTGTTGAGAGAGGCGAAATCACCTTGGAGGATGGACTGGAGTAGTTTGAGTTCAAACAAACCAGGATAACCAACTTGTTCTTTACTTTCAGTTTTAAAAATCCCAATTCAAAACCCCCTTTCTTGTGTTTTTCCATTCTTCAATTGGCATCAGAGCGCCTGGTTCTAAGTTCAAGCACTTAAACGTGTCAGTAAAATATCCAAGCTAAGGAAAACACCATGGCGGGGCCAAGTCAGAACATCAACAATGACTACCAAGATGAGAAAGATAGAATCAGCGGCAAACCTCCAATCTTTGATGGAGATAACTTTGACTACTGGAAAGATAAAATTGAAAGTTTCTTTCTGGCTCATGACGCTAATCTCTGGGATATGGTGATTGATGGGTACATACATCCTATTGATGAAAGCGGTCAAAACATTAACAGAAAAAGAATGTCAGATCATCAAAAGCGAGACTTCAGAAATCATCATAAGGCCAGAACTATTCTCTTGAGTGCCATATCATACTCAGAGTATGAGAAGATCACAAACAGAGAGACAGAAAAGCACATGTTTGATTCCTTGAGATTGACGCATGAAGGCAACACGTAAGTCAAAGAAACCAAAGCCCTTACGCTCATTCAGAAGTATGAAGCCTTTAAAATGGAAGAAGATGAAACCATTGAAATAATGTTTTCAAGATTTCAAATTTTGGTTGCTGGGATAAAAGTTCTGGACAAAGGGTACTCAACTATTGATCATGTAAAGAAGATCATCAGAAGTTTACCAAAGAAATGGATACCCATGGTCATTTCTCTTAAACTGGAAAAATATCTTTATAAGAACTTGTCAGCTCTCTCAAAAGTCATAAGATAGATTTAGAAGATGATGAGCCCCAGAAGAAAGGTAAGCCTTTAGCTCTTAAACCTAACAAAAAAAATATGATTCTAAAGTTTTACAGGCAATAGAAGAAAACTCTGGTGGTTCCTCATCAGAAGAAGATGGAGTATCCCTTCTCTCTAGAAGAGCCAATCAGCTGTGGAAGCACAGGCAAAGGAAGTTCAGAAATTATAGAAGAACAGGGAATCAGTCTAAATCATCGTCTGGATACAGAAAGTCTGAACCATCTTCTGAATACAGAAAGTCAAGAAATAGAGACATCGTTGGCTATAAATGCAATGAACAAGGGCACTACAAAAGCGATTGTCCAAAGTTTCAGAAGGAGAAACCTAAAAAGAAGTTTGTTAAGGAAAAGAAGAAAAGTCTCATGGAAACATGGGATGACTCATACTCTTCATAAGAAGACACTGAATCAGAAGATGAAAGAGCCAACATTGCCCTGATGGCCAACATATTAGAAGATACTGAATCATTTGGATCAAAATCAAATTCAGAGGCAGAAGAGGTATTTCTAACTTTTTTAGATCTCAATTGGAAGAGAGTCTTTCAGAAATTCTAGAATGGTATTCGAAACTTCGAGTCATAAACAAGAACCTGAAAAAAGGATCTAGTTTATGACTCTAAAGAAACTAAGAATCTGAGATTGGAAAACTTTGAGCTGAAAGAAAAAATTACAAAACTTGAAAATGAATTACAAAATACTCAGAAGGAAACTATCTCAGAAGTTCCTAGTAACCCTGGTAAGATCATAAAGGAATATGATCATAACTTTCAAAAATTCCTTGCTAAAAACATAGGTAGAAGCAAGATGGCTTCAACAATCTATGAAGTTAGCAAAAATGGCAGGAAAGGTATAGGATACAAAGGTAAAGTATCCCAACCTAAGAAAGTTAAGGATTTGGTTATTAAACGCACTCCTATGAATTCTCACTTTACCTATGGGCACACACATGATTTAAAGTATACTAGTAATGATTTCTCTGCTAAACCAAAATTCAAACCGAATTTTGGTAACTCTAATAAACAAGGACCCAAAAAGATATGGGTACCTAAGGCTAAAATTGTTTATGTTGCAGATATCTTTGACAGCAAGACAGAAACACCAATCCTGGTACCTGGACTCTGGATGCTCTCGACACATGACGGGAAGAAAGAATATGTTCCAAATCCTGGAGCTTAAATTTGGAGGCTACGTAGGTTTTGGAGGCAATCAGAAGGGGAAGATCATTGGATCTGGAACAATTGGTAACGGTAATCTTCCCTTTGTTACTAATGTTCTGTTAGTTGATAGATTAATGCATAACTTGTTATCCATAAGTCAATTAAGTGATAACGGTTATGATATAATCTTTAATCAAAAGTCCTGTAAAGCAGTTAGTCAGAAAGATGGATTTATCCTCTTCAATGGAAAGAGAAAGAACAACATTTACAAAATAAAACTTTCTGAACTGAAAAGTCAAAATGTAAAATGCCTACCGTCTGTTAACGATGAGCAATGGGTCTGGCATAGAATATTGGGGCATGTTAGTATGAGAAGAATATCTCAGATTAACAAACTCAATCTGGTCAGAGGACTTCCTAACCTGAAGTTCAGCTTAGGTGTTCTGTGTGAAGCATGTCAGAAAGGCAAGTTTGCAAAACCCTCTTTTAAAGCAAAAAATGTTATTTCTACCTCTATACCATTAGAACTTCTGCATATAGATCTATTTGGACCAGTGAAAATTGCATCCATTAGTGGCAAGAAGTATGGATTAGTGATCATAGATGACTATAGCAGATGGACATGGGTAAAGTTCTTAAGACACAAGGACGACTATAGCAGATGGACATGGGTAAAGTTCTTAAGACACAAGGACGAGTCACACGTTGTGTTCTTTGCCTTCTGTAACCAAGTCCAAAATGAAAAAGATCTTAGAATTGTTAGAGTCAGAAGTGATCATGGTGGAGAATTTGAAAATAAAAAATTTAAACTATTTTTTAATGAGAATGGCATCTCTCACTTCTTCTCGCTATTATTCTCTTTCTACTTTTTGTATGCAAAATTTTCTTTCAAAAACCTTCAACAAGTTTGTGTGAACAATGGCTTCACCTTTAAGCGCTCAAAGCTCCCAATGTGTTCCTGGCTCATCTTCTTCAACAGCAGAAAGATATGAAGAATCATCAAGAACTTTACTGACTCATATTGATTCACTAGAAGTTCTCTGTGAACTCATTATTGACTTTGAAAGTATAAAGGAAAACAACTGCGATCTTACTCCTGATGTTGAATTTCAAGGGTGGACCAAATATTTTGATCGTCTACTGGGTCTAGTTTTTCCAAGATTGGTCAAAGAGTTCTAGATTCACGCTACTACATCAAACCATCAAGTTACTTCTTATGTGATGGGGAAGAAGATAGCAATTTCTGAAGATCTTATTGCAAGGTTGATAGGTCATGACGGTGGAGGCATTCGTTGCAGTGACATGGCAGAAAAATGCTCTGACCTAATAACAATC
Source organism: Vicia faba (assembly GCA_948472305.1). Taxonomy (NCBI): domain Eukaryota; kingdom Viridiplantae; phylum Streptophyta; class Magnoliopsida; order Fabales; family Fabaceae; genus Vicia; species Vicia faba. The sequence goes on along the minus strand of OX451736.1, from coordinate 71,385,942 downwards.
TCAAAAGAGATTTTTTACTTCTGGCCAGCCATCAAACAAAATTAAAGATCTGAAGGGACTACTTCAGAATTTGGTCAAAAATTATCTTGGGCTGCATCAACCACAGAAAGCCTACAAGCTCTCCTGATTATATCAACGTTGTCCAACAATTTCTGTTGTACTTCATTGCAACCAAGGCAAAGATAAATCTTCCTCATATGTTGTTTAATCATCTGAAGATAAGTGTTAAAGAGACTAGAGAAAAAGAAAGGACTAAGAGGGACTAGATACCTTTGGGTAGGATGATATTAGATATTCTGACTGAAAACAAACTAGTAGAATATCTGATTGAAGCTTAGCATGTCAGCACTATGGAAGCATGTGCTGGAAAACCTCTGAATGCGAAGAATCTGAAGAAGATGAAAATCATTGACACCATCAAGAAGGATCCAACTGTTGCAACCAAAGAAGTCATCATAACAAGAAGAGTTCCTTTAAAGTATTTCCCTCTGTTCTCTCAAACAGACGCATCTCCAGAAATTATTGTCATATATCTGGAAGCTTGCAAAATGGATGGGACTGTTCCAGAAGTGAACATTTGTTATCTGCGACAACAGGCTCTAGAGGTTGTTATCAAGATATCAAGGAAAAGAAAAGCTGTAGGAGAAGGATCTTCTCAGAAGGTTCCAAAAGCTGCTAAAAAGAAAGGTAATCCTTCTTTTATTTATGTTGTAGAATCAGTACTTTTATCAACGTCTGAAACCCCCTCCTCTCCAAAACCAATAGAAGACCCTTCACCACAAACCTTTGATGATTTTGATATAGAGTTTTACCCTTCACTCACCCTAGAAAACATTCTGGAAGAACCACATTCTGCTACATCACATCTTGACCAAAATCAGCCAGAACTTGCTCAAGTTCTTTCTGATATTAATCAATTCGATCCAGTGGTCCAAGACTCCCAACATAAAATCCAAACTCTCAAGCTCCTAACTCTGAAAATCTAAACTTTCACGCTCCCCAACCAAAAAATCCAAATATTTACTCTGATACCACTTCACCCATTCCTAGAATAACAGAACCTCTCATGGTTCGACAACCTCTCTCAATCCACGACAATCCAGAAATTCCATCTCCTTATCATTCCACTCCACCAAAAACACCTCCCTCACCCATTATCATTTCTGATTCTCCCTCTCTTATCAACCCTTCAGAAGATCACCTACGTACAATAATAGACTTAGAAGCGTTGGATAACCTTGCATCTAGCTCTCACAAAATTGCTATCCCAAAACCAAAACCAACTATCACCAAGGCAGATGTTGGTAGAAATTTACTTATTTTTTAAACAAAGATAATTGAATGGATTAACTCTTTGAAGCTAGCCTGCTTAGAAAATTTGAATAATGCTGCTTCTGATTCTCACTGGAACCAGTTCAGAAAATGGTTCAACTCTGAATCCCAGAAACTCAAGGAGTTAAACTATGAAATGGCTCAACAGAACTTCTGTGATCAGCTGAATGTTTTCAAGGATCAAGTTCTGCACCACTGGGAAAAGAAACCTATTCTTCTGCTGGATAATTCCCCCTGGGTAGATCGCCAGCCTTCAGAAGTTGATGAACCATACTCTGATAATCTTCCTCTGGTTATAGTTCAAGACAAAGGAAAAGAAATTGAAGAAGCTACTGGGTTAGAATCTACGGCAGCCTACTCTGAAAAGGTGGCACCTTCTGCCGATATACCTTCTTCATCTCTAGTTATGCAAAATCTGGAGGAGCTGAAGAAAGAAAATATAGTGATCAAGGAGAGATTAGAAAAGCAAGATGACACATGCAACGAAATCAAAGGAATGCTAGGAAAACAAGAAGAGTCAAACACGCAGATTAAGAGCTTGTTGGAAGCCTTGTTCACACGACTTCCTCCACCTCAATCTTAGTTCTTGAAAAAAAATTTATGTATTGTTTTCAATCTTTTTGTGTTGTTTGCTTTTGAATGTGTTTTTGCAATCCTTTATTAATACAACTCTACTTTTATTGCTTAAACATTTTTATATTGATTTTTGATTCTTGACAAAAAGGGGGAGAACGTAAGATATTTCTAATAACAATATCAAGACACAGTCTCAAACATTTTGTATATCATAATTCTCGTTTCTTGCTCTGAAAGTAAAATAGGAACAAAACTCTGGTAAAGATAGAAGTAGATGCATCAAAAGCTCCATCAAAAGCTCTTATCATAATAAACTTTAGGGAAGTATTTTTTTTTATCTGAGTATTCAACTCAGGGGGAGATCTTAAAATACTTTATGTTCTGTCTGTTTTTATTGAAATATCCTAGTTTTTGTCATCATCAAAAAGGGGGAGATTGTTAGAACATAGTTTGATTCTACAACCCTTGTAAGAGTTTTGATGATAACAAAAGCAAAGAACATTTATGCTCCCTAAAATTATATTCTGTTTTGCAGAGAAGTACTGATGGGAGAAGATCAGAAGACAAGTTACAAAGTTGTTTCTACTGTGATTGTAAACATCTCTCAAAAAGTTCAGATGGAAGAAGATCAGAAGATGCGCTAAGATGATGTTTCAACTCTGATTGTAAAACTCTTTGAAAGAAGTTCTAATGCTGCAAACAGGATTCCGTGGCTCTGATCTCCAAAGTTTTGAAGCAAGCAGCAATGGATACTTCAATGTTCTGAAGCGTTACAAATCAAATATTTCCATTTCAAGAGTAACGGTTGGAAGGGAACAAGAATCTTTATTTTTAGAAAGCGCCTTAATTTTCATTGATCAAGTTTCCAAATGCTCATCCATGCTTCTCCTATTTAAATAGGCCTTGAGGATAAATCGTTCACGATTTACACAAGAACAACAACACTGCTATCATCTTTCATCCTCGAACGTTCAACATTCAAAAATTTTGTAAAACATCATTGTCTTGTGATACTATTTAATTAGGAACACTACTGTACACTTTTATTCATACATTTTTTAGAGATATTCCTTGAGAAAAAACCGAGTTGTGGTTTATACTCAAGAAGACTTTGGTGGTTGTCAAAGTAGATGTGTAATCAAGATTGATTAGTGGATTAAAACCTCGCTGAGAGAGGCGAAATCACCTTGGCGGGTGGACTGGAGTAGTTTGAGTTCAGATGAACCAGGATAACCAACTTATTCTTTACTTTCAGTTTTAAAAGTCCCAATTCAAACCCCCATTTCTTGTGTTTTTCCATTCTTCATATACTTCTACCTAAGACACACCTAGGTATGAGGCCCTCCTCAAATCCCTTCAATCACTAATAGTGAAAAACAACAAAATTATTAAGTTTGAAAAACTTCAATCATTCAATACTTAAAAGCTTATGAATGATCCACAATTTACAACTCAACTAACAAATTACAACTCAAGTATTGAAACAATACTATAGTGTATTATAATTAAAAGATTCAGACTTTTAAACACCAAGAATATATTTTTCTTCAATTGTTGTAGTTGTATGAATAAGGTTGCAAGTCCTTATAAAGGCGCAACAACTTCTTTATGGGCTTGGGCTGAAAAACAAATATTATAATATATTGAATCCCTTGAATATCTCCATGAAAGTAGGCCAAGATATAATCCATAAAGATAAGACAGATCAAAAAATATTCCTCCATATTCGCAAGTTATAAACCACAAAACCTGAATAAGGTGCGCTTAAAAATAGGAAATAGAAAATCTGAAAAACACGTTCAAATCAGAAGGCAGATGTTAAGACATTTGCTTTGACATCATTTAAAATTAGTTGAGATAATTTACTTCAAATATCAAGACATTAATCAAAACATTACCAAAGCAGTGTTTTACCAAAATTGCTGCCAACAAACACTTACAAGTTGGCAAAGTTCAAATTGTCGAGATACAAAATTGGGTTGGTAAGCAAGTATATAGATATGACTTTTTATGGGCATAAGTCTTATGACAATCAACCTATGGATCAAAAAGGATTTCCAGATGTCTAAGGTTTTTGCCTCTTGAGTTGGAGAAATGTCATAAAGAGACCTTGTAAACCATTTAGGACCATGAGTTCTCTTAGCAAAGGGAGTCATCGAAGGAGTAAAGTTATGACGTTTAACAAACATCATAACATATCTAATGAAGCACTCCTATAAGTCCTTCCATTCATCATTTGGGGTCAATCGAACTAACCAAGTACCTTTAATACTTTGATTTTGAATCTAAGGGTCTATTTCGTCTAATTTTCCAGAGGTATAAATGGAAGGTCCGAACATGGCATTAAGCCACAATTATAGAATCCATTATGGGCAAACCAATAGTAAATTGGTACCTATTTTATACCCTTTCAGGGATGTAGTAGCTTCCTCAAGACATTCATACAGTCGAGCCAATATCAATTCACTAAGGCATATGTTTCGACCAGAGTGAAGTTGATTGGCTAAAGTTAGAAATGTCTTGGCTATTTGCAAAGATTTGTTACAAAAAATAAATATAGATAGCCAGAGAGAAATAAAAGCTATATGTTTGACATTTTACACTTCATCTCCTTCATTATGGTAGTGGTCGATGTATTTGGTGAAGCCAGCATGTTCGACTTTGAAGTCAAATGTGTTTTCTGCTTGCTCAGAGGGGTCGAAAGTTTCCCCAGTAGGTCGAAGCCCAATAATGGCATAAACATCAAACAAGGTAGGGGTAATCATTCCACAAGAAAGGTGAAAGATATTATAGGTACCATTCTAGAAATACAAATATGCCATCAACATGGGTTGGAAATAGCTATGCCCAACTTTCGACAATTGGATCAAGTCGAAAATACCCATGTCTTTCTAGACTTGGGATTTTTTCTATTCGACTTTAGCTAGCCAGTCGAGATATTGTTTACTATCTTTCACTGGACATGACCTAAAGGGCCTAAAGGAATCAGTCATATAGTTTAGGTGAAAAGGTTGTAGTTGTTTAGGTATTAGCTTGCATTTTTGGTAAAACCCAAGTGTATGTGTGAATGTCATGACTGATGTCATAACATTCTAGTTTAGTTTGTACTGACTCATTAGGTACCTTTGCAGAAAAATATTGTAATTCAAGAACTGATGTTTATAAGTGTGTATCTGAGCATTTTGCAAAATGATCACATTTTGCTAAATCAGTAGACAGGTTTTCTCAGATGTCATAACAGATGTTAAGACATCCTGTTCTGAACTAACAGGTTTGCAGGTTGGATAAGTCTGAGTTTTTTTCAGGAAAATAACTCAGTCTCTCCAGAACAGAATCCTGCGTTTTCTGAGGAGTAACCTAGCTCAACCCTAACCTGGTTAATAAAGTCCTGTGACCTGGTCTTGAGGTCAAACGGAATTAACCCTAGGTTTTTGTGGAAACCCTAACTGAAGTTGCAGCTGCTATATATTCAACAGAGCTGCTGTTTTGCAAGGAATCCCTTTTTGATCAGAAGATCATTTGTAATCTGTATAGGTTTGATTATTGTACTCCAAGCAATTATCATTGTGATAAGTGACTTGGAATAGGTTTTTAATTGTAAGGGTTGTGTAGCAGTCAAAGCTTTGAAGCAAGAGTGTTTGAATGTTCCTTGACTAAAGCTGTGAAGCAGAGTCAAGATTAGTTGTGTGCATCACTCAAAGCTGTGAAGCAAGAGTGATTGTGTTGCTTGATTAAAAAGCTGTGAAGCTTAATCAAGTGTTTGTTTTTGAAGAGTGTCTTCATCAAATCATTAGTCAAATTGTTTTATGTGTCACTGTTGTGATTGAGGGGGAGTGAGTAGGAACTCAGGTTTAAGTTGTACTTAGATTGAAATTGCATTGGGTAGGTTTTAAGTGAAGGAGATAAACTGGTTGGTTTATTCCTGAATTAATATCTCTTATAGTGGATTTCCTCCCTGGCTTGGTAGCCCCCAGAGTAGGTGTTGTTGCACACTGAACTGGGTAAACAATTGACTGTGTTCTTTATTGTTTTTGTATTTACTGTCATATAGTAAGTCAGATACGGTGTCATAACATTGAATGTGACATTGAGTATCTGCAGCCAGAATTTCAATTGGCATTAGAGCAGGCACCCTGCCTGTATTACTGGGTGAGATCTAGGGATATCACTTTCTGGCACTATGGACAAAGAAGGAGTTTTTGGAAATAGACCACCCATTCTGGATGGAACTAATTATGACTATTGGAAACCCCGTATGATTGCCTTCCTAAAATCTCTGGACAAAAAGGCTCGGAGAGCTGCTGACAAAGGATGGATCCATCCCACCATAACTGAGAAAGATGGGACAATCAGTCTGAAGCCTGAGGAAGATTGGAGTAAAGAAGAAGATGAGTTAGCCCTGGGAAATTCCAAAGCTTTAAATGCCTTGTTCAATGGAATTGATAGAAACATTTTCATATTAGTACATCAATATGAACTGGCCAAGGAAGTTTGGGACACTCTCAAAATTACTCATGAGGGCACTTCCAAAGTAAAAATATCAAGGCTTCAGATGTTCACTACCAAATTTGAGAATCTAAAAATGATGGAAGATGAAACCATTCATGAGTTTCACATGAACATCTTGGAGATTGCCAACACCTCAGGAGCACTGGGAGAAAAGATGTCAGAAGAAAAACTGGTGAGGAAGATTCTCAGATCCTTGCCTAAAAGATTTGCAATGAAGGTAACTGCCATAGAGGAAGCCCAGGACATTAGCAAGTTGAAAGTGGATGAACTTATTGGGTCTCTTCAGACTTTTGAGATGGGGATCACTGATAATGGTGACAAGAAGAACAAGAGCATAGCACTTATGTCCAACACTGATGTTGAAGAAAATATTTCAGAAGCTGTAGCCATGCTTGGAAGACAGTTCAACAAACTCATCAAAAGAATAGATCCAAAGTCAAGGTCTAATGTTCATAACATTCCCCCTGACATTGACAGTTCCAGCAGAAGACCAAGGTCAGAAGAGAAGGGAATTCAAGGCAGAGGAATTCAATGCCATGGTTGTGAAGGATATGGGCATATTCGAGCTGAATGGCCTACCTTTCTTAAGAAACAAAAAGGAATGACAGTTACTTGGTCTGACTGTGATTCAGAAAGTAATTCTGAAGAAGAATCTGCCAAACGAGTTACTGCGTTAACTGGTGTTTGTACCTCTGAAAGTGACATCAGTGATGAAGAGGTGACTTTTAAAGAACTGGCTGATACTTACAAGAAATTGTGTATCAGAAGTACTGAAGTCTGTGTGCAGAATGAGAAACAATCAAAACTCATCATGAAGCTGGAGGCTGAAAAAAGGGCAAACCTTGAAACTATAAGTCATCTAGAAGGAGAAGTTCAATTGCTGAACTCACAACTGAATCAAATGACCAAATATGTCAAGATGTTGACAAATGGAACAGACAAATTGGAAGAGATCCTTCAGGTTGGACAAAATGTGGGAAATAAATCTGGACTAGGATTTATGGAAGCAAAGAAATCTGGTACTGGTAAGCAAATGTCAAAACAGATGTCTCAACACAACTCTCAACATCAGGAACAGAGACACATGAAGAAAAGGTACCAAAGATGGAGATGTCATCATTGTGGGAGATATGGCCACATAAAGCCCTTCTGCTTCAGATTACATGGATATCCTAATCAGAACTCAGGTGTCAAACCTAAGTCTAAAAAGGTACCACATGCTCCTAAATGGAAGAAAAAGGCTACTGCACTGATAGCTCACACTTCCCTGAGGGTCTCTGTAAAGGAAGACTGGTACTTTGACAGTGGATGTTCCAGACACATGACTGGAATCAAGAACCTCCTCAATAATGTTAAGCCTCACACCACCAGTTTTGTGACCTTTGGAGATGGGGCTAAAGGTGAAATCAAAGGAGTTGGTGATTTGGACTGCCCTGGAGTTCCAAGTCTGAATGAAGTACTGCTGGTGAAAGGGCTGACCGCTAATCTCATTAGTATCAGTCAATTGTGTGATCTAGGATTCAAGGTCAATTTCTCAAAATCTGAATGCCTTGTAATCAATGACAAACAAGAGATAGTAATGAAAGGAGTCAGATCCAAAGACAACTGTTACTTGTGGGAGCTTGAGAACACTAATTTCTCATCTGTGTGTTCCATTGCAAGAGAAGAAAACGAGGTGAAACTGTGGCACCAAAAACTTGGCCATCTTCATCTAAGGGGTATGAAGAGGATCATCTCCTTGGAGGCAGTCAGATGGATTCCAAGACTGCAAATTGATGAAGGAAGAGTTTGTGGTGAATGTCAGGTTGGTAAGCAGACTAGGATGTCACATCCAAAGTCAAGACATCTGACCACCTCTAAGGTTCTAGAACTCCTCCATATGGATCTGATGGGACCAATGCAAGTAGAGAGTCTTGGTGGTAAAAGATATGCCTATGTGGTTGTGGATGATTTTTCCAGATTCACCTGGATTAATTTCATTAGGGAAAAATCAGATGTATTTGAAGTTTTTAAAGAATTGTGCAAAAGAATTCAAAGAGAGAAGGAAGGATGTATTGTCAGAATCAGAAGTGATCATGGCAAGGAATTTGAAAACAGCAAGTTTGGTGATTTCTGTTCTTCAGAAGGAATTAGTCATGAGTTTTCTTCTCCTATAACACCTCAACAAAATGGAGTTGTGGAAAGAAAAAACAGGACCATACAAGAATCTGCCAGAGCAATGTTACATGCCAAAAGACTTCCTATGTATTTTTGGGCTGAAGCTATGAATACAGCCTGCTATGTTCATAACAGGGTCACCTTGAGGAAGGGAACCTCATCCACCATATATGAACTCTGGAAAGGAAGAAAACCAACTGTGAAGTACTTCCATGTGTTTGGCAACAAATGCTATATTCTGGCTGATCGTGAACAAAGAAGAAAACTGGACCCTAAAAGTGATGAAGGCATATTTCTAGGATACTCCTCAAACAGCAGAGCTTATAGAGTATTCAACTCCAGAACCAAAACCATGATGGAATCAATAAATGTTATAATTGATGATTATCATGAAGAAATAGATGTTCCTTGTACTGTTGAGACATTCTTTGAGACTTCAACCCAACAGAATGACCTACCCAGCTCCACCACAACAGAATCTGAATCAAAGGAAGCTAGCAAGATCCCTTCCATCAGAATTCAGAAGGATCATCCAAAAGAGCTCATCATAGGAGATCCCAATAGTGGAGTCATCACAAGATCTAGAGAAATCATCTCAAACTCTTGTTTTGTGTCCAAAATGGAACCAAGAAATGTCAAGGAAGCCTTAACTGATGAATATTGGATTGGTGCAATGCAAGATGAACTGAACCAATTCAAGCAACATGAAGTTTAGGAACTGGTTCCTAGACCTGAAGGAACTAACATCATTGGGACAAAATGGATATTCAAGAACAAGTCAGATGCTGAAGGAGTTGTCACCAGAAATAAGGCAAGACTTGTTGCTCAAGGATACACCCAGGTTGAAGGGGTTGATTTTGATGAAACCTTTGCACCTGTAGCCAGGCTGGAATCAATCAGACTCTTGTTGTCAATTGCTTGTCTTCTGAAGTTCAAGTTATTTCAGATGGATGTGAAAAGTGCCTTTCTAAATGGGTACTTGAATGAGGAAGCTTATGTGGAACAACCTAAAGGCTTTGTGGATCCAACCCACCCTGATCATGTCTACAAATTGAGAAAAGCCCTATATGGCCTGAAACAAGCTCCTAGAGCATGGTATGACAGGTTAACAAAGTTTCTCTCAGACAAAGGCTACAGAAAAGGAGGCTTGGACAAAACTCTCTTTGTCAAAACTGAAGGAGGGAAGTTGATGGTTGCCCAAATATATGTTGATGACATAGTGTTTGGAGGAATGTCAGAACATATGGTTAAACACTTTGCTGACCAAATGCAGGCTGAATTCGAAATGAGTCTCATGGGAGAACTAACTTATTTTCTTGGACTGCAAGTCTCACAGATGGAGGACTCAATCTTCTTATCTCAAAGCAAGTATGCTAAGAACATTGTAAAGAAGTTTGGTATGTAGAATGCAAGTCACAAAAGGACTCCTGCTCCTACTCATCTAAAGCTTTCCAAAGATTCAAGTGGGGTTAAGGTGGATCAAAGTCTGTACAGAAGCATGATAGGAAGCTTGTTGTACTTAACTGCCAGCAGACCTGATATTGCCTTTGCAGTTAGAGTTTGTGCAAGATACCAAGCTGATCCCAAAGTCAGTCATATCAATCAAGTGAAGAGAATTTTGAAGTATGTAAGTGGAACTTACAACTATGGATTGATGTATACTCATGGCTGTGAACCAGCTCTGACTGGCTACTGTGATGCTGATTGGGCTGGTAGTGCTGATGATAGAAAAAGCACCTCTGGAGGATATTTCTTCTTGGGAAATAATCTGGTTTCCTGGTTCAGCAAGAAACAGAATTGTGTGTCTCTCTCTACTGCTGAAGCTGAATACATTGCAGCTGGTAGTAGCTGCTCTCAAATGATCTGGATGAAACAGATGCTCACTGAGTATAATGTCACACAAGATGTCATGACATTATACTGTGACAATCTGAGTACAATCAACATTTCCAAGAATCCCATACAGCATAGCAGGACCAAACATATTGACATACGACATCACTTTATCAGAGACCTTGTAGAAGAGAAGACAATCAAATTGGAACATGTTTCCACTGAGCTACAGCTGGCTGACATTTTTACCAAGGCTCTAGATGCAAATCAATTTGAAAACTTAAGGGGTAAGTTGGGTATTTGCCAACATGAGGAATTGTAGCAATTAATTTTGCTTAAAACAAGGATCAAAGGAGCTATGCCTGTTCTGATTGGGTTAAAATTATATTTTCCCATTTCCTACAATTCTTTTAAGAAGTTGAATAGACACTCCCTTGCTTCCTTCCCCTCTCGTCTCCTCATCAAAACCCAGTCTCTCAATCAGAATTTTCTCCTCAGTTGCTGTTGGTCCTCTAGGACTGTCAAAATGTCTCAAACACCATCATCATCCAATACGACTATTTCAACCTCTTCCTCTGACCAAGATTCTAGGACAATCTCTTCCTGTCTGGACTCTGAAGTTCTGGAGATCTCTTCTCGTAGAAAAGTGGGAACTAACCCCACCAAGGTCAAAGAGTTGAGAACAAGACATGCAGGAAAGTCCCAAGCTTCTGCCTCTGGTAATCCATCTCATCCTTCTTCTTCAGTTCCCCCTGAAATTGCAAATAGGGAAGGGACAACCTATGTTAATCAAGCAATAGCAAAAATTGTTTCAAGAATTCTGAACGAGAACCACTCAGTTCCTGGCATTTCTGTTCCTCTGAACCAAGAAAGTTCAAATGCTGAAACAAATCCAGATGTCTCTAAGAATGTTGAGACATCAAACAAAGAGAAGAATGCTGACATTGCTCACAAGAAAAGAAAGAAGCCCGAATCCTCTGAGTCTGATGACAGTGCTTGAAGGTTGGTTGTTGTTTGGTGGTGTTGCTGGTTGGTGCTGATATCTGGTGGAGTTTGGAAGTGTGTTCAGCTTTTTTTCTGTTTTGGATAACTGTATAATCATTATGAACATGTTTCTTTGGCCCATTTGTGGCTAAAGAGGGGAGAATATTTTGGTACTTAATATGTACTTGCTCAATTAGATATTCTATTTTTCTGCAGTCATTTATTTCTGCTGCTATCTATCTCTGATTGCTTAGGGTCTTTAGCCAAAAATCTGCCAAAGGGGGAGTTTGTAGTTGTTTAGGTATTGACTTGCATTTTTGGTAAAACCCAAGTGTATGTGTGAATGTCATGACTGATGTCATAACATTCTAGTTTAGTTTGTACTGACTCATTAGGTACCTTTGCAGAAAAATATTGTAATTCAAGAACTGATGTTTATAAGTGTGTATCTGAGCATTTTGCAAAATGATCACATTTTGCTAAATCAGTAGACAGGTTTTCTCAGATGTCATAATAGATGTTAAGACATCCTGTTCTGAACTAACAGGTTTGCAGGTTGGATAAGTCTGAGTTTTTTTCAGGAAAATAACCCAGTCTCTCCAGAACAGAATCCTGCGTTTTCTGAGGAGTAACCTAGCTCAACCCTAACCTGGTTAATAAAGTCCTGTGACCTGGTCTTGAGGTCAAACGGAATTAACCCTAGGTTTTTGTGGAAACCCTAACTGAAGTTGCAGCTGCTATATATTCAACAGAGCTGCTGTTTTGCAAGGAATCCCTTTTTGATCAGAAGATCATTTGTAATCTGTATAGGTTTGATTATTGTACTCCAAGCAATTATCATTGTGATAAGTGACTTGGAATAGGTTTTTAATTGTAAGGGTTGTGTAGCACTCAAAGCTTTGAAGCAAGAGTGTTTGAATGTTCCTTGACTAAAGCTGTGAAGCAGAGTCAAGATTAGTTGTGTGCATCACTCAAAGCTGTGAAGCAAGAGTGATTGTGTTGCTTGATTAAAAAGCTGTGAAGCTTAATCAAGTGTTTGTTTTTGAAGAGTGTCTTCATCAAATCATTAGTCAAATTGTTTTATGTATCACTGCTGTGATTGAGGGGGAGTGAGTAGGAACTCAGGTTTAAGTTGTACTTAGATTGAAATTGCATTGGGTAGGTTTTAAGTGAAGGAGATAAACTGGTTGGTTTATTCCTGAATTAACATCTCTTATAGTGGATTTCCTCCCTGGCTTGGTAGCCCCCAGAGTAGGTGTTGTTGCACACTGAACTGGGTAAACAATTGACTGTGTTCTTTATTGTTTTTGTATTTACTGTCATATAGTAAGTCAGATACGGTGTCATAACATTGAATGTGACATTGAGTATCTGCAGCCAGAATTTCAAAGGTTTTTCTACATTTGCAGAACCTGAAGGGGATCCTTCTTGAGCATTTTCTATAGTGGATTATTTAGGGTTTTGTCAACACTTTCTTTTACTTTCTTGGAGGAACTAATCTTACTTTCTATGGGTTTGGTTCCATGATATGTGGGAAAAATTATCTAAGTTTTTTCAGATCATCAGCATGGACCATAGGGACCATGTATCCTAGGGTTGTATCAACAAGAGTAAAAGGAATTATTACGTGAGACTCGTAGAAAGTTCGTCGCTTAGAAGAAAGTGTTGGTGTTGGAACAAATTCTTGATTTCCATAAGGAATGGGTTTGCTGATGTGTTGAATAGGATTGAAAGAAGCATCCTTAGTGTTCTCACGTCTTTGCCAGATTTGTTGCTCTTCTTTGTGGGCGCCATTGATGAGAAAGCTTGAAGATGAATGTTAATTTTTGAAGGAAGGAGATGGAAGAAGTTCACATGTTTTTTTTTAGAAGATAAGACCAAATGAGAGTAAAAATTGTTTTTGAGGATGAAAGGAGTATTTATAGTAACCAAACGGTTAAATTTACTTTTTTTCAAATGAAAGACATAGTGGGACAAGTGTTGGTGTTTAATAAGCTGATCAGGCGGTTGCTTTTTAGGAAAGCCACACTTTGAACCTACTTTAGTGTAGCAATGATGGAAACTGCATTACACATAACTCGATGAGACTTTTAGAAATATGGTCATCGTGACCATGATGTCACAACAACAATGGTCATCATGAAGCAACTTTTGCATTGAAATGGAAGGTTTTTTTGCAAAAAATGTCTTTTTCTTCAAGTGTTTCAAAATACACATTTTTGGAGGTAATTTGTTAGCTTAGGATTTTAACAACATATGACATTGAAGAAAATGAAGAAATTGAAAGAATTTCAGCTGTGGAAGAGAATATGAGAGTATTTCATAAAGGATTTTGATTGACCAAATTATGGACAGTTTGATTATGTTAAGCAATGGCGAAAGTCTTATTGTGGAACATATGAGACTTAAAGAAAATTCTAGTTTTGAATTTGAATGTTTCGACACGCCATATTGTTGTTTTTGTGCTTCGAATTGAAGGAGGATTCGAATTCAAATGGATTGATCTTATCCGAAAGGATGCGTGGAAGCCTGACGATTCGAAGTAGCATGCAAGACTGGAACGTGGCACTTTTGTAGAAAAAGACCGTTAGGGTCGAATTAGTATACATTAGGATATTTGTATTAGGATTCAGGGTGTTCACTTTTGTACAAATCACTCGTACAAACTCGAAGTACCAATGTTAGAGAAAAGAGTCATTGAGAATGTACGTATAGAAATACCAATTTATATTCAAAGTCATTTACATTTAAATCAAGTATTTTACTTTTAGTTTGAGTTTAAGTCGAATTATTTACATTCCAATTTTACTTTAAAAACTTTTCTGCATTTATATTCAAGCATTTTCCTTTACTTTTACCTTTGTTATATTTATCTTTTCGACCTAGAACAAATATCCAGAAACACTAGTAAAACAACTCTAGACACGTGTCCTAGGATCAATCTAGTCGATCCTGCGAGTAACCAACAAATTATCTTTGTTTTGGGAGACTAGTGGTTGTTTTCTAAATTTCACGGTAAGCACTTCATCACGCACGTGATGGTGCGTGTGGCCAACGTAATTTTTCCAGAAAGTTGCTCGCTTTTTTGCCTTTTTTAGCCAAATTTCTTTTAAGTCTCAACTTTTTCATACTCGATCATTTTTGCATCATTCTTTGGCTATTATTCCTCAAATTTGATCATCTTTGACTTGTTTTTCTATGTTTCTTTAACAAAATTCATGCAATAATAGAGTGTCATCATAATCCCAAACTTAATCTATTGGTTGTCCTCATGTAACTTTCCTGCAGCTACAAATTTCAAACAGAAAAATAAACTGCAACAATAATAAATGAACATCACCATTAAATATGTTACTTGGTCAACATTCTGTTTCATAAATTCAATCCAATAAATTCCAAAACTATCCTCAAGTTATCAAGTACTCAACATGTATCTCATCTTACTATAATTCTCTTGATTGGACAAGGTAATCACTCAATCAACGTGCAAAAGTATTTTACCTTAAGTTTGTAAACATTCTAACAAAATCCATCAAAGTAATATAAACACACACTTTTTGATGGATGTTAAGGTTGTAATGGGGCTTATGACAAGGTAGGATAATTTGGTAGAGTAGGCTTAAACCTTTGAAGTCAGGTACCTAGTTTTCCTTATGTTGTCATATTCATTTTCCTTATGTTGTAATAGGGCTTATGTCAAGGTAGGATAATTTGGGAGAGTAGGCTTAAACCTTTGAAGTCGGGTACCTAGTTTTCCTTATGTTGTCATATTCATTTTCATATTAACTCTTGCTTTATTTAATCGGTACTAGAGACTTATATTTTTATGGTCCTTATCATGTTTTCTCTTTTTATTTCTCTTTTTTAATAAGTCGTTTCACCTTCTTGATTTTTACTCAAATTTTTTTAATTTTTGACCAAAATCTCTAGTACCCAAACATAAACTTTGCTCACCTCCAAGATAAATCTCAAACTTATTCATTTTCATAAGACCAATGAACTGAATTTTTTACCTAACTCCAAAGAGAGGATGGAAAGATTTAACCTTTCAAGTCAATTGGTTATTATATGTGGCTATGTCACCAAAAGAAAGGGCTTAGGATCAAAGTGGTTAGCAAAGGATATAATCATGATATACGAGTTAGTTTAAAAAGGCATAAAGTTTACCAAAAACAAGTGCCTCAATGTGTATTTATCAAACCAATAGATTAAATCATAAATAATGCAAATTCTAGAAAGTAGCAATTGTACAAACACTTTCATAAGAAGGAAAAGTGAACAGTGGAATTTTTGGCTTAAAACTTATTAGTTGAGGTATATGGAGATTGAGTACAAGCTTGTTGATTCCTTTTTCCTCCTCCATTTTCAATTTGTAAGGAACTTTCCTAATGATTAAACTTGTTTTTGATGATTTTCTAGGTTCATTTATTCATTGCTAATGTTGGAATTTTATTAATCTGAAAGAAAGAACAACCACAAACTTGTTTGTTAAAGACAAGCCTTAGAGAAGTGGCACAAAAGAAAACTGAGTATTGTAGCTACTACTCTAGATTGACTTGGGAGATTGACTTATTGGACATAAAAGGAAATTGCAAAAAATAATATAAACTCCTAAAACTTCAAATTCACATGTCATTGGAGCGGAAAAACTATTTCACGTTTTGCATGGTGTTTTTGAATTCTTGGTTCTGTTCGGTCAATTTTTCCCTCGCCTGATTGGTGATGATGCTCAAAAGGAGCGGCTTCATTTTGGACCCATTGCCTGAAAAAACAACAACACTATAAAATGCAAAGAGATTAGAAATAAATTATGATTAGAGATATTTTTTAATCTCTCATTCTTATTTCAATCCCTTTCTCACGTCTTTGTCCTCATGCTCCTTAATACAACAACACGCTACAAATTAAAAATGATAAATTGAAATAGCATGAAATTTAAAATTGTAAATGAAATAAAAACTTATATGGTGAATTACCTCCCATTAAGAACTTATTTAAGGTCCTACATTTGACCTTTTGATTTTATTAAGGAGGCATATATGACACAAAAAAGAAATCATCCTTCTTCTTCCTTTTGTTTGTAGGAATTCCATTACTTTGAGGAATTGAAGGTTGTTCTTCCATATTCTCTTCAGCTTGATAGTATAAAACAAGGCATAAATCTCATCAAATACTTTATATATTTCTCCTCTTTCATTTCTTGGTAGGAGTAGGAATAATATTTTCTTGAGATCTGATTGTTTGATATCTACGTCAAAACAAATTTTTGAATTAAGAGCTTTATCCAAAACTATATAATCTTCATATTGCATTCTTGCTCTTTTCCCACATATCCTTTTCACCTATGCTTCTTCTTTTCTTGCTTCTATTTCTTTGTCATATGGTGAGAATTTTTCTTCTTATTTATCTTTTTTAACTCCTCCTTCACCGACTACCTCTCATTCCCGTTTGACTTCTCTGTCAATTTCCTTATCTCTAGGACTATCTAACATATTTCCATCAAAACACCTACTCGATCTCAATGCTAATTGGCTAGATATTTGACCAGGTTGCATATCTAAGTTCTCGAAGTATGTTTCCATGTCACTTCTCAAGGTTTCTTGGTGCCTATTGATTTTTTTCAAAATTGAGTTGAGTCATCTTTATAAACTGCATCAAGATTTCTTCAAATTGAGATGATTAATCTTCCTCCCATGAATGATCAATTTTGATGTAAATTGCTGGATCTAAATAGTTTCTTGAATTTTCAAAATTAGAGTTTTTTTCTCCAAGTTCCCTTGTATAAGCTTCGAACTTTGCTAGGTTAGTATAGATTTCAAATTGCATGTCTGTCTTCACCTTGCATACAAAATAAAACGAGGAATACCTTAGTAGCAATACACTAGAGTAAAAAATAAAATAAAAAAAGTAAAAAGAAAAATAAAAAGAAACAAAAAAATCTAATCATAAAAACTAAAATTAACAAATTTCGCACAAAAATTGCCTTATTGAAATTGCAGTCCCCGACAACGGTGCCAAAAACTTGATGACTTCTCAGCAAGTGTATCGATAGTGTCAACATAATAAATAAGATAATATCCACATGGTTAATTAAAAGAGGAGAATAAATAGAAATATAACTAAGATTAATCATGAAATATCAACTTAAACATATGTCCCAACATGTTCAAAATATGTTCGCCAGACAAAACCTAACCTAAGAGTATATAACTACTCATAGTGATTCAATTACAATACCAAATAATAAGAATAAGAATGTACAAGAAAATACTTGAAGATTTAGCCTCCAATGGTTTCGAATGTGCTCCAAATCTCACTTCTTATAATGGAATTCGTCACTTGTAGTCTAAAATCGCGTAACCCTTTAAAATATGTCAAAATTCCATTTTAAGGCCTTTAGATCGTACTAGAACATGTCTGGATTTTCCTAGAAAAAGGGCCCATTGCGTGCGTCTGTTATACACTTATTTGTACTCCTAAGATCTCTGATCATTTTACATCTTTGCAATGTGTCAAGATTATAACCTTAGGTTGCCTCTTAAGATTTGCTTTCCCTCTCCTCTTCAGACTTGCCTATGTGGGATCATCAAACACCTATTATGTATCTTGTAGATACATGATTTGTGTTTTACTAACATCTAATCAAAATAGAAAAGATATGTTTTTGTTTCCCTTTGATTGTTTTACAAGGACAAGTGTGAATCAAATGGATCAAACAAATGCCCTCATCTAGGGTTTTCATCTAATCAAAGTTAAAGTATGGTCAACATTGATCTTCAAGAACCTGTAAATTTTGGATTTACCTATAATATTAGGTCATATCATTTTCAAACATCAGTCAATCTCAATAGATCAAGAGATGCTCAAGGGTTGACTGCTTATTCCTCAAGATAGGTCAAAAGTTCATGTGTTTATTTCCATGCCTTCATCAAGTAACCTCAAGTGTGGCCATATTTAATCAAATATCAATTAAGGATTCATCATTATATTTTCATATGAGCTTCATCATGCATTGGATTGCAATAAAAGATTAAAAGTATCAAAGTAATGCAAAGTGGTTTAACCTAATTTGGCAAGTTTTCTAGTAAAAATTCACAAGACCACAACTACTTCATTATTCAACATTTTTGTATGGTTATTTTTGAATATGACTCTTCTTGGCATCCTTTCAAACTTCTCTTCACGAGTTAATATCTAATTATGTAAGGAAAGTTATCAAAAGTTTGAAGACATTATAGGTCATTTGTGGACTTAGTCAAATTTTGACCTATTTCCAAGTGAATTTTGATCAACTTTAAAGAATCATAACTTGATCTATTTTTATCACATGTAGCTCATTCTTATTCTACAATACTCTTAGTGATGCCATTTATATGTTATCTTCAATGGTCAAGTTCTAAAGATTCGTGGAAAGCCATGTAATTCATTTGGACATTACAAGTCATTTTAAGGCTTTTAACTTAGAAAACTTTCGAAGTATGGAAGTCAGGATTTTTCACCAACTTCCACGTGTTATAACTTTTAATCCAAGTTTCCAAATGAATACTTTCTTAGCACACTGTGATCTTTGAGACAAAATCTACTAATTCCAAAAAGAATGAAGTTTCACTCGGGTTCATCATGATTTGGGATTAATCCAAGTTTCACACTGACTCATTCCAAAGCAGCCCTACCCAGACTCCTTCTCATGTATTTCCAGATGCAACTTCACTCGGGTTCATCATGAAGCAACCTTACACAGGTTCTTTCTAATTTCCAGATGCAGCTTCACCTGGGCTCATCATGAAGCAACCTTACACGGGTTCCTTCTAATTTCCATATGCAGCTTCACACGGGCTCATCCTGAAGCAAGCCTACCTAGGTTCCTTCTCATAATTTCTAGATGCAGTTTCACACAGACTCATCCCAAAGTAATCTTAAACAGATTCCTTCTCATATATTTCCAGATGAAGTTTCACACGGACTCATCCCGAAGCAGCTCTACCCAGGCTCTTTCTCATAAATTTTCAGATGCAGTTTCACACGGGCTCATCCCGAAGCAGCCCTACCCAGGCTCCTTCTCATACATCTCCAGATGCATTTTCACACGGACTCATCCCGAAGCAGCCCTACCCAGGCTCCTTCTCATATGTCTTCAGATGCAGTTTCACACGGACTTATCCCGAAGCTTCCCTACCCAGGCTCCTTCTCATACATTTCCAGATGCAGTTTCACACGGGCTTATCCCGAAGCAATCTTACACAGATTTCTTCTCATGCATTTTCAGATGAAGTTTCACACGGACTTATCCTGAAGCAGCCATACCCAGGCTTCTTCTCAAATATTTTCAGATAAAGTTTCACACGAACTCATCCTGAAGCAGCCCTACACAGGCTCTTTCTCATGAATTTCCAAATATAGTCCCACACGGATTCATCCTGAAGCAGTATTACACGGATTCCTTCTAATACATTTCCAAACACGGCTTAATGTAGGTCCATTCCAGCATGTCATTCAGAATTAAATCGACCAAAAATTTATTCTGATACTTCTCCCAATTACAATCAAGCTTAGACTTAGTATAATTTCTATCAGCAATCACCTTTGGATGGCATCTATAAGCCCATCTTTGACAACTCTCTAAATGGCATCTTTAAGCCCATTCCCAACACAATCAACTAACACATGGTCGAGTGCAAATTTTTGGGCACTCTATTATTCAATCATCTTCTACCTTCAAGCTACGAATGGTGACGTGACGTCCTCACTTTTCAGGTTTAAGAAGATTGAACAGGGGAAACTGTTGTACCCCAAAATTTTCCCTCTCAATTTCTCAAGAATTCTCTCACAAGATCTCCATTGATTCAAGACTGCACAAGGTTTGATCAGCTCAAGATACCTCCTCGAACACTGATGACTCAAAACTAGGGTTTGAGTTTGCACAAGAATAATTGGACTTTTAATGCCCCATATAGTTTATGTGGATCATATTGGGCTCTCAAGCATCAGGTCGAAGATGAAACTTCTGAATCCTCGAAAGGAGGAAGAGGAAACTGTCGAAAGGGCAAAGCAGATAAAAAAAGGTGTACAATTGTAGATAACCATGTCGAATTCAAAATATGGTTCAAGTTGTTTGAACCACATGACTGATTGAAAGGAGTGGTTGGCATATTTTGACAAGCCGAAGAAGAGCAAGCTTGCTTCGATCCACAATCTTCGACTGGGCAATGGCTTCCTTCAAGCAACCTACTTCGATCCACCTTTAAACCCTTTGACACACATAGTTTTGACACTATGAATTATAATTTAACACACCACCTAATTCAGTGTCTAAACAATCTATATTTATCATAGTTCTTAGTCTTCTGAATACTTTGACATGCACTCCCTTCGTCATGATGTCTGCAATCTGATTCTCAGTTCTGCAATGTTCCAAAATCATCTTCCCATCTGCTACCTGCTCTTGGAGATAATGGAACCTCATTTCGATGTGCTTACTTCGACCATGTACTATTGGGTTCTTCGCCAGATTGATAGCTGGCATGTTGTTTATCTTCATGCTTGCTTCAATCCATAAGCTTCGACTGGGCAATGGCTTTCTTCGACAACCTGCTTCGATCCACCTCTAAACCCTTCGACACATATAATTTCGACACTCTGAGTTACAATTTAACAAAAAAAAAACTTTTTGATAATAGTTCATTGCAAGAATAAGGTACTGGCAACATAGTCTTTCAAATGAGTAATGGAGGAATAGTTATGATTAAAGATGTTCTCTATGTACTTGGAATGAAGTGTAACTTGCTAAGTGTTAGACAACTAGTCGAAAAGAGTTTTTCAGTTGTCATGAAAGATGGAGTTTTGAGATTGTTTGACACCAAGAACAATTTGGTCTTAAAATCTCCGTTGTAAAAAAACAGGACATTTAAGACAATGATCTATTCGACAAAAGTTCAATGTTTGAAAACTGTTTGACCACCAAGATAGTTGGTTGTGGCATTTGAGATTTGGACATTTAAACTTTCGACCACTTAATCATCTGATTACTCAAGATATGGTTACTGGTAGGAAAGCAATCCAGAAATTCTTTCATTTTGACTA
Organism: Vicia faba; assembly: GCA_948472305.1. Taxonomy (NCBI): domain Eukaryota; kingdom Viridiplantae; phylum Streptophyta; class Magnoliopsida; order Fabales; family Fabaceae; genus Vicia; species Vicia faba. The sequence continues at coordinate 71,364,471 of OX451736.1, read as the reverse complement.
TGCCAATGAGATCATCTTGCATACTCAAAGTGGTACATTCAGATGAATGTGGTCCATTCGAAGAACATACAATTGGTGGAAATAAATATTTTTTTGTCAGTTGATGAGTTTGGTCGAAGGTTGTGGATCTATGTGATCAAAATGAAAGGACGAAGTAAGCGGTACATTCAGATAAATATGGTCCATTCGAAGAACATACAATTTGTGGAAACAAATATTGTTTTATCTGTTGATGAGTTTGGTCGAAGGTTGTGGATCTATGTGATCAAAAATGAAAGGACAAAGTAAGTGGTACATTCAGATGAATGTGGTCCATTCGAAGAACATACAATTGGTGGAAACAAATATTGTTTTGTTTGTTGATGAGTTTGGTCGAAAGTTATGGATCTATGTGATCAAAACGAAACTAGTGCCATGCTATAAACAATGTTGTCCAGACTACTGTTGAACAAAGTCCTATATGCTGCCAAGCCCAATCTTGTTGTACTACCCACATAACAGCCTAAAACCATATCAAAAAACAGTCTGCTGTACTGCTATGAAACAACCCTGCACCAAGCTACCACAACACTCTAAAACTGCTACAAAACAGTCCTGTTATGCTGCTCATAAACCAGTCCAAGCCTGCATTATCTCACTCCCATATTTGCACCAAATTAGCATATAAGAGCTGCACCTCAAAAGCTATGAAAAGAGCATACCAAAACAGTTCAAATTTTATTTGTTTTCCCCCCAAAACCCCAGCAAGACTATTCTACAAATAGGTTGTTTCACAACATACAGAGGGCTGGCTTTTGGCAAGGAAAAAGTTGAAGAAAAGAAAGAAAAAAAGAGAGGAGAGAACATGAATGCTGAAGCCTTAAAACACTCTTAAACCAGAACATAAAAAAAACAACACCTCTATTTTTTCTCTTTTCGAACTCAAGAACATTCAAGGCAGCAACTCAAGTTCAAAACACAAATTCCAGCTTCAATGTAAGTCTTCTTGACTTTAAATCCTTCATTTCAAGCATCATTGATGATTCATCTTCGAAGATAACATGTAATAACCATTGCCTTTGAAGCTAACATTTTGTTTGTCTTCCTTTCTTGTTAATTATATGTTAAGAACTAACATGTACATACCATAAAACAATGTTGGAGTGAAAAATTACAGCATGATTCAACACAAAACCTTAGGCTTCAACACATACTGCTTTACAGGCCCAAACAGAAAGGAAAAAGGGTGTGTGATTCGACACATAACATTATGCTTCAATTCATACTGATTTGATTTGGAATTACAAGGTCGAAAGAAGGATATGTGTCAATGCATATAGCCATGCTTCGACGCATGATGTCGAAAGATTTGTTTTTTTTCTTCTCTTTTTTGTGTGCTGTTTTTTTACATATTTCATATATTTGCTTCATAGATATTCAATATGGTTTGTAATAGATAATTATATTTAATTTCTTGAAATCCCCATTTGTATATTTGTATCCCCCATCCCCCAAATGATGTAATAGCGTAGAACATTTATTTTCCGCAATTTTATCGCTTTCATAAATGTTAGTAATTATGGTGTGTATGGCAAGATAAAAAACCAACTTTATAAAATCCTAATCCAAGACAAGACAATGCATGAAAAATAAACACTTGCACACTTACACCTCTAGCGTTAACTCCACTTGTTGCCTTGAGAAAAATAGTCATGATATACATGTGAGCCATCTTAGCAAAAATAATCAAAGTACAAGATCATAGTCCCTCGATGATGCTGCGAATGTTTCCTTACAAATGATCTTAGTCCCTTAAGAGAAACAATAAGATATCTCACAATATTGCCATTAATGACTATACGATGACCCATACTTGTCCCTTCACATCCAATGATGGGGCTTTTTACTAAATCAATGGTAAGATAGCAACATCTAAAGGAGGAGGAAAAAAACAAAGAGCTTTAGAGTAGGTAGGACACTCGTAGTTGCTTGCTCACAAACTAAAACCATTTCCACACTTACACTTTCAAAACATCTTCAGAAACAAACATCTCTTTGAACTATTTTCGAAACCAACACTTTGTATACATTCTTATAGACGAGAATCATTACAAAGTTTGTCAAAACAAAGACGTTTTCAAAATACTTTCAAAAAACCCATCACAAACACTTTTTCAAACAAAACAAATTTTCAAGTGATCTAGCAAGCAACTAAGAGCTCGTAGATAACTACGGATGAAAATGGTGCTAACACCTTCCCTTTTCATAACCTACCCCCCGAACTCAAGAAAATATCTCGAAAGGTCTTTCCTGTTCTTTTCACCCTTTTCTTTATTGGATAAAAAAAACAGTGACGACTCTTGCTATCCGCTACAATTGTGATAAAACACAAAACACCCAAGTCAGTTCTCCCATCGTATTAGACACAACAATATAATAAGTTATATAACAATAAATATACAATAAATACCATACATAGTTATTCATTCCATATTTCACACCTTTACAACAACAACAACAATCACGTCACAAATAGGAAATTATACAATGCATCATAATTATAACAACAATGCAATGTACTGCGACCGACATACTGACTCAAATGTATGTGGTACCATTTGTGAACCTTTAGTTCACACTACTTCCAATCCCCACCATAGGAACAAAGTCTACAACAATTCATGAACAATTTTGGTTCACTCTACTCCCGATCCCCACCATAAGACCAGAGTCTGCAACAACAAAGCATAGTCCCTCACCATGAATGCATGCAACACTAACATGCACAACAACAATGTATTTATATTTATACCCATCAATATAACACACTAATACAAGCCACCAAACAACTTATATATGTTGTATACAACCGACATCAATCATTCAACATCACACAACATTACTAAGCATCATTCCACATATTCGTCTTACACATAAAAGACCATTTTCACACAAAAAATATAAGCCTTCATCCAAATAATCATACACTGTACCAAAACAAAGTTTTAAGTGATATGAAATATTTTTAGCTTTCCAACGGTCCAAACAGTGTGCCAAACAGACACCCGAGTCAAAAGTTATTGATTTACAAGTTTATAAAATCTACCTGTTTCAGTAAGGTAACCAGTTACCTCAGAATGGTAATTGGGTACTTCACTGAACCAGTAGTCAATATTTTCAAGTTTTTTTTGATGTAATCGGTTACTTCGGAATGGTAACCGGTTACCTCGCTATTACAGAGTCAAAAACCAGTAATCATTTTGCTATGGGAAACCAATCTTTTTCACCAAAAGTTCAATTTTGTGAACAAAATAAAAGATGCCAAATTCTACAATTCTCAACCCAAACAATCATGTCCATTCTAATCAATTTATCACACAAATTTCATCAATTTCAATCAATTACAATAATCAATTTCAAACATAATCTACACCAAAAACCTAACATTCATATAATCACATACCCACTATTATACCACTTAATAGAGAGTCGGAACTCCACCCTTTCCTTAGATTGTAGATTCTTCAAGCTTTAACAATGGTTCCTCTCTTCCTAGATCTTCCTCTTTCTCGCGTCTATTTTTCTCGTTTCTACGATCGATAAAAAATAAAGCACTCTTCTATTTCTCTTGTTTTTACTTATCTAGTCTTTGGACCCTAATATCACTTTTCCAACTATGCCCTTCTTCATAATACTAGAATAATTTATTTAATTATGGGTTAAATGCACTTTACCCCCCTGCAATAGTAGCGAGTTTTGATTTACCCCCCTTTTAAAAAAAACTCTTTTCGCCCCTTAACAAATATAGATTCCAAAACAGAAAACCTTACTGCCCAAGATTCCCTTTGAATTTCTGACGTGGTCTGTGACACTCTTGCCGACTGTATAATTAAATGCCACCTTGACTTTTTTAAAATATTTTTAATTAAGAGACTTGGATCCTAAATTAAATTAATTATCAAGATATATTAATTAGGCTTAAGCCCATTTTTTATTTACTTTATTAAAGGCCCATTTACCCATACCTGTCTATTTTCAATTCATTTAGTGTTGTGTTTCTTTGTTATATAAACACTATTTCCATTTATATTACAAGAAATATGTGACTCTTAAAATATAAAGTTTTTGCTTTCATGTTTGCAGAGCTGCTTGTCCTGTGCACGAAACATCATCGATTTAAAATCAAAGATAACCCATAAATTGGACTTCAAAATCAACAGTTGCAGCACAATAAAAAAAGTAGGAAGATAAGCTATTGCATCCCTGCAGTCAGAACTGCCTCAGATGCTGGCAACAAACACAAACTCTACCAGAAACAACTGTGAATTTGTTCGCTCCTCCCTTTCTGATCCGCCTCATTCGCATCACCACTTCCGCCTTCAACACTGGAGCCACCTCGGTGATATCTGTGAAAGATTGATTATAAAATTGATAGAATAAAAAAGATCATTATAATGAAAGCTTTTATATAAAGAATTTAATAAATATAAGTAACTATCATTTAATCATAATTAACTTGAAACTACCTTAAACAATATTCAACAAATTCTAACAAACTTGAAACTATATCTTAGAAAAATGAATGGCTAGATGGTCATTGGTCATGTTTGATTTATTGAAACAAATGACTTCATGCATGGCAATTGGAGATGTGATTCTTACCTCGACTGCATCATTTATGCCTTATATCTAAAGGTAATATATTTTTCCCATTTTAAAAGTATTTATATGAATGTCAACTAACTTTAATTATTATTAACCAAAGTAACTTATCCATTAAAGCACGAGCTTGTGTATGTTATATCTTATCATGTGCACATTTGTATATATTTATGAAATTAGTATAGGAAATGGCAAAATCATTATGGGATGAGAAAACGGGTACAATGGCATGTGGACATATAACTTATTGATAGAATTTTGAATGACCATATCGTATTTGATTGATACTAATAGACTTATCAACAAACATGTATTTAAAATTGATGCTTAAGAGGGTGTAAGAAACTAACCATATCTACAGAAAAGAGAGCAAGTATGGAAAGCACCATGCTTATCCTCAGCAAGAACGACATGGTTCAAGGTGCTATTGTATCTGTCACAGAAACAGAGCCAAAAATAAAGAGGTTCAGCTAGAAGTAGAGTTGTAACCCAGAATACAAAGAAATGCACGTTCATTTTAACCAGAGTTACTTTAAAGAGAAGTGCCTGCTAGTTTTTCGCATGATAGAGGAGAATCCAACACATTCCCTAGAGACGTTAGTGCTTGTTCTAGGCAAGACTCACAACTCTGCAAACATGAAAACAAAAACTCTATATTTTAAGAGTCTCACATTGCTTGTAATAGAAATAAAAATAGTGTTTATATAACAAAGAAACACAACACTAAATGAATTGAAAATGGATAGATATGGGTAAATGGGCATTTAATCAAGTAAATTAAAAATGGGCTTAAGCCTAATTAATATATTTTGATAATTAATTTAACTTAGGATCCAAGTCTCTTAATTAAAAATATTTTAAAAAAAAGCCAAGGTGGCATTTAATTATACAGTCAGCAAAGTGTCACAGGCCACGTCAGAAATTCAAAGGGAATCTTGGGTGGTAAGGTTTTCTGTTTTGGAATCTATATTTGTTAAGGGGCGAAAAGTAATTTTTTAAAAAGGGGGTAAATCAAAACTCGCTACTATTGCAGGGGAGTAAAGTTCATTTAACCCTTTAATTATTATACTATAATAATAAATCTAATATTTTAATTCAAATAATACTAATAAATTATTTATCTCTCTGCACCCTTATGTTTCTATACTTTTGGTCATACACCCCTAACATCTCAACTCCTATAATTTCTAAGGCATTTATTTCCCAACAAATGCATAACAACACATCAAAAGATTCACTACAACGCACAAATACATCACATCACCTAATTAATTAAAATAAAATAATTCAAATGAAATCAGGGTGTTACATGCTTGGGACAACCATTTGTTATTGATTTGAGTTTACATACAATAATAGTTTCCATGCAAGTATTGGGATGACACTGTATGAAGCGTTGTATGGTAGGAGGTGTAAAACTTCATTGTGTTGGTAGGAGTCAAGCGAAAGTGATGTGCTCGGACCTGAGATTGTACAGGAGACGACTAAAAAAATTAAGATAAACCAAGAGAGGGTAAAGGCTTCTCATAGTCTCCAGGAGAGTTACCATGACGAGAGGAGAAAGACTCTTGAATTCCAAAAAGATGATAGTGTGTTTTTAAGAGTTACTCCAGTGACTGGTGTTGGTAGAGATTTGAAGTCGAGAAAGCTTATGCCGTATTTTGTTGGCCCATATCAGATATCAGAGAAGATATGAAGTGGCCTATCAGATTACTTTACCGTTGTCGCTTGTGAATCTTCATGACGTGTTTCATGTGAATAAAAGGACGAAAAGTGAAGCAATTGCAAGGTAAAGACATCGTCTTAGTGAAGGTATTGTAGGGTGGACCAACTGGTGAAAGTTGAATGTGGGAACGCGAGGATAAATGAAAGAGTCTTATCCAATTGTGTTTCTTCCAGGTGATTTTCGAGGGCAGATTTTTTTTAAAGTGGGGTAGAGTTATACCACCCAAAAATAATTATTTATTTAATTATTTAATTGTGAATATTGTGTATATTTGTGCTGTATCTATGAGTATATGTGATATTTTTATGTATGTGAAGTGATATTGAGTGTTTTAGCAACTTTAGATAATTAGTTTCAATTATTTAGAATTATTAGTAATTAAATAAATAAAATAATAAGAGGTAGAGAATATGAGGACAAGGTAGTAATATTGTGAAGTAAGTAGGGGTAAGATGGAAAGACCATAGAAAGGGTCCAAGGGTTAAACAAGGAAAAGTGAGTGACATTGTTCATTCTGCGATCATGAAATTGAGAAGAATGTTGTGAAGAAAGCTAGGCACCGAGGAACTCAAAAGGATCTATAGAACACGAAGAGGAATAGACTGCGACTAGGAATATAAGGTAAGGGGAGTTTATCATTGTTATTATAATTGGTTTAGGGCTAGATAATTGTAGGTTTGTGTTTGTGTTTTGGTTTAGGATGGTATTATGATAATTTGATGAGAATTATGAATTTGTGATGTTGTTTTACCATGAATTTATGTATATGATGTATATTAGAATGTGTTGTCAATGTATGGTGAAACTATATGAAGTTATGATGATTTGGAACCTGTACTGTATTAGATTTGTGTAGAATAGGGACTGATTTGGTGCAGGAAAATGCAGCAGAGAACCTCTATTCACGAAGACTCGCCAGACGAGCCTTAAGCTTCATCGGGAGAATGAACTCGCCCATGACGCGCCAGGTGAGAGGGAGGCATGATATATTTGAGTTTGGCAAGCCCCTGGAATTTTGTATGGGCGAATTGGGAGTGAGGGGAGCTCGTCGAGTGAGCTACATACTTCACCGAGCGAGAATGGTTGAATAAAAATAATGTTATTGGAATTTGAATGGGGAAGGTCTTTCGCCCTGTCTTCGCCGGGTGAGCCTCAGGCGAGGGACAAATGTAAATTTTTGAAAGTATCTTAACTTGAGTTTCAGAACTTTGTTTGATGCGTCATTCGAAGCATTGAATAGCTAACGAAATGAACTATAACTAGGTGAAATAAAATGAGTAATAAGATGTAGAATTATATTACCTATTCTATAATGAAATTAGACTTCTCCGTGATGGACTACAATGACATGTGTCATTTGATGAGTTATTGATACTGTGACAATATTATGTTGTTGCTATGATGATCTGATGATTTCGTGATGATTCTATGTATGTGTATATATATGATGTATGTGATGGCCTTATTATGATTACATGAATGAATGATGCATTTTGATTAATCGTGATCATGTTTATTGTGTTGTTGCGCATCATGCATTCATGGCATATGTTAGAACTCCGGTCCAGTAATTTTGTTAGGATAATTGGTCGAGTGGTGATGATAGGACGATAGTCCAATGATGGCCTCAATCCTATAGTGTGTATTGAAGGAAATATTATAATGTGCTCTGGTTCCAAGCGGGAATCAATCCTATTGGTGGGGATCTTTGGAGAAACGATGACTGAGTAATTAGTGAAGTTTTGGTACCACATGCATGAGTCTAACGGAGTTGCATTATATTCTTTGTAACATTGCATAATGGTTGATTAAGTGATGCTTTGTGAATATGTGATGTATTGATGAGGATCGTTGACTGATGATATGATGGTGCTATGAATAATTGATGAATTGAAGGTGTGAGTATAACATGAAGTTTTAATGGTGTGTGATGTTTTTCTATTATATTGTAACTATTATATCTATTCCTTATGTCTTTTATAATGATTATGATTACTCATTCTTTCTGCTTGGAAATGTTACCTTTATACATGGGTAACTTGCAGATGGTCAGGATTAGTGCATTAAAGCTTAGAGGATTAGCTTTGGAGTGTGTCATTTATTTCCGTTGATTTTAGAAGATTTTGCTCTGGTATGTAACATCGGGGTTGAAAATGTTTATTGTGAAACTATTATATTTTATTGTTTATTTTGAGATGATGAGTTACCTTTCATGGCATTTAGTTGTTTGATTTATGAATCACAAACGATGAAGTGTGAGGAAGACTCTGTGAAGTATTTTCAATAAAGATATTTTTGAGACTATGATTCCGCTGCAATAATTTGAATTTTTGATATTTGATGATAAAGAATTATTTATTTTAGATGTTTTGAAAATCTCTGTTATGGAGCAGGATATTTTATACGATGTTTTTATGAAGATGTGACGCCCTTGTTGGTGATTTTATTTGATTTAATTTCGTAAAAAAATATGTGAAATGTATGTGGATTTAGAAGGGTATTACAAAGTACAATCAAAAGTACAAATACAACACTTCATGGTGAATATCTGCCACGTTTGACCTTACAAAAGTTTCCCCTACACTTCATCATCATCGTCTAAATCATAAAAGACATTATCTTCATCATCAGAAGAGTCTGTAGGAGTTTTATTCTTCTTGGGCTTACTCTTCTTTGACGTCTCTAGAGCCTCCTTAGGCCCGTAGGTATCAGGAACTGGATGTGGCTCAGGAGGGTTAGCCTCCTTTGGTTGTTGCTCAACATTTTGATTAACTGCTATGGCTTCCTTGAGCAAAGTAATCTCAAGGGTAATAATGATCTTCGCACCTTCGTCTGAAGCACTCATTATTTTGATCTAGATGAACTTGAAAGATGATTTTGAGTGGTTTTGCAAACTAAGAAGGATATGGTTTTATAATAACCCGTTGGAAGATTAATCATGTTTGTGTGTTACTTCTTTTTCTTTGGGAGTCTAAACACCAACAGTTGTTAAATACATGCTACCTAATCCTTATGACATATTTTCACATCCCGATTTCTATTTCGTTGCTTTATGACAAGTTATTGACTCACAACTAAAGAAATAATTCTGTTACGCATGATTCTAATTTCAAAAATGTATTTAATTTCTCCCATGTCTTTCATGGAAAATGACTCTCCCAACTTCTTATTTAACCTGTTAATGTTAGAAGTATTTTTTCCCACAATAAACATATCATCAACATATAACAATATGATAATGAAGTCATCATTAGAAAATTTTCTAACAAAGACACAATGATTTGAAGTAGTCTTCTCGTATCCTTAATCACACATAACAAACTCAAACCTCTTATACCATTACCTTGAAGCTTACTTCAACTCATATAGACTCTTTCTCAATCTACAAACATGATCTTCTTTGCCTTTAACTTGAAAACCATCAGGTTATTTCATGTAGATCTCTTCCTCTAAATTGCTATGAAGGAAAACCGTTTTCACATCCATTTGTTCAACCTCTAAATTAAGAGTATCAGCCAAACTCAATACGGTTCTGATTGATGACATCTTTACAACAGATGAAAAAATCTCATTAAAATCAACACCCTTTCTTTAACAGAAATCTTTCACAACTAACCTAGCTTTATATTATGAGCTTAATTAATCATGATTGACTATCATTAGTTAATAATTGATTCTATTTAAATGATATTGTCTAAGTGTGTATCATTTGTATGGATGTATCTGATGTTGTTTTGTGATGTTATATGATGTGAATGTGACTAAAATTGTTAGATAATGTATGATTATATGGTGATTAATCATGTGTTCTTGACAATATGATAAATAGTTTAGAAAATAGGACTATTTGTGTGGTGATATGCATAATTGTTAAATAGTAGTTCAAAAGGGGAAATGTGTGCTATGCATGAGTATTTATAATTAGAAGGACAACCTTAAACATTATTGTTGTTGTTGTATTGATTTTTATAAAAAGGAATAAAAGGAAAAAATTAAGAGACATCATAGAGATATATTGTATATTGTAATTAGAGAAGTAGTAAGATATTTGATGTTTTCTATATTGTATAGATACTTCAATTTAAAATATTTTTATTTTCTTCTCCGGTAAAAAAGAAATTCAGACAAGAAAAAAAAAAACTCGCCAAATTAAACTCAAAAAGAAAATAATTCGAACGAAACCATTCCCAACGCGTAACGCCCCGTTACAGTTCAACAAGTAGAGCGAAAACCAATTTCGGTTGAACGGGGTGTTTATCCAATCCCAACAACACAAAAATTGATCATCAATAATCATCATCAAATCAAAATAAACAATCGTAATCAACAAAATTAGGTTAGATTTTGATTCAGATCTTCATTTCCGAATTCTGAATTCTGAATCTACAAAAATAACAATCATCAATTTTCCGGTTCAAGTTCAAGCATGGATAGCATAATGAGCAAGCTTCGGAATCTCGATGCGTATCCGAAAATCAACGAAGATTTCTATAGTCGCACGCTTTCCGGCGGTGTTATCACTCTCGCTTCCTCCATTGTTATGTTCTTGCTTTTCTTCTCCGAGCTTCGTAACTCCTGTTTCCTTTATCGTTTTGTTTTTTCCTTTGTTGTTTCCGTTAGGTTGAATCTCATTTTTCATTTCCGTTTTTTGCTACTGTTTTAGGGTTGTATCTTCATGCTGCTACTGAAACTAAGCTTGTTGTAGATACTTCTAGAGGAGAAACGCTGCGTATTAATGTAATGTTTAGTTTAATTGAATTATTGTTGGAAATTTTGTATTATAGCGTGTTTATTGTTTATGTATGTTGAATTTGTGATGTAATGAGGCTTGGATTGGATTGGATTGTTTGTTTTGAGAAGTAATTGATTTTTGTTGTTTTGATGGTGAAAGTGCAGTTTGATGTTACGTTTCCTGCGCTAGCGTGTTCTGTAGTCAGTATCGATGCCATGGACATAAGTGGAGAGCAGCATCTGGATGTAGTATGTATAATTAAAAAAGCTTGCTGGTTTAATTTTGTTTTGTTTCAGTTTCTAGTTTGAACACTTGGGTATTGGATTGGTGGTTTGGGATGGAATGAAATGAAATGGAGTGGGAAATAATGAGATTCTATAGTTTGGATTTGCAATAAATAATGGAAGGAATAGAATTGAACATTATAGAATCTATTACATCCAATCATTCATTTTTTATTGCATCCGATTTTAGGTGTATGCAATGGAATGAAACACTATTAATAAACTACCCAAACAATGAAGTGAGATCTATATTCCATTCCGCTCCGTTTCATTCCGTTCTGATCCATTTTGCTCCATTCTGTTCCATTCCATTCCTCTCCATTATGTTCCATCAATCCAAACTTAGTCTTAAATGTTCTAATGCATATTCATCCTTGTGATGATTCTAATGCGTTTCCACCTGATTAATTTGTAACATGTTATTTGTCTTTTGTCTTTCGATGCACGAGTTCAGAGACATGATATAATCAAGAAAAGAATAGATTCTCATGGCAATGTGATAGAAACAAGGCAAGATGGAATTGGTTCTCCCACGGTAAATTTTATGGTTATTTATCTTTGTTTTGGCAAATGTATTATGTAATTCATTTTTTTTACATCGGTTAGTTGATTTCTATTGTTATTAGATTTACTTTCTTTTCATTTTTAGTTTATATATCTCACATTGTAAACTGTTTATTAAGTTTTCACAAGCTTGACAAGTTGAAATCATTGACAAGATATAGTCTCTTTTGGAAGTTCAATTTTATTAATGGGCGCACGTCTCATTCACTTTAAGATGCAATTCTATTAAGTTTTGCCCTTCCTAACATTATAATTATACTAGTTGCGTTTTATCCAAAATTTCTTTATATCTCCTGTGCTCATACTTATTTGTAGGGAAGTTTCATTATATCATAATAACTGTTTCTCTGCCCAGATTGAGAAGCCCTTGCAAAGACATGGAGGCAGACTTGAGCATAATGAGACTTATTGTGGATCCTGTTATGGTGCTGAGGCGGTAAGCCTGGTTTAAAGTAATGTTTTATATGGATAAGGATGTTATATACTTATATTTTAATTCCTTGTTTATGTATTGATTTCTGGATTAGAAGAGAGTGAAGTTTGTTTGTTACTTTGTTGCATAACTAATAAGAAATCTGGTATACTTTCCACTCCTAAAAATTTATGAAAACTTATTTGTTCTTGATAAACAGCTGTTAACAAGGCTGGATTAGTAATCAAGTCCCTGCAACTTTCTTTCTTCTAGCTAATAGTATAATACTACTCTGTACTTAAATATAAGCAAAAATGCACATGCATTTGGTCCAAATGTGGATAAAATACATTTGTTTTTTGCTTATATTTAAGTCCATACGGGGTAGTATATGTTCATGAAATGTTCATAAAAAACTGACAGTCAAACCTGTTATGAGATATTTAGAGGTAAATAGTCTAGTTTTGATTTAATACATGATAAGATTTTATGGCACCTGCTAATCCATATAGCTGGTTCCATCTAGTGGTAAAAAACTTAATTGATATTGCTGTAATATTCATGAATATAAATTCATGAAATATTCCTATTTCCTAGCATGATATTTGATGCCTCTACATGAACTTTGCACATATTTGTGCTTGCAGTCAGATGAGGAATGTTGTAATTCCTGCGAGGAAGTTCGTGAAGCATATCGAAAGAAAGGTTGGGGACTCTCAAACCCAGATGAAATCGACCAGGTTTGTCCTTATGACATTTTGACTTTCAACTTAATAGTATTCCTAAACGCATCAAACACATTGTTGACAAATATACTCTGGGTGGAAGGAAACTTCTTCATACTTTAATATCTATGCATAAAGAGTTCCAAAGTTCATAGTTTCTAAGTACTCAAACACATTGTTGACAAATATACTCTGGGTGGAAGGAAACTTCTTCATACTTTAATATCTATGCATAAAGAGTTCCAAAGTTCATAGTTTCTAAGTACTCAAACACTTGGAGAACCCTCCCTTAGAAGCTAGCAATCAAGGGGCAAGAAACAAACTATGTAAATACTCCACCCAACATCCCGTACCACCATGGCATGTGGGACTTTGACTCCCCATAATACCCAAGTCTCTATCAGCAGTTCTCAGACTCGCTGCCTGTATTATATTACAAAACCAATTATTTATATTCAAAATGTTTAACTATATTTGAGATCCTGATGACATTGTGCATATTTATATTAATCTTGATGTTCATAGTTTATAAGTACCCAAGCACTTGGAGAATCCTTAAAAGCTAGCAATCTATGAAGCCTAGATACTTGATACGATACCGACACGATACGGGTACGGAGATACAGGACAATTTTAAAATTCAAGATATGATACAGCCAAGATACTTTAATAAAAATAAAATAAAAATATATAAATGCACAATATAGAAACATAACTAAAATAATAATAAAGATTCACTTACTAGAAATGATCAAAATAAGTGACAATTGCATCCTTTCCCTACCAATTAGCATAAAACAAAAATATCACTAGTACTATCCAAAAAGAACATATTAATAATATTTAAAAAAGAACATCATTGTCTAATATTAAACACTTCACAATTAACTGTAATGGTGCGGTCTCCTCTCTCATATTCCCATCATTCGAAGAGACAATGAAGCTTTCTATTCTATTCTGACTCTCCATCTCTTGACACCTTCTCATTCCTTTTATGTATTTTTTATTATTTCTGAAAAAGAAAAATAGGAAAGAAAATGATAAAAAAATTGTGTTTGTTACTGTTCTGTCATATGTCGCCCGCACCTATTAATTCCCATCAAACGTATCAGATAATTAAAAAATTGCTTAATACTTCTCCAGTACGTATATTGGGAAATGTCGGACACGTATCAGTGTTGGATACATGTCGGACACTGATACTTTTGCAATTTTGGAGTATCGGGGTTTCACAGCTAGCAAATTAAGGGAGAAGAAGCAAACCACTTAAATACTCCAACTAACATCTCATACTCCTCGATGTGGGGCTTGGACTCCCCATAATACCCAAGTCCTATCAGTCAGACTCCTTGATTTATATTATATAACACACTATTTGTATTCAAAATATTTAACTACATATTTGAGATTCATTTAATCACATCGTGCATATATTACTAATCTTGAATTTCAATTGTAATAGTTTTTCGGCCACCTGCAATGCAGAAAATATGGCCAGTGTATTAGTTTGTTTTACTATGTTTTCACTGTAAAAGAAAGTAATTTTCCTGGTAAATCTTGTTTCCTTTATAGTATCATTTTTATTATTAAATATCAAGTGAACTGTTGTCCGTAAACAATCATTATTTGTAATGCAGTATTATTTGTTGATGAATAACCAAATATGGTTTGTCATTTTACAAGGAGTTAATCTTACAGCTTGTTCACATTGCTTGTTAATTATGTTTTCAAAGGATGGTGATTTTTTTTGTCACTTCACCTTCAATTTATATATGCACGGATATGTTTTCTAATTTGTTTGTTAAATATAATTGGCTGTGCATGATGCTTTTTTTTTTCCCTATCTATTATGCTGCCCAAGTCAAATTATTAATCTGATATGCCCATTGTGGTGTATGGTATGCATCACTTAGTGCAAAAGAGAAGGATTCTTAGAAAGAATCAAGGAAGAAGATGGTGAAGGGTGCAATATGTATGGCTTCTTGGAAGTAAACAAGGTGGCAGGGAATTTCCATTTTGCTCCTGGGAAAAGCTTTCAGCAATCTGGTGTACATGTACATGACATACTGGCTTTTCAAAAGGAGTCATTTAATGTAAGACATGATATGACTTTTTATTTACATTGGTGACTTTTTATTGCAATTTTACTGTATATATTTTATAGCTTGATGTCCACATGACGAAGTGCAGGAGTAACATGAATAGGGTTGGAGGGTAGGAAAGGAGGTGAGGTGGTTGGTTAGAAAGGATTGGGATTTGGAGAGGAGGGGGGAGCTTGAGGGGGTATGAATTATGATGAGTGTGAGGTGGGAATTCAATTCAGGGGCTGCGTATTTGGGTGATTTCCATCTTAGAAGGGGTGCTCTTACTTTGACAGTATCATTTACTTTCTTCCTTTTGCGAGGAGATTCATCTCCTCCATCCATTTTCATTTACTTTTACTATTTTATTCATATAATAGAGGATTCATATTCTTAGTTCTGAGTTGTTCATCAATTCCATTTCCAACAGTTTCAATTTATCATATTATTTGTTTCTATTAAACTGGTATCAAAGCATAGCCTTGGAGCTACTGGTATTATTAAAAGAATGGAGCTATATGAGAAGATTGGAAGAGACGAGGGAGATGCTAGTAGGACAAAGACACATGGAAGCTTTGATAAGAAGTATGGAGAAGGCATTGGATAAGCATAGCAGAGAAAGGAAAACGATACTGTAGAATCAAGGAAACACTGGCAGAGATGAAAAGGAGAGGAGCAAGGAAGAAGGCAGCAAGGTGGTAGCAAATCTGACTTTGAAAAGTAGATTAGTTGCAGAAAAAAGAACTAATGTTGGGAGAAACTAACGTAAAGTTCCAGAGAGGCTAGGGAGTTCAAGACTCGCTGCAGATGGAAGACCCATTGCTGCCACCAAAATTGTCGGATACCAGCTCGAATGTGGATGTGAAGAAAATGTTGATGATCAAAACTAGAATCAGATCCAAGCTCGTCCACTTTGGAGAAGGACATGTGACGATGAAGCTATTGTCATTGGTAATGAAACCTGACGTTACTCCAATGACAACATAAACAGAGGAGAAAGTCCTCATGGGATGCATTGTGGACCAGCAA
Source organism: Vicia faba (assembly GCA_948472305.1). Taxonomy (NCBI): domain Eukaryota; kingdom Viridiplantae; phylum Streptophyta; class Magnoliopsida; order Fabales; family Fabaceae; genus Vicia; species Vicia faba. The sequence continues at coordinate 71,348,277 of OX451736.1, read as the reverse complement.
GGAGAAGAGGTTTCAATCGCCGTGCCGGTTTGAATCTCAAACTCTGTTCAACCAACAAACCTTTCCGGAAGCATTCAATTTGAGGTCACTGAGGGAGTGGGATGGGTCTTCAACAGCGACATAGTTTTGGGCTGAAGTGCCAGTCCAAATACCTCCAGTAGAGCCACCAGACAGAGTTGCAGTTTTGATGCTACTTGTTGTGTACCACCTAGCTTGAGTACTCCAGTTGTGAGGGACTTGTTGTCGGCTGGACTCAAACTGATTTGTAATTGTCAGCCAACATATATAAAAGCTGCTGGACGAAAGCGCAGTGCAAAGAACAAAAAAAGGGTAACAGATTGGGTGCACGAGCCGCTGTCCAGGGTAATAAACAGAAAGAGGAAGAAAAGTTATTGGGGCAAAATGAAAAGGGTACCCGTGTGACCCCCTACTAAAGAAAATGAGTCAAACCCAACCCAATAATGAGAAAGAGGAAGAAAAGCAATGTTTTACCCAACTGAACTCTATGCAGATGGAGGGGAAGCACTCCAAAAACAAGAAACTTTAGCATTAATCTGTCAGGCTAATGTGAGGAAAAGAAAATGTGGTTGTTTATAGAGTTGAATAAGATCCAATACCGGGTGTTCAGACACAAGGCTTATTACTGCAGCAGCAAGGAGGATGTGTATTTTGGCAAAAAAATGCATCCCAATGCTCTAAAAATACATCCCAAAACAGAGCATTTGACCCTGCGGAAAGTTCTTCTGTTCATGCCTAGCTTGGTCATCTTCCTTCGAGTTATGGGACCCCAGGAATTTATTTCAGTTGTGCATTCCTTTCGTCTCGAGGACAAGTTGAATTTCATTGGACGCGGTATTGATAAGCATGTCAGAAATGTAGTAGTATAGAATGAATGGTTAGAAGGGAGAGGGGAAATAATAACAAAACAGACAGGCGGGGCGCGTTCGGGTTGGGAAGCAGGAAAAGAGGTGAGGTGATTTCAAAGGAATTGAGGTGGGATTGTGAGAGGTATAGTGAGCGTGAAGTTGGAATTGAGAGGATGTGTATTAGGTGATTCCCATCTTAGAGGGTGCTTTCACACTGGAGAGAGTATCATTTACTATCTTCTTTTTACAAGGAGATTCATCTTCATCCATTGTTATTTACTTTACTGTTTTATTCATATTGTATTAAGGATTAATCCCGAGTTTGTCATTAGTTTAATTTATCATTATGTTTGTTTCTATTTTAGCTAATGATAGTGGATGTGAAATATAAAAACAATGAAAATAGTTGGTTTTGCTAATAAAATATCTTCCATCACTCATCATATTTCAAGACTCTAACTTGTCTACACATCTAATACAGTTAACTCACCACATCAACAGAATAGCCTTTGGAGACTATTTTCCTGGTGTTCTAAATCCTCTTGACCGGTGAGCTCTTTATGTTCTAATAGCTGCTAATCATGTCAACTATTTATCAAACTTGACTATTGTATTCAAGACACATTCCAACACTTACTTGATTATCAGTGTGCATTGGACGCAAAAAACACCAAGTGGGATGTACCAGTATTTTATTAAGGTTAGTACTCTAGATTTGTGTGTACTGCATACTAGTTTTATTCTGCAGAGGTAATTTTCAAATTTTAATATATACGGGTAAGTCTAGGTTTAATTTACTAAATGATTACTGTCTGTCTATATTTCCACAGTCCAATGTAAAAAAAAGTTGCTTTAAACTTTAACTTTGTTATTTCTTCTGTTGGTCTTGGTCTATGGTTTTGATTTTGAATTCACAAGCTATTTGAATAAAAAGTCAATTACAATCTGAAGATGAATTTGATCCAATGATATATTGGAGTATATCTGGGTTGGCACCTGACTAGGTATTATTGATGACCCGACCCAACATTAAACTCTAACCAACACGCCAAACCTATATTTCACACGGTTTACTAACCAGAATCGAACTGCAAATAACCGAACTTTACAAACCAAACTGCCCAAACTTTGTTATTCGTGCGAACTGACGAACTCTCAGTTTCAGTCACTTATTCTCACCAACCAAAATTCAGTTCATTACCCAAAAAGAAAAAACCCTCACGATTCATAAACTGAATACTCAGTTATAAAAGAAAAATATTGTGTGACAAGGAAATAGATATGGAAGTTGACTCATACAAAAACAAACCATTGGGATTTTTAGAATGTTCGAGTGATATTTAAAATTCTAGGCTTTGCTTACTAAGTCGATTCGTACACTACCTGGCAGATAGTGATCTTATAAAATAGACTTGTAAAATTGATGATGATTATTCTTGAAAGAAGTGTTATGCCAAATATTTAAATTGAAAATTTTCCGTCTTACATTGAACTGAAAATGGTTTGAATATTTGGACTGGTGTTGGTTTGGTCCGAATTTACTGAACTGGTTCACCGAACTGTTATGACTGGCCGGTTTGGTTCGGAGCAAACTATTAACAGTTCAGTTCGGTTTTTCTAAATTATTGTGACAGTTTGGTTCAGTTTTTCCCCCGTAAGCCAATCCATAAACAGTCATAGTAAAAGATAGACGAGTATACAATGAGATTAGTTGTCATCAAATTGAATTTTTTATTATGTTTTTGGTATGACCATTTTTCTTTTCTCTTCTCTTCTCCCTCATTGCCTCGCACCAACACTTGGGTCATGGTTTGTGATGGTGTTGGCGTGTTTCCTGAGTTATCCAACTCAAAGAGGTAATGAGGTACCTTAAAACACCATATAAGAGGCTTCGAGGCGGCCTTGCTCGACCTCAGAAACACCAATGTACGGGAAGTGCATCAGAGCAGAGTGGGAGGGGAGGGAAGGATATGGAAGGCTGAGGTGAGGGACAGGGAGGGAAGAAAAGGTTCTGCCTTTAGGAAAGGGAAGTTGATGAGAACAATCTCAAGAGTGTGTTTCCATTTATATCCTTTGTGTGTATGGTACATATACCTGTAATTTGGGTACATCTAAACACACCTTTCCTCTAATAACCAATAGTTGCCATCATCCAATTTACAGAGAAAAGCTTATCTGTGACATGGGATTGCAAAGTGGCCAATTCATGAATTTTTTATTTTGCTAAATAGTTTATGTCTATTAACTAGCATTTCTGTATGACCAATTATGGGCTATTTAAATGTTTGCTAAGAGCAGAGTTATTAATCCTGGATAGCGGAGCGGAACGGGCGACCTCAAAAGTGGGAAAAACGGAATAGTGGGATAACTTTTTGTATACTAATAATTATATGATAATCTATAATATGTCATGTAATACTAAACTAATAACACAACACTCATACAATATTTATAAAATCTAATGTCAAACAAAAAACAATGTTTAATCAAGATTCAAAATATTATAGAAAATTGAGAACATAGTAGAAGATTCAAAACATAAAGATTCAAAACATCACATCTTAAAATTCAAACTTAATACTATTATATGAAAATTCAAGCAAACATAGAAACCATGTAGCATCATCATCAAAGAGGTCTTCATCTTCAAAATATTCCTCCAATTCTTCATCTTCAACATCTTTTTCAACGTCTTCTACCACCACTTGTTGTGCCATTGTCGCTCTAGGTGCTCTTGTTGCTTGTTGTGCCATTGTTGCTCTAGGTGCCATTGTTGCTTGAGATGTACTTCCAACTTCAAGTTGCCTTGACCACCTAGTGTAAATTAGAGGATCATAGCCCCACTTGCATCGGCAACTTGAGTCCAAGTTAAATCATGATTTGGATGAACCAAGTCTTCTATAGATTCACGATCATCTCCTACCTTTTCCATCTCTCCCACCAACCATTCGGTGTGGAAATTAATTTCATTAAATTCCATAGGATCAATTTTATCTTGAATTTCAAACCTTTCAATCAAAACTTGATTATACTTGATAAAAACCAAGTCTTGCAACCTTTGATGTTCCAATTTATTTCTCTTCTTGGAATGAATTTAAAATACAATAATTTAAAGTATTAATTTAATAATACTTGAGGTACTTTAATATCCTAGTAAAAAATTAATACTCACATGCTCAAAGATGCTCCAGTTACGCTCACATCCGGAAGCACTGCAACTCAAACTCAACACTTTAACAGCCAACAATTGCAACTCCGGAGTTTCGGCTCCATAAGACTTTCACCACTCAGCTGCAAATAATTGTAAAAAATCATTCGATATACATAACAAAAAGTGTCTCACATGTGACCAATAATTGTAAAAAAATGAACTTCCATCTTACCTGGAGCTAATGTCGACCTTTGTCTAATTGCCGCTCTTATACCAAAGAGACCTGGAACACCCCTGTATTGTGCCAATTGTGCTGAAATCAAATCTTTCACTTCATTGCTAGTGTCTCAATGCATTTACAGAGGCACATGTGAGATGATGAAGTTGACACTCTCATCTTTTATTAATGATTTCAAATACGACTTTGTACTTGCTGGAATTTGAATTGAAAGCCTTTTCAATTGATTCCTTCGCTACCCTATTATGGCATATATGTAACCCATTGTGAGTTTTCTTTCATTATCAACCATTCTTAGCACATCTTCAAGAGGCGCCATGCACCGACAACATCACTCCAAAATGATGCCATAAGTATAGTAGTATAGTAGTAGCTGCCCTTTGTCCTTTAGCATCCTTGGCACACTTGGAACTCGTCCATTCTTCACAAGTGAACATCTCTCTAAGCTTATTTTTTAGTTCTTGCATCCTTTGTAGACAAAGGAAAGAAGTAGAAAACCTTGTCACTCCATTTTTAACCAATTCAATATTGCCGGTAGGCTTTCTCATTAGATTCAAACAAAAGTATGGTTATAAATGTAGCCCGCAATCTTAATTCCATTTTGTATAACCTTAAGAGCCTTTGGAATTTTGCCTATGTCTTCTAACATAAGGTCTATAAAGTGGGCATGACATGGAGTACAAAACATGTTTGGCCTCTTCAAACATAATATTTTACCTGCCGCTACATAATTACTTCCATTGTCGGTAATCAATTGAGCAACATTTATTTCACCTATTTCCTCAATAAAAGTGTCCAACAACTCGGCTAGCTTTTCCCCCGTGTTGGCATAGTCAAAAGCATCGACACTTTTCACAAACATGGTTCCTGCCGGACAATTGACTAAGAAATTAATTAAGGTTCTATCTTTTCTATCTGTTCAACCATCTTACATAATTGAACATCCATATTTATTCCTTTGCACCTCATGGTTCTTCAACAACCCTTTTGTATATTCCAACTCATTTTGAAGGAGTGGAACCCTAAGTTCATAATAACTTGGCGGTTTCAAATGAGGACCATAGTTTTCAACATCAACTTAAAGGCTTTTGCATTTGCTACGTTAAAAACAATTTCACATGTATAAACAAAGCGAGCAATATATTGGACGGTTCTTGCCCTCGTTTCTTTATCACACGTATCATTGATGCTTGTGTCCTTAGTCTTCTTATACACCAAATCCAATGGTCCTTTAGTCCTCTTGACGGCCATTGAAGAGGTCTCAGCAAGCCTCTTTCCGGTTCGAATTCTACTTATTTCCTCAATATCATTTGTATCATCCGCATCTAATTGCACTAACGCCTCTTATATTTCTTTTTTTTAATTCTCTCTTTCTCAACCATGTCAGCATGTAATATAGCCTTAATATCATCCGTAGGTGTTTTCAAGCAAGGAATTACTTCAGCCTGAATTTCTAGTTGATGCCTTTTTGCTCTTCTTATTCCCCCACTATTTGTTACATTACAAAAATCACATGTCACCTTCTTCTTGTTACTCAAATCCTTCCAATAATTATGTTGTCGTCCGAATTACTAGCGGTTGATTTGAACGTTTGAAGCACACGAAGCAACCGAGGTAGAATTCGGTGTAGAAGATGCTGCCATATTATTCTAGAATAGAAAGAGAAACGAAACTCAACCATGCTACAACAGAACATAGAAGCTCAGAAGTAGAAGTAGAACAGAAGAGAAGAGAACATGATAGAAAAACTTAAAAAACAGAACATAGAATAGAAGAGAATATTACCTGAAGGTTGTGAGTAGCTGGTCCCGTCACCGAAGGAGGAGAAAATGAGAGTGAAGTAGTGAAAGGGTGAAAGCAGAACAGTAGAACAGCAGAAGCGAAATGGTGGAAGCAGAACGGCAGAAGCAAGGTTAACGTTAGGGCAGGAATGAGAGAAAGCAGAAAAATTTCTGCATTAAAACTATTTTAAAAATAGGGGTATTATAGTAATTTTGCCCCCCAAAAAAATACTCCGCTCAGCCCGGGAGAGACCTGCCACCCGCTTTAGCGTGAATAACGCCCACAACTCGTAAGGCGCAACCGCACCCGGGTTCTCGCGCGAGGGATGCCGCCCCGGCTGTCGCGCCCGAGATAGCGGCCACGACCGTGATTCACAACTCTGGCTAGGAGTAACCAAAATAACAACATAACTTAATCACCACTTAATCAACTAACTAATTAACAACTCTTAACCACTCTAAGTATACATTATTCTTTATCCGAACAATACACCCCCTCCCCCCCTCAAAAACAACCTTGTCCTCAAGGTTGCATTCTGCTAAAATGTTCTTTGGGTTGAATAGTTGTTGAAAATAAGGACCATCTTTGAAGTGGACAGTAACTGATTGAGGCCCACATTGAACACAAATGCAACATTTATTCTTTGGTTGGATTATATGTTGTCAATCGTGTCCACTGCAACACATTTTGCCAGCGATGCGTGTTCAATAGATGCAGCGATTGGGGCCACAGATCTCGTGGAAATCACACCCTGTTTGCGTCTACAATTAGGGTTTGCAGATGTGACCGTTATGTTCCATTTTAAGGGTATATTAGTCAATTCAACTTATTTTCAAGTAACCTTTTCTTGATGTATTCTACAGGTATAAAAATGCCGTAGCTACAAACCCCAACCTCAAGTTTATACCGGCAGAGCTATTCTACTACTTTTGACTCTACTAGCCCGGCAAAATGACTTTGAAATTGAACAATCATTCGTCAACCTTGTCACTATTTCATTTCACCAAGAATTTGATCGCTGCCCAGTGCCCATACACTGTTTTGCCATCAACCAATGATTCTTGATCTCCAAAATGTCATTTTTACCGATGTCTTCTTGCTCCCAAGAATCTCTTATGCTTTTTTTCATCATGCCTCTGTTTATCCATCCCTTGATCCTTTGCTTTCTTGGCTTCTACAATTCCTTCCACATCAGACCCACTATCTCCACCCCCTTCCGTAATTGATTTCTTGTCCAGAGTCTTCCAAATCCACGAAAATAGACTTTGGTGGTTTGAGTATGTAGAGAAAAGACTTGTAAATTCTGTAGTAAGGAGAGTAGACTAGATGGAGAGAAGACAAACTATTCGAGGAAGAGGAAGACCTAAAAAGACTATAAGAGAAATTATTAAGAAAGATTTTGAGATTAATGATTTGGATGGAAGCATGGGGCTTGATAGAATATTATGGTGAAAGTTGATCCATGTAGCCGACCCTACCTAATTGGGATAAGACTTGGTTGTCGTTGTTGTTGCAGTCTTCCTCATCCACCCTAGGCTTGTTCTTTGCTTTCAATTCCAGCAGGTCAGAGCAATTGTTAGGATCCTGTTAGAATTTTTTTTCTCAAAACTGGACATAATCAAGCAATCAAAAGAATGAAGGTTGCAAAAGAGAAACAAGAAGTCTCTATTTTACGATAATAGGAAAATTATAAAAGTACAAAAAATTCTCAAATGAGCACTCCGCTTTCACACTGGATTAACAAGTCATAAAACCCAATTGATTTAAGCTATCCTCTCCACTCTACCAACTGAGGGCTAAGAATAATCAAAATAACAACATAACTTAAACAACCACTCTAACAAACTATATTCAACTAGCTCAGTTGTCTAACAACTCTTGTCTTAACTACTATAATTATCCTTTATTCTTGTACTAATGGGCAGTGAGTTTCAGGGACTGCCAGTCAATAGAAACTGACAGCTTTTGTAGAAAATACAGCAATTGGAATTCTGTAAGATGGTGGTGACTGGCGATAAATAACAGTCACCACCAAAACAACTTCTACCACCATCAAAGAAAACAGATACCGTTGTCATTTTTCAATTGTTCATTGTCTCTATGATTTTACGCTTCATGTGACTACTTCAAGGCATCGGTGTTATTATGCCCGCTCCACTTACAATCATGCACTGTTTTGCTCACTCCTATGGCATCCAAATATCACTGCTCCTTCAGTGTCGTTTATTTGCTTTTCCCGTGTTTTTTTCTTCTGTTAATTTCCAACCACATGTTGTAGGATGATAGCTATATTTGTCAGGTCTTATAAAACAATTTTGTTGTGGCTCTGGCTCCTGTAAACTTGACTGTGGATCCACCCGGTTTAAGTTATCTATTTACTTGCTGCATGCTTTTTCTATATCATGATAAATGCTCTATTGGTTTATTACCATTGAGCAACAACACTTTAATTGCTTTACTTGTTTATATTCTATCTAAATATATTCTATATCCTTTTTTTGCTGTGTTCCAAGCTGTGTGTTTTCTAACAGCTTTTGTTCTTTATATAACTAATACAACTGAAATATTGATTTTTTTTCCAAAGGAATCTCCTGTGATACAATATAATATTTTCTTTTCACACTACTAATAGCAACAATGAGGATATCATGGATTTTATAATACCAACTAGGTTTTATTAATAGTTCTCATCTTCAGTAAGCCAAGCACCTTTTGGGACATCTCTCAAGGCATTAAAAAACCTTGGGTCCGATACGCCACCTTTTGCCTTTGACTATTACGTGACATCTGGAAGATGTTTTACTTGCTGTTCAATTCACAGTTTTCTCAGGCTAATTTTGTTGTCTGTATAGATTGTGAGCCTTTAGAATTGGCACTTTCCTGTGTAAATATTGCACCAGCAAAAACTATTATATTCAAATTTTGCCACTTATTTCATGTTGTTTTTCAGGTTGTGCCAACTATGTACACTGACGTCAATGGGAATACTATCCAGTCAAACCAGGTTATTGATCTTATAGATGTTACTTTTTAACATTTCTCTTTTGAAAATAACAAGTCAGTTAGAACACTTGAGAAACAAGTGTGGGGAAGTCTCACTTTGATTAAAAAAGTGGAGACTTAGAGCATTTTTAAGTGAGAGAACCCACACACCTATCACCTTAAGGTTTTGGGTGAGTGTGGTGTCTCTCTCACAAGGTGTGTTGCTCATAAAGAAAAAGCCCTAACGTAAATGCTTCCCCATGTTGAACCCTTTGAATTGATGACCTAACATTCTCTTGTATTCTTTTTACAATTACAACATTATTAAAAGTGAAATTGCTTTTGCAGTTCTCTGTGACAGAACACTTCAGGACAGGAGATGTGGGCCATCTGCAATCGCTCCCTGGAGTTTTTTTCTTCTACGACCTTTCCCCAATTAAGGTGTTTTTTTGTTTTTCAAAATTATCATTGCTGTCTGGACAGATATGTGGAATACCAAAATCAATTACTGCAACTAGGCTTTTCTTTACATTTTTCTTTCAAGTTTTGTTTTTCAAATCAATTTCTCTTTTTTTTTCTTTCTTTTTCTTTTCCCTTCATGCTTTGATCTTGATTATAAACCAGAATTGCATTTTGCAGGTTACTTTTACAGAACAACATGTATCATTCTTACATTTTCTTACTAATGTGTGCGCCATAGTTGGAGGTATATATGGATCTTCCCCTATTCATCTTCAATCTTGCATAATTGGCTTGAATAAGGTTATGGGACTTGGATAATTGATTTGCATGAATCATGGCATAACAATGCTTAGCTGTTTATGGCATGCAGGTGTTTTCACTGTTTCTGGAATACTAGATTCATTTATCTATCATGGCCAAAAGGCTATCAAGAAGAAGATGGAACTTGGTAAATTTAACTGATAGTTCTTCTCTCAGAACATACCTTGTTGTTGGAGTACTTTCCAGTGAATGGCTCTCGAGAGACAATCTATTCAAAGAGAAGATCAACTAGTGAATCAAATCCTCAGTGCGGTTTCTTGCGTTCTATCAGTTTCAACATAAGGATTTTGTCCTAAATCTGTCATCAATGAATGTTGAAAAGCTTGATCATATCTTGTACAACAATGCCATGATTCCTATCTTTTCTGAAACAGCTGTAATGATGTAATTCATGTTTCATTTACGGCCATGTACTTGCATAACTCTCTTCCAGAAGCATCAAAAGGAAATGTTATTGGAAAATTTAAATCTAAAATGATAATTTAAAATCAGGTATAACTTTGTAGCTAGCTACACTTCATTTTCTGTTTTGATGTGATGAAGCTGTATATTTGCTCTTAAAAATGGAGTGGAATGGAATGAAAATAAAAATGTTGTTATATTGTTTAGGTATTTTTAATGAAATAGAGCAAGCAAACAACAATCTTAGTGGACGAATAAATCACACAATAGAGAGTGGCACTACTCGGAGAAATTAACTTGTCACTCCCACATTATACATGTCACTTCCATATTATATATGTCACTCCCTCAAATAATATTAAAAAAAATCAAATTGAGACTTAAATCATTCACTACAGATTTCAAACTCAAGTTGTCAATTGGATTTTTCAAAATTTTGGGTGATATTGAAAATTTTGCGAACAAGTGATAATTTATGATAGATGTGTGAAATTTCCGGTATTTTGTATCAGAAATTTTAAAATATCTGATATTTTCGTGTCGGAAATTTCAAAATATCCGGTAGTTTTATTCATCATTTATACTGGAAATTTTGAAATTTCCGATGAATCATAGAATACAGGAAATTCTGAAATTTTCGATAGTTCAATTTTTTTTATAAAAAAAAGTCGGAAATTTAGAAATTTTTGGTAGTTTATATTTTTCTTATTTTTTATATATTTTGTAGTGAGGATTAGAGGAAGAGATGATTCTATTGCAGGACGAACCACTGATAAAGTTGATGCTGAAGCCCGTGTTGACGAGGCAGAAGCTTCAAAGCTACAGGCTGGACGCCGTCCCCCGACCGGTTATCACCAGAAATGGATGGCTGAGCAGAATGTGCAGTTTCGCGCACTCTGCCATCGGGGTCTTAGAGTATCCACTGCTGAGGAGGTACATGCTCCTACTGAGGAGGTACAAACTCCTGTTCCCGTGGTACAGGAGGTTGTTGCTGAGCGAGTTAATGAGGTGTCCACCACTGATACAAACATAACGATTCGTATGTCTACAGAGTCATCAGTACACACTGGTGGAGGTTTTTCTGGAGAATCTTCAGACACGTCCGTGCTGACAGGATTTGCGGACCATGTCGCTTATAGGATATGGCATGGTAAGGTATATATTTTTGGTTTTGTTTAATTGCATAAATTTTATTTTTGCTTACAAGATTTGATGTGATGTATAGTTTGTTTTTTCTTTTTACAGGAGTGTCTGGTGTTGAAGGTCGCTTCTCATGGTTCGAAGTTGAAGAACTTCTTTGGCAGTCCCATGCCTGAGGAGGTGAGAAGGATCGTTAGCGAGTTCCATCTTCTGGAGTTTGTTGATTGCTCCTTGACCATGCTGGACGCTGTTGAGAGGGGCACCCGGAGACATCATCCTTCCATCTTCCATTTGGACAAATGACGATGACTTTAGATGATGTGGATGCCCTCTTTCATATTTCGATTGCTGGTATATTTTTTACACCAGTTTATAGGGACCAGACGACGGTGGTGCGCATGGTTATGGATGATTTAGAGGTTTCTGAGTTGGAGGTGCTAGAGGAGTTTAGTGAGACTCGGAGATTTCACCTTCGGATGTCTTGGCTGAGGAGGATGTATAAAGAGCTTGTGGAGGCAGAGAGGTACGAGGATGCCACTAGGATGTACATGCTACATATGGTGGCATGTACTCTCTTTGCGGACAAGTATGAAGTTTATATAGATGGGAGAGCCATGTGACTAGACACTTTTCTGAGAGGTGTCTACACCAATATGATTATGTACAGGGCATCCCTCGTCCAGTTTCAGAGTCTCCAGCTGGTGGCATTGATAAATGGTTTCAGAGTCACATCCTCACCTCCCCCGTGAGATCATGGATACAGTCGCCGAGGTTCAACAACCTGGGCAATGCGAGGATGGATACTTGGAGTGGTTTCACAGTGTGTCACACCCTTGGGTTAACCCTCGGGTCATACCACCGGCTATAACATCTGATGTTCAGGGGCCTTCTCGTGCTAGCCCATCTACCGAGCTACCACCACCACCACCACCTCCACCACCTGCAGGAGATCAGGACAACCGCCTCCAGTTTATTGCAGTTCATGCTGACAGTCTCATGGGTTCGGTAAACCCATATGGTGAGATCTATAGAGGTTTAGCTAGGTTAGCCGACGTAGTCCGTGGATGACCTATGTAGATTATTTTATTTTGGTTGTGTTATATGTATATTTTGTGACAAGCAAACTTCTTATTTATTGCATAATATTTTGGTGAAAACATAGAACAATATGTTGTACCCCAAAATTTGCCCTCCCATATTCTTCAAGAAATTGCCAAGCCAAGTCACAAAATTCCCCAAGGGTTGTACAGTGCAAGAGCCCCAATACAGTCAAAACTAGGGTTTGTGTTCTGATCAAGAAAATGAAGTTTTCAAAGGCCCAACCAAGTCTCACATGCCTACAAATATGGTCAAATATCCTCATATCAAGTTTCAAGCCATTCAGCTCAAAATTGCACAGTCAAAACCCCAAGTTGCACTACAGTCAACTGTAGGGGCAAAATGGTCATTTGACAGTCAAAAGTTCAAATTTTTGGTCGACATATCATTTTGAAGCCACAAACATCATTTGATCAATGCTTGATCATGATTCTCAAAATTTGGCTCAGAAAATCATCAAGATGCAAAAAGTTACTATATTTGGACAGTTGAAAAAGTCAACTGAAATTGACCAGGGCATAACTTTCACATGGATTATCAGAAAAATTCCATCCAAAGCTCATTTTGAAGAGAAAGACATTTCCTACAACTCATCTTCATACTTCAAGTCCAAGAAATGCTCTCACAAAAAGTTATCAATTTCAACATTATAGGTCATTTTCAAAAGTCAACAAAAAGGGACTTTAATTCAAAGGCCATAACTTGAGATTGGTAAATCAAAATGACATGGGACCAAAGACATTGGTTAGAGGACTCAAAGACCTTTCCAAAATGTCCAAGAACATGAGAAAAGCTTAAAAATTGAGCAAGTTATGCCTTGTGGAAGTTGGGAAATTTTTGGATATTTTGAAAAGTCAACTTTGATCCAAATGACCTAAAATTGCTAATGGGCCCATTTTTCTTCCATGATTCATCATTCCAAGCATATGCACGACCACTTGGCCCAAAGGGAAGTATTTTCTCATTTTTTATTTATTTATTTGAATTATTATTTATATTAATTCATTTAAATTATTTAAATACATGAAAAATATCTAACTTGCCCTAACAAATCTTTTTATACATGTTTTGCCATCAAGATTTCGTGCACATGCTAATTAGGAAAGAATTGGATTGATTGGCATAATTTTGACACAAAGAACATGTGAAAAAGATATGAAAAGATCTTAGAAAATCAATTATCAAAAACAATGAATTACAAAAGATTTGATTGAAATTTTTGACCTAACTTGTTCACTACATATGCCTGATGAGAAACCTAATGCCAATAGACTAAAAGCTGCGCTAAAGAACACATTGAAAACTTGGAATTTTTGTCAAAAAAAGCAAAACTGAAAAGCAGGTTCTAGGTCGATTCAAAGGACAAGACTTGTTTCATTAGCATCCTCAAGTCTCACTGAACGATTCTCAATCATTAACCACCATCAAAACTCCAAGAATTGGTAGATTGAACGTAAACTGCATCAAGAAAATTGCTTAATCGTATTTTGATTTTGAAGCATAATCATTGCATTTTTGTTATGGATTGTTACTCATTGATGTTTTCTGATGCTAACTGTACCATTTGATTGTGTTTTTGTGCTCTCAACGCGATTCTACCATGTTAGCTTTCTAGGGTTTGCAGGTTTTTGAATTAGGGGTTTTCAGACCAAGCAAAATCAGACCACCATAATGCCATGGTTGTAATCAGTGGACCTGGACGATCCTAAATATGCCCTCGCGACAAATTTATTGACCCTATAGCGCTATTCGCTATTTTTTCTAAAACGGCCTAACACAACGCGTCCAAAACCGTGGCTGTTGCTTGTATGTTTCAGGGATGGTGGAGAAGACAAAGTCGTGTCAAATGGTGACAGGTCCATTCAAAAATTCGCGCGCTAACCCCCACTAACCTTGTTTTTATTTTATATTATTTGATTGTTATTATATATTAACAACGCGCAATTGGCTCAGTTGGCACGCATCAAGGCTTGCAATACACCTGACCTGGGTTCGAGTCCCAGGTCTCATGCTTTCTCAATAATGTTTTTTCTCTAATATTCAGGTGAAGCGCTTATGTTATGATCCATGATACACCTCCATCATCAAGCCAGCCACGTTCATCTGGAGATTTAATCAAAGGCCAAGAATCAAAGAACATGCTACGCTCCAGTCAACACATCAGCGTGCTAGCAAAAAAGTCAAAGAAGGCTATACTAAATGGGCCAGAATTTCACAAATTTAACCTCACAATTGGGGCCTGAACCCCCCCTGGTTTGCAATATTCATATTTTATTTTTATTTTTTTCAATTATTGCTTTATTTATTTTATTGTTTTGACTCAATTAATAATTTTTTTTACAAAATACAAAAACTTCATAAAAAATCAGAAAAAGACAAAAAAAACATAATGAAAATTTTATTTTAATATTTTCTTGTAAATAAATGCATGTAAAATTAATTAGTATAAATTAGGGTTAATTTTAATTCTTTTATGATAAAATCTAAAAAATGTAGAATTAGGGTTTATTCAATTTTTTCATCCTTTCTATTATTTTCTTTTCATAAAAAATTAAAATTATTTATTTATGCTTATAATTAAATTGTATGTAAAAATTAGGTTTAATGAGTGTTTTATCCCTTTTTAATTTTCTTTTTTCACCATAATATTATTTACCTTATTTATTTTCATAATTAAACTTGTAAGTTAATTAGGGTTTCACTTAGGTTAAAATTTTCAACATTTTTCTCAATAAATTTAAAAGCCATTAGAATTAGGGTTTGCATCCAATTTTCATTTTAATTAATTCTTTTTCTATTAAATCTTAAAAAAACATAAAAATACCAAAAACATTCTCTTTTAATTTTTAATCTTAATATTTTGCAAAAGGGTCCAACGCCCATATTTTTAATTGTTTAATTTCGCATATTTATTTTATTTCATTTAAATAATTATGTATCTCTCCCAAAGCTTTGTAACATCCACTTCTCGCACTTTTCAATTTCTCTACTTTATTTGCCTCTTTACTTTCTGTCAAATCGGGTCCGGTTTAATTTTGGCGATGTGGACCCGCGCCATTTGTAATAGTTTAGAATTTATTTTTCCCGCAAATATTAACTGTTAAACAAAGCATGCAAGAATGAATGGCCATAATAAAATCAAGCATAGATCACTTTAACATGACAAGACAAATACAAATGAAAACGACACACTAGTCGCACACACCACCCCTAGGGTACGCCTCACTGTTGCCTTGCCTCGAAAGGTGATCGTCGAGTAGAGGATGTCTTAGTAAGTCCTCATGATCCGGGAACCTGGCATGAGGGTAGCTTCTAAGGTGTCTTCCCATTGCTCTGGTGATCACCATGTCCCGAACCTCGAATTGACCCGAACACCTCCAACGGTGGTGCTACCTACCTCTCAATGGTGGGATGGCACTACTTTAAAGGACATTTACACAGACGAATTCCTTAGGGTAGGTAGGTTCTCGTAGATACTTGCTCTCTTCAAAAACAAACAAAAATCTTTTCACACCGACACTTTTCAAAAGCTTTCAAAGCAATTTTTCAAACACTCTGACACAAGAGTCGATCTGAAATTTTCAAAGAAACTTTTTAAAACCCACATTGAAAAGCAAACAAACCATTTTTGAAAACACAATGAGCAAGTATCTAAGAGCCCATGGATAACCATGGATAGAAAGGGTGCTAATACCTTCCCTTTCTATAACCTACCTCCCGAACCGAGAGCAATCTCTTTAAGGAATTTTTCTGTGCTTTTGTCCTTTCCATTTGGAGAAAATAAAAGACGGTGGCGACTCTTGCTTACCGCGACATTTCGCGAACCAGCGTTAAACAGTCAGTTCCAGATCCACCGATCACAGAACTGGCGACTCTGCTGGGGACTATCTTATAAAGTGGGGTGTACCTTAGGATTAAGATCACTGTGTTTTCAATTGTCTTCTTTGCTTGCTTTATTATTGTGGGTTGTATCGGAGTTACATAGATCCTAACCCGGATCTGGGGATACCCTGTTTAGGTAGCATAAGCTGTGAGGGACCTGTCCGGCGTAGACCGACACAGGTGAAGCAGTGGCTACGTTGGTGTGGCACCTTAGTCTGTACCGATATCCCTTGTGTCGCAACGAGGAGAATATGGGTCTTCTAAGGAGTCATTAAGCACCAACAACCTTAGAACCTTAATTGACACAACTTGGCCTTTAGAATTGTAGCAGTATGCTACGCCCATTGAGGCTAAACTCTCGTGATGGTTCTGGCCGCAAGAAAAGATTGCGATGCTGGAGTTATGACCGATTGAGGGTAGTCAATGATATTGGGATCCTCTAAGAACCCGGTTACTTTTGATTAGGACAGGTGTGAACCAACAAACTGAAAGAGGGTAGTACCTAGACCTCATGCTGGCCTAAACTTTAGGGGCTTGCCTTGTGTGACTTGTGTGCCTTACCATGTTTGCCTTTGTATCTGTATGTGGTGTGCTTTATCATAACATCATAGCATCATGAGCATTGCATGCATCCTGCATAAGGACTGACCATTTCAAAGACAAGAGGGTTTCATCTTTGCTCTGTTTTGTAGGACATTATGATGCCTGTGCGAAGGAATACTATCCGGTTCAACTTTGTTTGTTCACCTGAGTTGCTTGATGAGTTGGTTAGCAGAATTCCAAATACCACTTCCTTCATTCAGAGGCATGGCTCCCTTCTCAGTTTAGTCACTGCAAAGCGGGATCAACAGTTGATGAGTGTTCTGACCCAATTCTATGACCCTCTGTACCAGTGCTTCACCTTTCAAGACTTCCAGCTGGTCCCTACCCTGGAAGAGTTCTCTGATTTTCTTGGTATCCCTATCTTGGATCAGACTCCCTTTACTAGTTGGGAAAAGACCCTCAGGCTTGAGGACATTGCTGCAGCTCTTCCTTTAACCCATCAAGAGGTAACAGACAACTGGGTGACTAGAAGCGGAGTTAGGGGTTTCTTGGCTAAGTTTCTAATTGGTAAAGCTAACAATTTCTGGAATGACCTGGACTTTAGGGCATATGAAGATATCTTGGCTCTCCTAATCTATGGGTTAGTCCTGTTTCCTAATCCTGACAACTTCATCAATGTCACTGCCATAAGGATCTTTATGTCTCAGAATCCAGTGCCCACTCTCTTGGGTGACATCTTGCAACAACTTCATGCCCGTACTACCCGAAGACGAGGAACCCTATGGTGTTGTATCCCTTTGTTGGTGAGGTGGTTTATTTCGCACCTCCCTAAGTTCATACTGAAGAATCAAGAAGGAAGAGGTTGGGCTCATAGGTTAATGTCTCTCACCGATCAAGACATCATTTGGACTTGCAGAGGTTTGGATGAGATAGCCATTATTGATCGATGCGGGGAATACCCTAATGTTCCTCTGATTGGTACCCAAGGAGGGATCTCTTACAATCCATGTCTAGCCCTCCGTCAGTTTGGAAGAGCAAGAAGAGCAGGTCCCCATGAGATGTTGGTGCCTCACATCAGTTTTGAATTTCAGGTGGATAGTGACGAGCTGCGCCGTAGGTTCATCAAGGCTTGGGACAAAGTTCATAAAGCTGACCCACAAGAGTTAGGGCCAAAGACTTATTTACCTATGGAAGCCTACTACAAATGGGTTCGCATCCGTGCTCAGAAGTTAGGTATGCCGTATGAAGCTGTCAGACCCGTCATTCTTGAGGGTCCTGATAAAGATGGTGTTCCTCCAACTGTCCTTCCTCCTCAGATACCTACTGATTATGAGACATTGAAGAGATCTTGGTCGCAACTGCAAGAAGAGCGGGATTCTTACCGGGAAAAGTTCAACGAGCAGGAATCAAAGATCCAGAAGCTGACAAAGCAGTTGGAGAATGAAAGAGCTCTGAATGCCTACATCCGTACTGAGAAGAGGAGACCATGGGATCAATAAAGAGCTTTTACAGTTTTATTTCCTTTTCAGTATTTCCTTTCATGTAAACGCCTAAGGGCAACTTGTTGAATAATTTCAGTTGCAAAGTTGAATCTAATGAAGTGTGTTCTTTTTTTTGTTTACAAAGTTGATTCCCGATTGTCTTTGAAAACATAAATCATACGCATTTCATACATCATGTGCATAACAGGTTTTTCCCCTTTTCAGGTTGCTTACAGTTCTTCGCTGTTTATTTCAGCATCATGAATCCCGAATCTGCATCAACCGAGACATCAATCAAGGCTCTTCAGGCGCAGAATGCGCAGTTTCAAGAATTAATCAAGGGTCTGGCTCAAGGCCAAGAAGAACTGAAGGCTATGCTCCTGAAGAAGGAGAAGAAGAAGAAAAGAAGAACTGTTCTGTTCAACTCGGGCCGAAGGTTTGGAAATACTCTGCAGCATGAAGAGGCTGGTTCTTCTGTTGGCAAAAGTCCTTCTCAGGCAGAAGTGAAGGTCCCTAGTCCGGTAGTCTCCGACAACGAGACAGATTTTGATGAAGAGCAGTATCCTCCTGCAGACGACAGATATAAGCAACTAGAGGATAGGTTGAAGGCTATGGAGGTTCAACAGGTACCTGGGCTGGATTTCGGAGATCTGGGTTTGTCAATTGGTGTGATCATCCCTCACAAGTTCAAAGCACCATCCTTCTCCAAATATGACGGGGCGTCTTGTCCCAAGCTACATTTGAGGTCCTATGTTCGGAAAATTCAGCCGTACTCTGCAGATAAGAATTTATGGATCCACTTCTTCCAGGAGAGTCTTTCAGGGACTCATCTCGAATGGTTCTATCAGCTGGATGGGACCAAGGTTCGTAACTGGGAGGAGTTGGCTACTGCTTTTTACAAGCAGTATCAATATAATGCCGACCTTGCCCCCACACGTACCCAACTCCAGGGTATGTCGTTAGGTGCAAGCGAAGGTTTTAAGGAGTACGCTCAGAAGTGGAGAGACCTGGCTGGCAGGGTGCAGCCACCATTGACTGATCGGGAGCTGGTAGACATGTTCTTGGGGACCCTATCTGGGCCATTTTTCAACCATCTCATTGGGAATTCTTCTGCTGGGTTCACTGATTTGATTTTGACTGGAGAGAGAATTGAAGCTGGGCTGAAGTCTGGGAAGATTGCGAAGGGTGCATCATCTAGTTCGGAAAAGAAACCATTCAAGAAGGAGTCTAGTGCCGTGTATGGTTCTAGGAAATCAGAGAGACCTGAGCACCGCCAATCTGTCAGTGCGGTGATGATTGCTAAGCCTGCTACCACTCCTCGGCCAAACAATCCTCAAAGGGCTGAAAGACCCCGACGAGAGTTTACCCGGTTAAGCATGACCCTATCGCAGATCCTGCCACAGTTGCTCTCAACCAATTTAGTGACTGTCAGGGAGGCTCCAAAGTTCCCAAATACAACATCTCCCAAGTACAACCCGAATGCTCGTTGTGCTTACCATTCAGATAGCCCGGGGCACTCTACCGATGACTGTTGGGCGTTAAAGAATAAGGTGCAAGACCTTATCGACGCAAAGGAGATACAATTCGAAGCGCCTGCAAAGCCGAATGTAGTTACTGCCCCTATGCCTCAGCATGGGGTAAATACTGTTGATGAAGACGTTTATGCTGTTTCTGTGGATGATCTAGCCACTCCTCTAAAGATCGTCAAGAAGAACCTACTGCAGGCCGGTTTATTTCCGGGTTGTAGTGAGGGTTGCCTATTATGTACTGTGTCCCCATCTGGTTGTCCCTTGCTAAAGTTAGGCATCCAAAGCTTAATGGATAGCAAGGAGATTCTATTTAAGAAGTCTGCTGTTCGGTTGATTCCCGTGGAAGAAGTTTCTGTGGTGACTATCTTCAATAATCCGATCCCGGCTCTCCAGAAGAAGCCCGTTCAAATTATGACCGTTGCGCCCGTTATTATCACTGTTCCAGGGCCCCTGCCCTATGTATCTGATAAAGCTGTCCCTTGGCACTATGGGGCAGATGTATATGTAAACGAGATTAAACAAGAGCTCAACGCTGCCGCCAGCATTTGTGACATCACTGGCCCAGCCAAAGTTACCCGCAGTGGCAGGCTCTTCTCGCCTGACATTGCACCGCCTGCTGCCCGAAGACCACTTCTCATAACCCCTGCAAGTATACCTGTTCCTGCTGCTGATCCGATTGTTTCTCCTGCTGCCGAGTCATCCAATGCTCGGGGCAAGGGAATTGAAGTTGAGCCTGCCCAGATGGAGGCACCCGTACCCATAGCTGCTGAGGCCTCCCCACAAGAGATGGAGGAGATTCTGAAGATTATAAAGAAGAGCGATTTTAATGTTGTGGAACAGTTGGGGCATACGCCCTCCAAGATCTCCATGCTCTCTTTATTGCTGTGCTCCGAGGCCCATGCTAAGGCCCTAATCTCATTCCTCAAGACGGCCCATGTGCCACATGAAACCTCTGCGGTCCAGTTCACTGATTGCGTGGCAAGTCTGACGGCAGACAACGGTTTGGGTTTCTCAGATGCTGACTTGACCGCAAAGGGAAGAGACCATAATGATGCTCTGCATGTCTCTATTGAATGCAGGGGCACTACCTTGGCACATGTGTTGGTGGATACTGGGTCATCTTTGAATGTGCTACCCAAAAAGGCTTTGGACCGTTTAGATTGTGAAGGTCTGGAATTGAAACCCAGCAACATCATCGTCAGGGCCTTTGATGGTTCAAAGAGGATGGTCCATGGAGAGGTTGACATTCCGATTCGTGTGGGCTCTCAGGTGTTCGATTCCACTTTTTATGTGATGGATATCCGTCCATCTTACTCTTGTCTACTGGGTCGACCTTGGATACATAAGGCTGGGGCAGTGACCTCTACCTTACATCAGAAGCTGAAGTACCCCGTCAGAGGGAAAATTGTCACTGTGCAAGGAGAGGAAGAATACATGGTGAGCCACCTGAACTCCTTCAGATACATTGAGATGGATGGGGAGTTTATTGAAACCCCTTTTCAGCATTTCGAGGAGGTGTTTCCAATTGCAGCAGAAACAGCAACAGAAGAAGGTGGTCCTTTGAAGATGGCTTCCCTAAAGGATGCCCGGGCTGTGGTTTAGAAGGGCGAATGTGCCGACTGGGGCAGACTTCCAGACTTTACTCAGAAGACTGATAAACTTGGGCTGGGTTTTACCTCAGAAGGTCAGAGAGCTATGAGGAAGGCAAAGATTGGAAGACCTCCGGTATTTATTAAAAGTACAGGAGTGAATGCTGTTGGGGAAGACCATGAAGTGGATGAAGCTGAATTTAATAGTTGGATCTATCCGACAACCGAAGGCGGATTGAACAACTGGATTGCTAAGGATCATACTCCTGTTACCTTTGTGACGCAGTAATAAATTTCTTTGTTTCGTTATTTTGTAATAAACAATGATAAACTCTATGGCCCGGTGCCTTACCCGAGGCACCGTGGTTCTATTTGTGAGGGCATACAAATTGTCATTTCATATATCATGAATGAAAATCTTGGACGTATTTTTCGCATCGCAAATATTGTGCTCCTTTTCTGTCTTTCTTTTTCTTTACATAATTTTCAAAACAACTGTATTTACACACACACTCACTCATACAGGTTTCAATCCACTCTGGATCTCACTGATAACAACCCTGCTACTGCCAGTTATGACTTCGAAAATCCGATCAACTTAGCCGAAGACGAAGGTGAAGATGATTGCGAAGTGCCTGGCGAGCTTGCAAGACTGTTGCTTCAGGAAGAGAGGGCAATTCAACCCCATGAAGAGCCAGTGGAAACAATAAACTTGGGTACTGAAGCAGACAGGAAAGAGGTAAAGATTGGTGCCAACCTAGAGCTCAGCGTGAAGCAACGGTTAACCAAGATGTTACATGACTATATGGAGATCTTTGCCTGGTCCTACGAAGACATGCCCGGGTTGGATACCGATATTGTGGTCCATCATTTGCCAACTAAGGAAGACTGCCCTCCAGTTAAGCAAAAGGTTCGTCGGATGCGTCCAGAGATGTCCGAGAAGATTAAGGCCGAGGTTATGAAACAGTTCGATGCTGGTTTCCTTGCAGTAACTTCTTACTCTCAGTGGGTTGCTAATGTGGTGCCAGTACCTAAGAAGGATGGTAAGGTCAGAATGTGTGTCGACTACAGGGATCTGAACAAGGCCAGCCCCAAAGATGACTTCCCCCTACCTCACATTGATGTCCTTGTTGATAATACAGCTCAGCACAAGGTATTCTCTTTCATGGATGGCTTTTCAGGTTACAATCAGATTAAGATGGCACCTGAAGACATGGAAAAGACTACATTTGTTACTCAGTGGGGCACCTTCTGTTACAAGGTCATGCCATTCGGACTAAAGAACGCTGGGGCAACCTACCAACGTGCCATGGTTGCCTTATTTCATGATATGATCCATCATGAGATAGAAGTATATGTGGATGACATGATCGCAAGGTCCCAGACTGAGGAAGAGCACCTAGATCATCTGCAGAAGTTGTTTGACCGGTTGAAACTGTACAAGCTGAGATTGAACCCGAACAAGTGCACCTTCGGGGTAAGATCTGGGAAGTTGCTAGGCTTCGTGGTCAGTGATAAAGGTATTCAAGTGGACCCTGCCAAGGTCAAAGCTATTCAAGAGATGCCAGTTCCTAAGACAGAGAAGGAAGTCAGAGGCTTTTTAGGACGCCTGAATTACATTGCTCGGTTCATCTCACATCTGACTGCTACCTGTGAGCCAATCTTCAAGCTGCTGAAGAAAGATCAGGTAGTACGTTGGAACGATGAATGTCAAGCTGCTTTCGACAGAATCAAAGAGTATCTCCAAGAACCACCCATCCTTATGCCACCGGTTGAAGGGAGACCTCTGATACTATACCTGACAGTGCTCGACAACTCAATGGGGTGTGTGCTGGGGCAGCATGACGAGTCTGGCCGAAAAGAGCATGCCATTTATTACCTTAGCAAAAAGTTTACCGACTGTGAGACCCGATACTCACTGCTTGAGAAAACTTGCTGCGCTTTGGTATGGGCTGCTCGCCGGCTGAGACAGTATATGCTGACTCACACTACCTTGTTGATCTCAAAAATGGATCCTATAAAGTACATATTCGAAAATCCTGCTCTGTCTGGGAGAATTGTAAGATGGCAAATGATCTTGACGGAATACGACATTCAATATACAACCCAGAAAGCCATCAAGGGGAGTGTATTGGCAGACCACCTGGCACATCAAGCTGTAGATGACTATCAATCAATGAACTTCGAGTTTCCGGATGAAAGCATTATGATTGTGACAGATTGTGAAGTACCTGGACCGGATGAAGGACCTGAACCAGGATCCCGATGGTCTATGCACTTTGACGGGGGCATCCAATGCTTTGGGAAATGGTATCGGCGCCATAATCATATCTCCACAAGGTACTCATACTCCACTCACTGCCCGGCTGTGTTTCAACTGTACCAACAACATGGCGGAGTATGAGGCGTGCATCATGGGTCTTCAAGATGCGATCGACCTAAGGATCAAATTTCTAAGTGTCTTCGGAGATTCCGCTCTTGTGATCAATCAGATCAAAGGAGAGTGGGATACAAAACATCCAAACCTGATTCCTTACAGAGAATGTGTGTTGACCCTGATTCCCCACTTCACAGAGATAACCTTTGAGCACTTTCCAAGAGAAGAGAATCAGCTAGCGGACGCGTTAGCTACAATGTCTTCAATGTTCAAGGTCAAATGGGATAATGAGGCTCCCCGGATCATCATTTGGAAACTGGACGAACCGGCATACTGTTGTGATCTCGAAACTGAATTGGTGACTGAGAAGCCTTGGTACCATGAAGTGAAGAGATATCTGGAAGTTCAGGAATACCCTGAAGGTGCCTCTGTCAATGATAAGAAATTCATGAGGAGGTTTGCAGCCAAGTTCTTCCTTAGCAACGGCATCTTGTACAAGCGAAACCATGATTCAACCTTACTGCGTTGTGTGGATAAGACTGAAGCAGAAAGGATCATGGAAGAGCTACATGAAGGGACCTTTGGTACGCATTCCAGTGGGCATACTATGGCTAAGAAAATCCTACGGTCAGGATACTACTGGTCCATAATGGAAGCTGACTGCTACCAACACTCCAGGATATGCCACAAGTGCCAGATTTATGCAGACAAGGTGCATGTTCCTCCGGTTCCCCTGAATGTTCTGACCGCACCATGGCCGTTTTCAATGTGGGGCATAGACATGATCGGTGAGATAAAACCTACGGCATCTAACGGACATCGCTTCATCCTAGTGGCGATTGATTACTTTACGAAGTGGGTTGAAGCTGCATCCTATGCTACGGTAACCAAGACTGTTGTGGCACGGTTCATTCGGCACAACCTGATCTGTCGATACGGCGTCCCCGAGCGGATTATTACAGACAACGGTACCAATCTGAACAATAAGATGATCGCTGAGCTCTGCGAACAGTTCAAGATACAACACCATAACTCTTCTCCTTACAGACCGAAGATGAATGGGGCTGTAGAAGCAGCTAACAAGAACATTAAGAAGATCGTGCAGAAGATGACAGTGACCTATAAAGATTGGCACGAGATGTTACCGTTCGCTCTACATGGGTACCGTACCTCAGCTAGGACGTCAACCGGGGCAACTCCTTTCTCTCTGGTTTATGGCATGGAAGCAGTCTTGCCGATCGAAGTGCAAATACCCTCTCTCCGGATAATGAAGGATGCAAATCTGAACGAAGATGATTGGATCCAGACACGACTTGATCAGCTCAACCTCATTGACGAAAAGAGACTGGCTGCTATCTGTCATGGTCAGACATATCAGAAACGGATGATCAGGGCATTTAACAAAAAGGTCAGACCACAGGAATATCAAGTTGGGGATCTGGTAATTAAACGAATCATCCTTCCTCAGAGTGATCCAAGGGGCAAATGGACCCCTACGTACAAAGGGCCATTTGTGGTTAAGCATGTGTTCTCAGGAGGAGCAATGATACTAACCAATATGGATGGTGACGACCTTCCTCACCCCGCCAATGCAGACATAGTAAAAAAATACTACGCATAAAAAAGACCCGCTAGGCTGACATGCCTAGGCAAAAATTAGGGCTTCCCGTCGAACCAAAAGGGTTTGGGCAAAATGAAGGGATGAAAATGAAAAAATCTGTACACCCGGCAAGTCGAAAACCTGAAAAGGCGGCTTGGGCAAAAATGGGTATCCCGGTGGACCGAAAACCCGAAAGGGCGGTCCAGGCAAAAATTAGGGATAAAGCGTAATACTATGTCTCATTGGATCACTTTGCATCCAGAATCCGGTACCTACATCAAGTTCAGACGGCATCGATCAGTCAGCTTCACCTTCAACCAAGGTCATCAAGTGATGAGACGCTCAGAGTTATAAAGGCGATAGCAGAGTTGAAACCCAGTGGGATCATTCATATTTCACACAGCTGTTTTATTTTCTTTTGTACAAAACTTGTATAAACTCTCTTGTTCGGCGACGTTCCTCTTACTAGGACGTCAGCCTCTTGTATACAAAACGCCTATTTTCAGGCCATTCAAAATCAATACAAATATATTTTCAGTTAAACGTGCCAAGTTTTTTTTCTTTTTCTGTTTTGTTTTGCGAAGAACGTCCAAGGTTCAATTTGTGATATATGCATTGACAATAGTTTGCTAACTCATAAATATTTGCATACGAAACAAAGGATTAATTACAGGTGACACTAGAAACAGGGGCAATAAAAGAGTTGTCCGAGCAGTCTAATTGTTCTATCCTCCAAGGTACCAAGGTAGGTTCAGCTAAAGAACATGACCAGTACATCTTAAATCCCCAAAGAGCGGTTCAGCAAATCAATACACTCTTCTCCAAGCAAAACTATCAAAAGGAAGTTGGGTATCCTCCCGTATATCTCAATACCTTCCCCAGCAGCATATATGCACTCATAACAAGCATCCCCGGCAGTCTTGGTCTAAAGATTGTTTCCCCGGCGGCATAACAACATTCAAAGGAATCACTTCCCCAGCGTATCAAAACTTCCCCAGGAAAGTCCAATCCAGTTCCCCCAGGAAGGTTGGAATTCACATCCCCAAGCAGTAAGCTTATCCCCAGTAGATTCTGGAAGCTTATCCTCACAGAGCACGAACGCGTCGTCCGGCTTGATTTAAAGAGTTATTTCCTTAACAGGATATAACTGGGTTATCCTCAGCCAAAAGCCCCGGAAAGAGCATCGTCGACAAAGTCTTCCTATCCCCAGCAAATTATTATCAACACTCAGCAAGGCATCCCTCTTCCCACAGAGTATTGCTTCCCAACATGGTCGCTAGAGTATCTTTTCTCCCCGCAGAATCTTCTATTTGCCAAGTTTATTCCGTAACGGAGTCATCTTCTCCTACCGGTATTCTCGCAACTATCATCCCCAGCAGAAGCAAAATCTATTCTTCAACATCAGCCCAGGATATGACTTCCCGGCACCCGTCAAGGATTTACTTTCCTAGACGGAAGCATACATTCATAAAACATCACATACATCATTATAGCATGCATAGACGCATTATATCATACAAATCTCATTTATATTGAGAACATCATTGCTTGAGCCATATCATGCATCGCATATGACTGACCTTTACCTTTCAGGAAAGATGCAGTTGAAATTCTCAATCATATTTCAAGACCTAGACCGGTTCAGTTAATCGACTTCGAAGATCTCTTATCCAGTCCAAGGCCTTCTTTAGTCCATCTAAATCGACTCCCAACAGATTTTTCTAATAAAGACTCAATAGAAGTTATTTCAGATGTTTCCCTCTCCGACGATGAGTGTGAGGTGATAGTCTCCTATGGTCCCCTCTCCAACGGCGAGTGAGGTGGTAATTCCTTTTCAGATGTTTCCCTCTCCGACGGTGAGTGTAAGGTGATAGTCTCTTATGGTCCCCTCTCCAACGGCGAGTGAGGTGGTAATTCCTTTTCAGATGTTTCCCTCTCCGACGGTGAGTGTGAGGTGATAGTCTCTTATGGTCCCCTCTCCGACGGTGAGTGAGGTGGTAATTCCTTTTCAGATGTTTCCCTCTCCGACGGTGAGTGTGAGGTGATAGTCTCTTATGGTCCCCTCTCCAACGGCGAGTGAGGTGGTAATTCCTTTTCAGATGTTTCCCTCTCCGACGGTGAGTGTGAGGTGATAGTCTCTTATGGTTCCCTCTCTGACGGTGAGTGAGGTGGCAATTCCTTTTCCTATGATTCCCTCTCCGACGGCGAGTGAGGTGATTCCCTTTCAGATTATAATTACCTATTGGTTCTCTTCCCGATACTGCAAAGATGGTAATTCCCGCTAAGATTGTTCTCAACGAGCGTTGTTGAGGTTAAAGTCGCCCAAGGTTCTCTTACCATTCATGCTAAGGCAGTAACCATACCTGGTTCATTCATCATCCTTTGAAGCTCCAGATCCAGCTCCTGTAACCAGTCAGGACACATCTATACCAAGCATCTAAAATCAGCTCCTGCAACGTGTCAGGTACTCATTTTCTGTTTTGCAGGTATGCAGGTTCTCGCTAAGGAATCTCCCACGCGATCAACATTCAGATGGCATCTATAAGCCCATCATCCTATCCAGCAATCTCCAAATGGCATCTATAAGCCCATTCCCACCACGCTGCCACTATGTGAGCGCAAATTTCTGGGCACTCTAGTGTCCAATCATCTTCTACCCTCGGATTACGAAAGGCACGTCCGCCAATCTGCATCCTCAGGTCTAAGAAGATTGAACAGGGGCAACTGTTGTACCCCAAAATTTGCCCTCCCATATTCTTCAAGAAATTGCCAAGCCAAGTCACAAAATTCCCCAAGGGTTGTACAGTGCAAGAGCCCCAATACAGTCAAAACTAGGGTTTGTGTTCTGATCAAGAAAATGAAGTTTTCAAAGGCCCAACCAAGTCTCACATGCCTACAAATATGGTCAAATATCCTCATATCAAGTTTCAAGGCATTCAGCTCAAAATTGCACAGTCAAAACCCCAAGTTGCACTACAGTCAACTGTAGGGGCAAAATGGTCATTTGACAGTCAAAAGTTCAAATTTTTGGTCAACATATAATTTTGAAGCCACAAACATCATTTGATCAATGCTTGATCATGATTCTCAAAATTTGGCTCAGAAAATCATCAAGATGCAAAAAGTTACTATATTTGGACAGTTGAAAAAGTCAACTGAAATTGACCAGGGCATAACTTTCACATGGATTATCAGAAAAATTCCATCCAAAGCTCATTTTGAAGAGAAAGACATTTCCTACAACTCATCTTCATACTTCAAGTCCAAGAAATGCTCTCACAAAAAGTTATCAATTTCAACATTATAGGTCATTTTCAAAAGTCAACAAAAAGGGACTTTAAGTCAAAGGCCATAACTTGAGATTGGTAAATCAAAATGACATGGGACCAACGACATTGGTTAGAGGACTCAAAGACCTTTCCAAAATGTCCAAGAACATGAGAAAAGCTTAAAAATTGAGAAAGTTATGCCTTGTGGAAGTTGGGAAATTTTTGGATATTTTGAAAAGTCAACTTTGATCCAAATGACCTAAAATTGCTAATGGGCCCATTTTTCTTCCATGATTCATCATTCCAAGCATATGCACGACCACTTGGCCCAAAGGGAAGTATTTTCTCATTTTTTATTTATTTATTTGAATTATTATTTATATTAATTCATTTAAATTATTTAAATACATGAAAAATATCTAACTTGCCCTAACAAATCTTTTTATACATGTTTTGCCATCAAGATTTCGTGCACATGCTAATTAGGAAAGAATTGGATTGATTGGCATAATTTTGACACAAAGAACATGTGAAAAAGATATGAAAAGATCTTAGAAAATCAATTATCAAAAACAATGAATTACAAAAGATTTGATTGAAATTTTTGACCTAACTTGTTCACTACATATGCCTGATGAGAAACCTAATGCCAATAGACTAAAAGCTGCGCTAAAGAACACATTGAAAACTTGGAATTTTTGTCAAAAAAAGCAAAACTGAAAAGCAGGTTCTAGGTCGATTCAAAGGACAAGACTTGTTTCATTAGCATCCTCAAGTCTCACTGAACGATTCTCAATCATTAACCACCATCAAAACTCCAAGA
Source organism: Vicia faba (assembly GCA_948472305.1). NCBI lineage: Eukaryota > Viridiplantae > Streptophyta > Magnoliopsida > Fabales > Fabaceae > Vicia > Vicia faba. The sequence goes on along the minus strand of OX451736.1, from coordinate 71,318,742 downwards.
ATTGGTAGATTGAACGTAAACTGCATCAAGAAAATTGCTTAATCGTATTTTGATTTTGAAGTATAATCATTGCATTTTTGTTATGGATTGTTACTCATTGATGTTTTCTGATGCTAACTGTACCATTTGATTGTGTTTTTGTGCTCTCAACGCGATTCTACCATGTTAGCTTTCTAGGGTTTGCAGGTTTTTGAATTAGGGGTTTTCAGACCAAGCAAAATCAGACCACCATAATGCCATGGTTGTAATCAGTGGACCTGGACGATCCTAAATATGCCCTCGCGACAAATTTATTGACCCTATAGCGCTATTCGCTATTTTTTCTAAAACGGCCTAACACAACGCGTCCAAAACCGTGGCTGTTGCTTGTATGTTTCAGGGATGGTGGAGAAGACAAAGTCGTGTCAAATGGTGACAGGTCCATTCAAAAATTCGCGCGCTAACCCCCACTAACCTTGTTTTTATTTTATATTATTTGATTGTTATTATATATTAACAACGCGCAATTGGCTCAGTTGGCACGCATCAAGGCTTGCAATACACCTGACCTGGGTTCGAGTCCCAGGTCTCATGCTTTCTCAATAATGTTTTTTCTCTAATATTCAGGTGAAGCGCTTATGTTATGATCCATGATACACCTCCATCATCAAGCCAGCCACGTTCATCTGGAGATTTAATCAAAGGCCAAGAATCAAAGAACATGCTACGCTCCAGTCAACACATCAGCGTGCTAGCAAAAAAGTCAAAGAAGGCTATACTAAATGGGCCAGAATTTCACAAATTTAACCTCACAATTGGGGCCTGAACCCCCCCTGGTTTGCAATATTCATATTTTATTTTTATTTTTTTCAATTATTGCTTTATTTATTTTATTGTTTTGACTCAATTAATAATTTTTTTTACAAAATACAAAAACTTCATAAAAAATCAGAAAAAGACAAAAAAAACATAATGAAAATTTTATTTTAATATTTTCTTGTAAATAAATGCATGTAAAATTAATTAGTATAAATTAGGGTTAATTTTAATTCTTTTATGATAAAATCTAAAAAATGTAGAATTAGGGTTTATTCAATTTTTTCATCCTTTCTATTATTTTCTTTTCATAAAAAATTAAAATTATTTATTTATGCTTATAATTAAATTGTATGTAAAAATTAGGTTTAATGAGTGTTTTATCCCTTTTTAATTTTCTTTTTTCACCATAATATTATTTACCTTATTTATTTTCATAATTAAACTTGTAAGTTAATTAGGGTTTCACTTAGGTTAAAATTTTCAACATTTTTCTCAATAAATTTAAAAGCCATTAGAATTAGGGTTTGCATCCAATTTTCATTTTAATTAATTCTTTTTCTATTAAATCTTAAAAAAACATAAAAATACCAAAAACATTCTCTTTTAATTTTTAATCTTAATATTTTGCAAAAGGGTCCAACGCCCATATTTTTAATTGTTTAATTTCGCATATTTATTTTATTTCATTTAAATAATTATGTATCTCTCCCAAAGCTTTGTAACATCCACTTCTCGCACTTTTCAATTTCTCTACTTTATTTGCCTCTTTACTTTCTGTCAAATCGGGTCCGGTTTAATTTTGGCGATGTGGACCCGCGCCATTTGTAATAGTTTAGAATTTATTTTTCCCGCAAATATTAACTGTTAAACAAAGCATGCAAGAATGAATGGCCATAATAAAATCAAGCATAGATCACTTTAACATGACAAGACAAATACAAATGAAAACGACACACTAGTCGCACACACCACCCCTAGGGTACGCCTCACTGTTGCCTTGCCTCGAAAGGTGATCGTCGAGTAGAGGATGTCTTAGTAAGTCCTCATGATCCGGGAACCTGGCATGAGGGTAGCTTCTAAGGTGTCTTCCCATTGCTCTGGTGATCACCATGTCCCGAACCTCGAATTGACCCGAACACCTCCAACGGTGGTGCTACCTACCTCTCAATGGTGGGATGGCACTACTTTAAAGGACATTTACACAGACGAATTCCTTAGGGTAGGTAGGTTCTCGTAGATACTTGCTCTCTTCAAAAACAAACAAAAATCTTTTCACACCGACACTTTTCAAAAGCTTTCAAAGCAATTTTTCAAACACTCTGACACAAGAGTCGATCTGAAATTTTCAAAGAAACTTTTTAAAACCCACATTGAAAAGCAAACAAACCATTTTTGAAAACACAATCAGCAAGTATCTAAGAGCCCATGGATAACCATGGATAGAAAGGGTGCTAATACCTTCCCTTTCTATAACCTACCTCCCGAACCGAGAGCAATCTCTTTAAGGAATTTTTCTGTGCTTTTGTCCTTTCCATTTGGAGAAAATAAAAGACGGTGGCGACTCTTGCTTACCGCGACATTTCGCGAACCAGCGTTAAACAGTCAGTTCCAGATCCACCGATCACACAATACAACAAACATAAACCAAAAAACAACTAAACAAGAAAGCCTAGCCACTACCATATGATTATTGATATTTCAGACACTTCATTATATTTTCGACGGATCTTCGGATCTGCACATCCAACTCGATCATACCTTTAGTTATTCTACGGTGAAATGATTTCCACATGGCCTTCACATCTTCATCATTCTTCAACTCGATTAAGTTGTATTTCACCATTCCATTTGTATCAATTCAATCCTCCGGAAACTTTATCTCTGTCACCCTTCTGTTATCAGAATCAGGCAGCAAATTTTCAACGTTCCTTTCAAGGTGACAAAGGATTTGGAGTCATCTGAAAGCTTGAATTCAACATGAGGATTGTTGCCGTTGTAATACACTTCTGCCTTAATCAGAAATTGAGGAAGATACTTTTTTTTGAGATGCATTTTCTATATAACAAATTCTCCTATTTATACAAATGATGATGCATTCTAGACCACACAAATATCGGTGCAATCAGAACCATCCAAATATGTCGATAAATTCTCAGCCGTTCAAAAAACATGTTTTTATTACTACCAAAAATTTCAATTAATTTGAAACTTCTGGTACACCGGAAATTTTAAATACACTACCGAAAATTTATGGTACCAAAAATTCCGTAGGAGTGTACCGGAAATTCGAATAGTACCGGAAATTTCAATTCTTCTATCGGAAATTTCTTCCGAAAATTGTGTTTAACTCATCCAAAGATAAAAGTGGAATAAAAAAATCAGGAGAATGAGGGTGCCATGTATAATTTTGGAGGTGGCATGTTAATTTCTCCGCTACTCGAAACCGTCATAAGAGTGAACAAAATAGTGCATGATTTTAAGTGGAGCAGGCATAATAACACCGATGCCTTTAAGTAGTCACATCAAGTGTAAAATCATATAGAATCAAAGGAAAATTGAAAAGTGATATTGGAGACTGCAATCAACGTTGAATTTTATTCTTAGTAGCTGTATAATGCACAAGGCGATCTAAATTTGATACTAGAAGACATAGAAAAAAAGTGATGAAATCTAAAGAAAAAAAACTTTTTTTTTTTGGAACCGAAGCTCAAGAGAAAGAAAAAACAAAAAAAAAAACAAAACACAAAAAAAAAACATCCATTATCTAAACGACTTACAAGCCGCTCATCAAATGCCCTGGTCATTTTTAGGTGACTTTAATGCCATTCTTGGCGCTCACAAAGGAAAGAACACCCCTGCGAAAGGCCCCATATCATATTTCACTTCTTGGAATGCTGATAACCTCCTTGTTCATCTTCCTACCAAAGGATCCTTCTTTACTTGTTCCATTTCTTCGGTTTCGACCCTCAACAAAACCAATTCTGACCACTTTCCAATTCTCCTGGACTTTCAGATTAATTTCCTCAAGGTGGCTTCCCAATTCAAATTCCTTAAGACCTGGTCGTTACACGAGGGATGTAAACCCCTGATTGAAGATGTTTGGCAGAAACACGTTTTTGGTTGCCCCGTGTTTGTGTTAAACTGTAAGCTGCAAATTTTTAAAGGCAAGCTTCAGGATTGGAACTTCAACGTTTTCGAAAATGTTTCCTCCAATGTTTCTGCTGCTGAATCCAATATTTTTGATATTCAGGCTCTGCTCCAAGTTTCTGGAGATGATGATGATCTTCGATCCCTGGAATTTCATGCTCAAGCTGCTCTGGCCAAGGCGCTGGAGGTTGCAGATTGTTTTTGGAGAGAAAAATCCAGAATAAAGTGACAATTAGAGGGGGATCGTAATACTGCATTTTCCCACATAATCTCCAAGATAAAAAACACTTACAAACCTATTACTTTTATTAAGAATGGAGAAGAGACTCTCACTGATCCTAACCTCATTGCCTCCCATGTCGTTGACTATTTTAAACATTTGTTTTCGTCTAACCCTTTTCTTTTGCAGGATTTTGCTTTGGTGGAGGAATCCATTCCTTGCCTTGTGGACGCCAGACACCATGAACAATCTTCTGACGATTATTCCTTCGTATGTGGAAATTACAGCTGCTGTGTTCTCTCTCAATAGAGATAGTGCTCCGGGTCCATACGGTTTTAGAGCCTTTTTTCCCCAAGTTTATTGGGATGCTATTAAAGTTGACGTTTGCAAAGCGTGTTTCAGTTCTTCTCTTCTGGGTGGATTCTTCCCAATTAATGTAGAGAATGAAGGCTCTATATTTCGTAAAACAACTTGCATTATTATTAAAGATACTAAGGCTCATATATAGCTTTTAGTCATAACAGAAAGACCTAAAAACTTGGCATAACAGAAGCCATAACAAGACTGAATTGAAAGACCTATTCTATCTCCTACAAACTAGGAGTTTTATTAATTAACTAAAACAAACTCTAAGACTAATTCCAAACAGCTAACAGCTCTTTCAATCTCTCCCTTAAGCTAAGTACCTTTAAACTAATACTTAGCTTATCTCTGTAATATCACACATTCCTAATGATCTTCGAAGTTTTTGAAAAACATCTGCTTTTAATGGCTTGGTCATGATGTCGGCTACTTGATCAGCACTAGTACAGTACAGCAAAGAAATAGTTCCTTCTTCTGACAGATTTCTTAAAAAATGATAGCGAATGTCTATATGCTTACTGCGCCCGTGCATTACCGGGTTTTTGGACAGCTTGATAGTGGAGCTATTGTCACAATTGATGCTGGTGCATTCTTCTCCTTCATAGCATAGCTCTTTTAGAATTCTTCTCATCCATACGGCTTGACAGGCACAAACCGTAGCCACAACAAACTCGGCTTCTGTCGTAGACAATGTGACTATAGGTTGTTTCCTTGAGCTCCATGCCACAGCTCCTGAACTGAGTAGGAAAGTATATCCGCTAGTACTTTTCCTGTCTTCAATATCACCAGCGTAGTCGCTATCTGTATAAGCTTCAAGATTTTGACCATCTTTCTTGTAAAAGATTCCAAAGCCCATCGTTCCTTTCAAGTATCTAAGGATTCTCTTTGCAATTTGTAAGTGAAGCTCAGTAGGTTTTTACATATACCTGCTGATTAAGCTTGTTGCAAACATCAAATCTGGTCGGGTAGAAGTAAGGTACATGAGGCTGCCCACAATTTGCTTGTAATAAATCTCATCCACCAGTACCCCGTCGGCATCGCTACTGACCTTTACTCCAGGCACAATTGGGTTGCTGACTGAATTGCTCTCAAACATGTTGAATCTTCGTAGGACTTCCTCTGCATACCGCCTTTGACAAATGAAAATCCCTTCATTTTGCTGCACAACTTCAATTCCTAAGAAATAGCTCATCCTCCCTAAGTCTGACATGTCGAATTCTCTCATCATGGAATCTTTGAATTCCCTCATTAACTTCTCATCATCACCTGTAAAAATTAAATCATCAACGTAGACACTTACAATGATGATCTTGCCTTCATTTCTCCTCTTGATGAAAAGTGTTTGTTCGCTGTCACAATTTTGAAATCCCTCCTTGATGAAGTAAGTTTTGATGCGACTGAACCAGGCCCGTGGCGCTTGTTTCAGTCCGTACAGTGCTTTGTGCAGCTTATACACTAAATGCTCCTTCCCTTTCTTCTCGTAGCCTTTAGGTTGATCAACAAAAACTTCTTCTATCAGTTTCCCATGTAAAAAAGCAGACTTGACGTCGAGTTGATAGATTTTCCACCCCTTTTGCGCAGCAGATGCAATTACCATTCTAACTGTATCAAGCCGTGCTACGGGAGCAAAAACTTCAGAGTAATCAATTCCATGCTTTTGAGAGTACCCCTTTGCCACCAAGCGTGCTTTGCATTTTATAATCTTGCCAACTTCATCTTTCTTTGTCTTGAAAACCCATTTGACGCCAATTCTTTTAGCATCCTTTGGTAATTCAGTGAGGGTCCATGTGTTATTCTTTTCTATGGATTCTATCTCGCTATCCATGGCTTGTCGCCATTTTTCTTCCTTTACGGCATCTTCGAACCAAATAGGATCCTCTACTTCAGCATCCTTCACCATGAGTGCTTCATCATTTGAGAGATTTTCCCCACTGACATAATCATTCATCCACTGAGGCATCCTTCGAACTCTCCCTTGCACTGAACTTTGTCCTCTTTCTCTCTGATTCGCAGGTGGCTCTGCATCCTCATAATCTGAATGTTCTTCATCCTCATGATCTTGTATTTCCTGTGTTTTTTCACATTCGACTTCACCCTCTAATTTCGGAGTTTCATTTTCTTCCCCAATTTTCTGCACACTTTCTTCAACTCCCTCATTTGTTTTCTGTTCTTCCCACTCTAATTCCTTATTTCCCTCATAATCTTTTCCCCACTCCCACTGCTTATTTTCTTCAAACACTACATCACGACTCACAATTACTTTGTTTGTTTCAACATTAAACAATCTATAACCTTTTGTGTTCTCACTAATCCCCAAGAAAATACAAGTGGAGCTTTTGTTATCTAATTTACCTCGCTTCTGAGTTGGTATGTGGGCGTGTGCGAGGCATCCCCAGACTTTGAAGTGCTCCACTGAAGGTTTGATTCCACTCCATGCTTCTTGCGGTGTAACATCTTTTACTGCTAGAGTCGGAGATCGATTTAGAACATGAAATGTCCAGTTTATTGCTTCTGGCCAGAAACATTTTGGGATCTTCTTAGCTGATAACATGGATCTCACCATATTCATCACCGTTCTATTCTTCCTCTCGGCAACGCCGTTTTGCTGGGGCGTATATGCATTAGTGAGCTGTCTTCTAATTCCATTTTCTCTGCAGAAGTTGTTGAAATCAGTGGAAGTATACTCGCCTCCCCTGTCTGTTCTAAAGCACTTTATGCTCAGGTTTGTTTCTGCCTCGACCATCTTCTTGAAGATTTTGAAAGACTCTAGAGCTTCTGATTTTTCAGATAATAAATAGACCCATGCTTTTCTACTGTAATCATCAATGAAACTCAAAAAATACCTTTTACCGCTTTTTGAGGTAGGTGTGATGGGTCCACATATGTCTGAGTAAATAAGCTCTAATGGTTGATGTGCCCTCCATGAAACCTGCTTAGGAATTGGACTTCGAGTCTGCTTGCCATTCAAACAATCCACACAAGCAGTGGTTGATGCAGGGAATTTTGGGAGCCCATGTACCATGTCGTTGTACTGCAGCGTGCGCAACCCTTTGTAGCTAAGATGGCCATACCGTTGATGCCAGAGCCTTGACACATCAGTGGTGGTTGTATGAAGACACTTCTCCTCCTGCCTTTCAGATATAATGGTGAACAACCTATTTGCACTCATGATTGATTGTATAATCAATCCTTTTTTAGGATGATACACCTTGCATATTCCTCCTTCAAACAGTACAGCCAATCCTTTCTCTTGTAGTTGGCCCACACTCAGGAGATTATTGTGAAGCCCAGGTACAAAGTAGACACCTCTTATTGAATAAGTGGTGCCTTTGATTACCAATTTTACCACTCCTATTCCAGCCACCTTCATACAAGTATCATTCCCCAGTTTGACAGAGTGGGAGAATGTCATGTCCAAACTAGAGAACATGTCTTTATTGTTGCACATATGGTTAGAGCAACCAGAATCAATGAACCAGGTGTGACCTTTTTTATGAAAACCAACATAGGCCATCAGGAGCATCTCATCTTCTCCGTCTGCTTCAGCATAATTTGCCTCCTTGTTCCACTTAGGACACTCATATTGAAAGTGTCCTAAGCCATGACATTTGTAGCACTCGACTGTAGCTTTGTTAAAGTAGCTCCTTCCTCGGCCTCGACCACCACGTCCCCACGGTGATCCTCTTCCTCTTCCTCTGATTTGTCTTTCCTCCACTTTAAGGACATGGTCGTCCTCCTCCTTGTTGACTCTATTGAACTTTTGTTCATGCATCACTAAAGAGCTTTGCAATTCATCAATTGAGATTTCATCAGTGTCCTTGGATTCCTCGATCGAGACCACCACGTATGTGAACCGTTCTGTCAAGGTTCGCAAGATTTTCTCCACAATTTTTGAGTCTGCCATGTCTTCTCCATTGCTCCGCAACTTGTTAGAAACTACCATTACTCTTGCAAAGTAATCAGTGATGGTTTCTCCTTTCTTCATCTCCAACACCTCAAATTCTCTCCTCAAAGTGTTGCGTAGGGACTTTTTTACCTTCTCGTTTCCGCCAAACTTCTTTTTCATCGAATCCCAAACAATCTTGGATGTGCGCCTATCCAGGATTTGCTCAAACACACTTCTGTCTAAGGCTTGGTAAAGGTAGTGCTTCACTTGGTGATCTTTGATTCTTTGATCGTCCAGTTTCGCCTTCTCTGCGGCGTTTAGCGCGGTTCCTTCTTTTGGTTCGGTAAAGCCATCTTCTACCAAGCTCCATAGATTCTTTGCCTTTAGTAAATTCTCCATCAACTCACTCCAGTGATCGTAGTGACCATCAAAGTGAGGAATCTTTGTGAGTGTTTTATCTTCACTCATTGTGTTTGATCTCTCAAAGGCTGCTGTCTTGCTCTCACAGATCCCAGTTGAATATCTCTGATACCAAATGTAGAGAATGAAGGCTCTATATTTCGTAAAACAACTTGCATTATTATTAAAGATACTAAGGCTCATATATAGCTTTTAGTCATAACAGAAAGACCTAAAAACTTGGCATAACAGAAGCCATAACAAGACTGAATTGAAAGACCTATTCTATCTCCTACAAACTAGGAGTTTTATTAATTAACTAAAACAAACTCTAAGACTAATTCCAAACAGCTAATAGCTCTTTCAATTATAACTCTTGCACCATCGTTCTTATACCGAAAAATGCTTATGTGGATTCCTTGAAGCATTATCGTCCCATATCTATATCTAACTTCAAATTTAAAATTATCACCAAGATTAGCGCAGACAGATTAGCCTCCATTATGCCAAACCTCGTCTCCACTGATCAAATGGCTTTCATTAAGGGCAAAACCATTAAAGACAATATTTGTCTTACTTCAGAAGCCTTTAATCTCCTGGATTCCAAAATTTAGTGTGGTAATGTTGCTCTTAAGGTTGGCATCGCAAAAAATTTGATACTCTTAGTTGTCATTTCCTTCTGAAATTTCTTCATCATTTCGAATTCAACACCACTTTTCGTCCCTGGATTAACAACATTCTCGAGTCGGCTCGTTTTTCTGTCTCCATAAATGGTGCTCTTCATGGTTTTTTCAGTTGCTCGCGAGGGGTCTGTCAAGGTGACCCCCTCTCCCCTCTTATGTTCTTCTTAGCGGAGGACGTTCTCAGCAGAAGCATTTCCTAATTATTCTCTTCTGGCTCTCTGGCTTTAATTTTTGGTCCGAGAAATATCAAAGTGCCTTTTCACTCCTTTTATGCCGATGGCTTATTATTATTTTTAAAAGGCTCGACATATAATATCAAAGCTCTCATAGCCTCCTTCACGGCTTATTCTTTGATTTTTGGTCAAACCATCAGTCTTGATAAATCCATCATTCATGCCGACAGGATGTCTCTCTCCAGATTCAACATTTTAGATGCTCTTACCGGATTCAGAAAAGGTGATGCTTCTTTCACTTACCTTGGAGTGCCTATGTTCATAGGTTCTCCGAAATCTAAATATCTCCAGCCTATTGTCGATAAGTTTTTATGTAAGATGGCCTCTTGGAAAGGCTCCCTCCTCTCCTTTACCGGCCAGGTTGAGTTGGTGAAATCTTATCTTCAGGGCATGCTCATACACACGTTTATGGTTTATGCTTGGCCGATCTCCATCCTTAGAAAGTTAGGGCGTGCTTCCAGGAATTTTATTTTGAGTGGCGACACCTCGGAAATAAAAGTGGTTATGGTTGCTTGGAAAAATCTTTGCAAACCTTATTTGGAAGGAGGTTTGGGTGTTCGTTCGTTAGTGAGTCTTAATGAAGCCACACATTTGAAACTCTGTTAGGAGGTGTTTAATTATGATGAAGCTTGGGCTTCCCTTCTCAAAAGACGTACCTGTCGTAGCTCGGTCATTATTCGGCACTACATTTTCTCTTCGATCTGGTCCAACATCAAACATGAGTATAACAATGTCAAGGATAACTCCTCATGGATTCTAGGAACTAGTAACAGTATCAACTTCTGGAACGATTCCTGGTGCGGTTCTCATTTGATTCTTGAGTTGTATAATCCAATTGGAATTATTAATTTTCCGGTGAGCAACATTCTTTTGGGTCAAGTTTGGAATTGGGATGCTCTCCCCTCTCTTCCACAGTATGTTAAATCTCGGATCAGCAAGTGCCATATTCCCTTTTGATCTTCATCAGGACAAGCACATTTGGAAACTCTCCACCACGAGTGATCTTCCTCTCCATCTTGCATACGTGTTTAAAAGAGGTAAAATCTGGCTTGTTATTTGACAGAAATTCATTTGGTATAAAGGTTTTCCCCCTCTAAATCTTTTATGGTGTGGAGGCTTATCCTGAACAAAATCCTGATGGACGAAATCCTGAAAAGAAGGGGTCTCGCCTTTGCTTCTTCCTGTAGCCTTTGTAATGCTTCTAAGAAACCTCCCATCATATCTTTTTGAGTGTGTTTCTAAGCTTTGGTTTTGGCCCTATTCTATGTTTAACAACCATTCATGCATTCAGAATTGGGAGGATGTTGGAATACTTGCGACCTTTCTGGGTCTGGTCAGTAAGCTTCTTTGGTGAATGAAGCGATTCTCTATTTGTTTAATGTTGTTTGGTTAGCGCGTAATAGTGTGCGGTTCAAAGGTAAATTGATCCAGGTTTCCTCCTCCAACAATTCTATCATGGCTGCTTTCTCTATTTCCAGCATTGGGTCTAAAGTAGTCTAACACCTTCCTATTTATGACTTTGTTATTCTCAAGAATTTTTGGATTCTGATTAGGCCTCCTACCTCCCCTAAAATAGTGGAGGTAATTTGGAAGCCTCCTCCCTAGAGTTGGATCAAAATCAATTGTGATGAAGCTTCTCTTCAGAATCCGGTGACTTCGGCCTGCAGAGGTATTTTCAGAGACTTCAACAGTAATTTTGTTAGTGCTTTCTCTCAGTTCTTAGGTAATTCAAATTCTCTCATTGCCGAAGTCTCAGATGCTATGTTAGCCATCGAGTTCGCCAAAGAGAAGGAGTGGAATCATATTTGGTTGGAATCAGACTCTATGTCGGTGGTTAAGGCTTTCTCTTCTCCTTACAAGGTGCCTTGGCAGATTCGAACCAGATGAATTAATTGTGTTAATATAACTTCCCAGTCATCTTTCGTAGTTTCTCACATTTATAGAGAAGGGAATACCCGTTCAGACTCCCTTGCTAACCATGGTCTCACTATTACGAACTCTGTATTTTTTGACTTGTTGCCGTTATTCCTGAGAGCTGATTTTGTCAAGAACCGGCTTGGGTTGCTTTTCTTTCGATTCTCTAATTTTTGAGAGGTTTTGTTTTGATCCCTTTCTTTTTTTTTATTCCTATTTTTTATATTGGATTTTAGCCTTATTGTACATTTATTGGTCTCTCGCTGTGAATGAACAATTTCTATCTTTCAGTTAAACTACATAATTGTTTTTAATAATATTTTTTCAAGTTATATTTATAAGAAAAGTTTATTTTTTAAAAATTTATTAAATAAACAATGTATTTAATATATATATATATATATATATATATATATATTGTCATGCACTGTTACGCGCTAGAACTATTACGCGCTATTATATCCGTCAGTGAATGATAACTGTTAAATTTTAAATTAGGTTTGACTTTTATTTTAATTATTAATAAAATAATATTTATGGATGGTTGTGATGCACTAGTGGTTTAAATAATATAAATAGGATCACAAATAATTTTTTAATTACGCTCCACCCTTTAGCAATTCCCACCTTCCCCTAATTTTGAACCCTCCTTCTAGCCAAACTTACTCCCTTCTATTATCTTCTAATGCTATCATAGAAATTAGAAAACCAATAAAATTCTTAAAATGCTCTCTTTTTTTAGAGATGCATCTTCAGACGCACATAAAATCATTTTTCTCACAATAAAATTCAGAGATACATCTCCGAAGTCTTAAAAGGGTGTGTTCAAAGATATATTTCCGAACAAGACCTGCTTCCAGAATTCAGGCAACATGAATGGAAACATGACAACATAATAAAAAACATACCAACACTGACATCAACATTTCATTAAATAAAATAATTTATTACATAGATAGTCACAAAAATAAATTCAACGTTACATAACCATTTCATCGAGACGTTGCAACATAATGATTATATCCTCGATGGATATTTGAATCTTCACACCCATTTCAATCAAACCCTTTGATTCATAAAAGAGAAAAATACTCCACATAACCTTTAGATCTTCATCCATCTTCAGTTTAAGGTTGGTAAAATGGACCTTCCCTTTACTGTCAAGTGAAGATGACCGATACTCGAGCTTGACAACTCTGATTTTTTGGAAAATACAGCAGAGTATTCAGTTTGGATATTAGATCTATGAGGGATGTTTCCTCGGTGACCCTAAACGGAAGCAGTGGTTTCTCGCCATTTGAAATACACAAATGCAAGGTTGTTCGCGGAGTTTTCTCGAGAACAATCTTTAGCCTCTTAATTAAAGGTTACTTGCATGACCGACTATAGGAGTTCTAGACTTTGTGTTAAGTTCGATAGTGTTTTGGTGTTTGAAATGATTAAAGTATGAAAAACGTAATAATAAAGAAAAGGTAAAAGATAAAAACAGATAATGATAGATAATTGCAAGGATGAAATGATAAACAATACTTGAAATAGAACTGCTTTTAATTTAAAGGTGGACGCAATCATACATTTCTCAGAACTGACTCGTTTCTCTGGATGCTGGTACTTTTGAATGCTCTCTTACAATGTTACAAAATGCGACCTTGAAAATGAATGCAAATTTTTTCTTAAATAGGCGCTAAAATGTAACAATCAACGGTTACTTGAACCACTCACGTTGAGAGTTCTTGTGGTGCTGCTTTCAAACTTGCCATGTTTTGCTAATGCTTGCAGTTGGTAAATACTTTTTCCGCCACTTGCTCTTGCTTTCTACTTTCCTAGCCTTCGTCGACCTAACTTCTGCTTCCTATACTGTCTTGAGCCATCTTTGGGGATTTCTTCTTAAAACTCATCGACGACCTATGTTTATCTGTTGTAGAATAATTGACACTCCCTTTTAACAAAGGACGCAATCTAACTTATGGCCTAATTCTTGAGTAAAAAATTTCCTGTCAATAAATCTCCCCCCAAAATGACAAGTTTCGACAAAGATTCTGTCGACTGAGAACTTTGGCATTTTAACTTTTTGAATTTTCAACTGCACGTCTTTTTAAATGACATCACGCTCCATGATTTCTAATTTCTCCGCCACTATTCCCCATGTCAATCCATCATTTCTCATAATGGCTCCTAGTTTCCAGGATATGGGATTTCAACAAACCCTACTAACTTTTCCACTTTTGAGTTCAACTACTATTATTACCATCTAAATGGATGCCACTTGTCCATTATTGACGGCCATCATGAGCCTATAAATATCCTTTTACACTTGTTATTTCTTCTTTTTCTTCTTCTTCTTCTTCTTCTTCTTCTTCTTCTTCTATCTCGTACCCATTTTTCTGCAAACACTGCTTAAACAATCAATTGTTTTCGGCAACCTTTGGATCCAGAACACCCATAATTCTTGCTCCTTTTCCTTCTTCTTTACCACAATGGCTGATTCTTCCGCTAACCTGATGAACAATGGCAAAAACCCTATATCCTTCACTCTTTCTGAAGAAGAAAATTTGGCACTGATTCCTCAACCACCATCTAAAGATGAAAATAAAGTGAAAAGATGGAAACAACAAATACTCATCCCATTTGTTATTTCGGAAAAACTCGGCACATTCCACGACCCACTCCTCATTCACCAGAATCATCCAAAAAGAAAGTCCAGGAGTACTTTCATTTCTTCATACCTACGAAACCTTTAGCCTTCGACCATGACACACCAATTGACGCCAAATTCATAGGGTCTAGGGTTTTTGGATTGAAACCCAATTCAGGTAACAAGACTTATCTTGCTTGGTTAGACAAAGTTCAAGGCAAAATACAACAACAATGGAAGGATGCTGGTATCTACAATGCTATCCAGCTGTCGAGAAACGCACACATGATTAATCCCAATCTGATCCTAGCATGAATTTTCTTTTGGGAGTGTACTACCAATACTTTCCAATTTCCTTGTGGGATGTTAACGCCCACTTTGTTAGATTTGGAAGCCATTACTGGCCTCTCTCGTTTGGGTGAAATCTTCGACCCAACTTCCCCGACTGAAAATTCCTTTCACTTTGAACGTCAAAGTCTCAAACACTACATATCCAATCATCATATCAGTGACGATCAGGAGGTTTCTGAGGAGGAGGATATCACCTTCCTCACCCTCTGGATTTCTTATTTCTTATTTTTCCAAGAATCTCTGCAGGTAGCCAAAGGCTTTGTCCCTTTGGCCATTCAATTCCATGAAGGTCGAAAAATACCACTGGGAATACTTTTGTTGGCATACTTATACCATACTTTAGGTTGCTTCGTCCAGGATAAAGTCTCTCTCGACCCATGAAAAAGGGTTAGCTCTCTCAGGTACATTTTGGTTGCTACAACATTGGTTAAAAACCACGTTTGAATATCAATCAGGAAATCCTACCTCTGGAGAAACTTTGCATTTATTAGTGCCTCGAGCCATTGAGGGTCTAAGGCTGTCTTTGATGACCCCCCAACAAGAGCTCAACAGGCTCTCCTTTATGAGGTGCATTGATTTGTTTATTGGAATCACTGTTTTTGATTCGGCCATGGCCCCTTTTGTGAATTGTAATGTCGGCCCAGACTTGTTCATAAATCCTTTTCCTGGTGTTTCTCCAAAGGCTGCCACAACATCAAATGCGGTTTGGAGAGTGTTCTTGACCCCCACACTACTTTCCTTCATAATTAACACTAGGTCGAAAGGTTATGGTTTCATGAGTTACCAACCATAACTAGTGGCCCACCAATTTAGACTTAGCCAGATGTTGCTTGATCGTACCTGACCAGAATGGACCGTCACAGCTTGCTCTGAGCAGAATTTGAGAGTGAGGTGGGGGAGGGGGGTACCTGCAGGACACTCCGATGCCAAAGTAAGTTTCAGAATGAGCAAACAAGTATGAGAGTAAGAAATGTTCAATACCTAACCCTCTCGAAAGAGAGGGTATTTATATCCCCCAGTGCTGGGCCAAGGTCTCCTCATTGGGCTGGTCCAGCAGGCCCAACATGGAGACTGCCAGGTCCTACATGAGTAGTGGGGAACCGCACATGGTCCCCCACCTGGATGACTTCCTCCGCAATATCAGGAGGATGTGGATGCGATCTTTCTGGGGCCACGAAGACTCCGTGATATTCGGAGACATCACTGTCAGCCCTACGAGGAGGATGCCTGTGAGGTGCCCCTGTTTGTCGCAGAGGTCGCGGATGCTCTCCGCCATACACGAGTTTATGCAAGGAGGTCAGTCTTGGTCGGTAAGGGAATCAGAGGATGACCTCGAGGTCCCACTGGTCGGAGGTGACCTTCCCCAGACCGAGTGGGTCCATCCCCGTGCGATGAGGTTGCCTCCTCGCGGGGGCGTGGAAGTTGCCTCCTTGAGGTCAGAACGGGCCAGTATATCATGACCGATATAACTGGGTCGGTCCTCACATGGAGTTGGGCTAAGGGCAGGCCCAGTCCAGAATAGGAGCCCCCTAAGTCATTGCTTATGATGAAGGAGTTATGTCTTAAGTCCAGCCTTTCCTTTCGCGAGGAGAGCTGCTCGACGCAGAATTTTCATTGAATTGATGGAGAGGGTCGTCGGTACGCGGTTTTATCCGAGCAGCATTCGGGAAGGATTCTGGGTGGAATCTTTCTAATTGTTTCTCAAATCGCGGGGAGGAGATAATACTCTTATCATACACGTGGCATGACCTTTAGGATAGTAATGATGGCCTAGGAAATAGGGGCCATCATTGACTGAGCACGTAGGTGTCGAGGAGAAAGGCGGCTGGTGAGCTGCCCGACGCGACGCTTCGTATTCCACGTTAGCTCTATAAATAGCGCCTCAAGTCTCATTATTCATATTTATATTTTCACGCTCTTCATTCTCTCTGCTGCCAACGCCGTGTCGTTCTCTGTAACCACTGAAGCCGCCGCATCGTCTACTATGTGTTCCTCACCTACCACCATCGTTCTTCATCCAATATTTTTCAAGTAAGTATTTTTTCCGTGATATCTGTATGTAAATTGGTTTTGATGATGATTTAGTAGTAGGACTTCGAAACTGGGGGGTTTTTCCCGGGGGATCCATGTGTCTAGGCGTATAATTCATGATTATACCCGTGACATTCATCCTATGCTTGATGTTTAGATGAATCATCCCTGTGGTCTCCCTATATCCCCGTGATACTCATGATTTTTGTACATAAAACTGTTGCGATCCCCAGTGAATTCATGAGTTTAGTTGACAAGTTCATGAGTTTGGTCCGCGAATTCATACTATGCTCGGAAGACTCTTCCTGTGCCCGGGTACTCACAAAAAGTGTTTGCCACTACGGTCATTGTGCGGTTACGATCGTCATGTGGTCTTATAAGACTGGCATGATTTTCATGGGCTGGCTGAGAGCCACATATTTCCCCTTTCTGCGCGAATGACAGTCGACTTGGTTTGGGCGTTGCTTAGCCTTTTCATCTGCATCGTGGAAAGGTGGATTTAGATTTGCTGTCGAATTCACCGGTTTCCTCTGCTTTGCAGGTAAATGGCCGACACTCCCGAATCGTCAGAGCATATGGACACCGAAGAGACCAGTGTAGCCGATGAGGGCGTCAATTTGGTTGACACAATCGACGATCCTGATTTAGATTGGGTTGGCACAGAGCCTCGAGGAATATCCTCGATCTATAGTCACACTAGGAGGAAAGCATATATTGTCTTTGAGTATGGCAGCGACCAGGAAGGTTTCCAAAGAAACTTCAAAATCATGAGGCCAATGCATGCTGCTCGCATATGCTCAGAGTTCACCCATGATGCCTTCCTTATGAACGAGGTCGTGTTTAAAGACTTGAGACTTCGACTTCCCTTCAATGATTTCCAAGTGGGGATGCTCAATTTAATTGAACTTAGTACCCTCTCAGCTTCATCCCAATGCTATCGCCTTCATCTGGGCGTTTGAACTTACTTGCCGGTTCCTAAGGATCGGGGCAACAATTCCCCTGTTCTTATGGGTTTTTTACCTACAACGGCAGTCCTGAGGAGGGAAACACAGTTGGGTCTCCCTAAAACAGCCGAAGAGGCTGTTCAGGATGTATATGGATTCTTTTAGGGATTTTAAAGATAAATGGTATGTCTTGCAACCCTCTACTCAAACAGATGTGGATGCCATGTTCGACCCGAATTCCATTGTGGATGAGGATGGGGAACCGTGCTACGACACCGAGGGTAATTTAGAGATCGGGAAAGTCTCAAAGTTTCCCATCCACTGGTGTTCGGGCCACTACGATCATGGTCCCGGATTTTACCATACTTTCGCTAGCGGTATGAGCGCCAAAGACGAAGAAGCATACAACGTCCTCAATCGGTTCGTTGATGGTTTCTTCCCCTCCAGGTGGGTCAGGAGTGAAGGACACGACATCCTTGATGAAGATGGTGAGCCGATGTTCGAGGCACGCCCGATCAACACCAAAGCGTTAGTCGAGTGTCGATCTTATGGACAGGCCGCTGAACTTTTAGGTTTTTACTTGCTTGGTTCTTATATTTTTACTTGCTTTCATTTGTTTTGTTTCCTTGAGGCTGACCCGAGGATACCTTTTTTTTTTGTAGGCAACATGGAAAAATGTCGCGAGAGGATGTTGAAGCTGACCCAGGAGAAGAAAAGCAACAAGAGGTTTGTGAAGCCGCATCAGCCTACACACGTGGGTTCAGTCTCCGAGTCGGCCAAGGACGAATCCAACGGGTCATCAGGGACCCGTGGTGCCGATCAACAAGCTACTGTGTCGGGAAGGAAGAGGAGTCGCCCCGTAGATGAGGCTGCTGGTGTGACTGGAGGGGTGACTTCCCGAGATTTTAGCCTTCCGCCTTGCTTTGTGGAGAAAGATTTCTTTGAGGGTTTCCCCCTAACAGTGTCTGACAACAAGTCAGACATCATAAGGAGCTTCGACGATGAAGTTCGAAGGAAGCATTTGGCTTCCAGCATGGTCTGGGTGATGAAGATGGCAGAGATGGCCGTGGTCCTCGTGGGTGAAGGGGGCAACTCCTTTGGTCGGGTCAGGGAACTGGAATCAGAGAACGTGACTCTTCAAGCAAAGACGCAAAAGCTAAATAACACCGTTTAACAAATAGAAGAGATGTTGCAGGAACAAGATAATGCTCTGGCGGGGGAGAAAGAGAGAGATGACAAAGCCCTCGAGAAAAGGGACAACCTCCTGCTCAACAGAGAGTTGTGGGAGAGCGAAAGGGAGAGGCTGGAGAGGGAAGTTGCTGATCTAAAAGCTGCTATGGCGCCCGCGAAGGACGAGCCCAAGAGTGTAACTGATTTGCACACTCACGCATATTTTGTTGCCAGGATTCAGATCCTCGAGTCAGACTGCGTCGACGCCTTGGTTGACGGTTTCAAAACTGCCTTGAACCAACTGTTCATTCTGAACCCGAGGCTTAACACTGAAGGAACCGAGGTTCTGTCTTAGGTGGTCGATGTCCTGGTCGTCCCTCCCCCCGATTCTCCCGAGGATGAAGTGTTTTTCTTTTGATAACTGTTATTTGTATTTGGGCCCGTGTTTCCGTAATTTTTTGTAATATTCAGGCATCGCCGGCTTTAGTGGTCGACATTTTATAATTGCTTTACTTTGCTTTGATGCCTATTTTTTTGCTGATTTTAGCTTATTATTATTTTTGTTCGTCGTTGCATTTGAAATTTATTCCACGAATACTTGGATATTCCATGTGGATATGTGTTCAACCTTTATTGTGGTCGATATAAATTTTCCCGAAAATTTCGTGTTTTCCATGTGGAGATGTGTGCTCGACCCTCATATTAGTTTGACACATGTTGAAATGTGTCAAAGAGGCGGAGTAGGGATCCATGGAACAAGCGTAAGATCACAGTCGGGATCCTAAACTCGTGGCATGAACTACCCATCGCGAACTAGGTGTTCTGCCATGTTGGGTACTTCAACAGTAGAGCTCGATTGAGGTGTCCCTGTCGGGCTAAGATGCTGCTCGTCAAATGAACAACCCATTACCTTTGTTGATGTTTGGAGGCCACGTGCGTACCTAGACGCGCCTACATGGCCGAGTTCATCCCTCTGTCCATTGAAGAGGATTAGTCGACAATTCCCTTAGCAGGTGAAGGACTTAGCTATAATATTGTTTTAGTTTTGTAGCATTCCAGGGTCGAGGTAGTGGTTCTCCATTTAATTGTTCAAGGTAATATACTCCGGTGCCCGTAGCTCCCTGGACACGGTAAGGCCCTTCTCAGTTCGTGGCCAGTTTCCCTTCGCGAGAATCCTTCAGGTTTCTCTGTAAGACTAGGCTACTGACTTGAAATTCGCGCTTTATGACTTTGTTGTCATGGCGTAGGGCTACCTGTTATTTTTGCATGGCCTCGTGAAGAGATGCTCCTGATCGGATCTCTTCGACAAGGTCGAGCTCATCTCTAAGGGCCTCTTCGTTCATCTTCTCATCGAGGGGCATTTCAGTTCGCCTGGATGGCTCCATGATTTCTACCGGGATGACGACCTCGGTGCCATAGGTCAATCCGAATGGTGTCTCGCCAGTCTTCAAATGAGGCATCGTTCGATAGGCCCATAGGATGATGTGTAGTTCTTCGACCCAACCCCTCTTGGCTTCGCCCAGCCTGCGTTTGAGTCCTCGCATGATGACTCTATTCGCAGCCTCGGCCTGTCTGTTAGTCTGGGGGTGTTTGACTGAGGTGAAATGTTGCTTGGTGCCGAGCCTGGCGACGAAGTTTTGGAAACTTTGATCGGTGAATTGTATCCCGTTGTCGGTGACGAGCGCTCGCGGTATTCTGAACCGGGAAAGTACCTTTCGCTCGTAGAAACGGAGGATGTTGTATGAAGTGATTTTTTCCAGAGCTCCGGCTTCTATCCACTTCGTGAACTAGTCGATGGCCATGATGAGGAACTTGTTTTGATATGTTCCTTGCAAGAAAGGTCCGAGGATATCCATTCCCCACCATGCGAATGGCCATGGGGAGGATAGTGTTGTGAACTCATGTGGAGGTGCGAGATGCATGTCTGCGTGCTTTTGAAACTTTTCGCATTTCTTGACATGTTCCTTGGCGTCTTGTTGCATGGTCGGCCAGTAGTATCCCGCTCGCAGTGCCTTTCATGCTAGGGATCTTCCGCTCATGTGCTTGGCGTTGATTCCCTCGTAGATTTACCGCAGTATCTCGGGGATTGTGGGTTCTTCGACACACTTTAAGAGCAGGATGGAGAATCCACGGCGATACAGCTTTTGCTCGAGCACCACATAGGAGCATGCTCATTGTTTGGTCGCGGTGGCCTGCCTTTGTTCTAGAGGGAGTTCCCATTTTGTCAGAAAATTGAAACCAGGGCCATCCAAAATGAGCTGTCCCCGATGGCGTTCACTTCGAGTGGCGTCGTGGACCTTTCAATGCTCGAGCGAGATAGAGACTCTTGTATGACTGATTTGTTTCTGCCCTCCTTTTTCGTGCTCGCGAGCTTTGAAAGTATTTCGACCCGTGTGTTCTGTTCGTGCGGTACGTGTGTAATTTTTGCTCGGTCAAACTTTTTCATGTGTTCGCTGACCAAGTTCAAATACTCAATGAGGCTTTTGTTCTTACCCTGGTATCCCCCTTGCACTTGAGATGCGACAAGTTAGGAATCAGTAAAAATTTGTATCTCTCGGGCACCCAAATCCTCAGCAAGTCTTAACCCCGCAAGCAGGGCCTCATATTCATCCTGATTGTTCGAGGTCGAAAAGGAGAGAGTGAGAGAGTGTTCAATCACGATGCCTTCCTCATTTTCGAGGAGGATTCCTGCTCCACTCCCCGTCGAGTTGGACGCTCCGTCCATAAAGATGGTCCATTTGTGCTCCTTCCCTGTGGGGGGTTATGAGCAGTCATCTCTGCGACAAAGTCGACCAAAGCTTGGGCCTTAAGGTCCTTTCTACTTTCCTACTGGATGTCGAACTCCAAAAGCTCCAAGGACCAGTTTAGCATTTGACCTGCCATGTCTGGTCGACCTAAGAGTTGTCTCACGGGTTGGTCTGTCTGTACCGCGATCGTATGTGCGAGGAAATAGTGCTTAAGCCTTCTCGTTGCATTGATGAGGGCCAATGCCACTTTCTAGATTTGTTGGTACCTGACCCCGGGTCCCTGAAGTGCCTTGCTCGTGAAATACACAGGTTTTTGACCGTCAGGAGTCTCGCAAATGAGGGCCGCACTGACGACCTCGACATAGACGGCCAGGTACAGGAACAAGGTCTCCCCGTCCGATGGTCGTGATAGTACGGGTGGTTGCGAAAGGCTCTACTTGAGATGGAGGAGGGCTTGCTCACATTCCTCAATCCACTCGAAAGCGGCTTCCTTGTGCAGGATTTTGAAAAATGGATGGACGTGTTGAGCAGATTTCGTAACGAAACGGGAGAGTGAGCAAGCATGTTGTTCAGGACTTATATGGATTTTTTTGAATTAGGTGTAGGAGGTCAGAGAACGCCCGACACTTGTCGGGGTTGGCCTCAATTCCTTGTTTTGTTAGATAAAACTCGAGGAACTTGCCCGCCTTAACCCCGAAAGTGAATTTCTCGGGGTTGAACCTCATTCTACATTGCCTTGCTTGGGCGAAGACTTTTATGAGGTGGGAAGCATGGCCGGCGTCTGTTCGAGATTTGACGATCATGTCGTCCATGTATACTTCGAGCATGTCTCCAATCTCGTTGCAGAAGACTTTATTCATCATCCGCTGGTATGTTTCCCCTATGCTTTTCAGACCGAAGGGCATTACATTATAGTAGTAATTACCCGAGTTAGTCATGAAAGCGGTGCAGTGTTTGTCACTCATTGCCATTGGGATTTGGTTATAGCCCGAATAGGCATCCATGAAAGATAAAATTTTATAGCCGACCAAATTATCGACCAGCATGTCAATATTAGGTAAGGGGAATTCATCTTTGGGGCATGCCCGATTAAGATTGGTATAGTCAACACACATATGCCATTTTCCGTTATTCTTTTTAACAAGTACAACATTTGACAGCCAGGTTGAATACCAGGAATTAGAAATAAAATTTGCCTCTAGGAGGTCTTTTACAGCTTTTTCAGCAGCCTCTGTTTTCTCGGGGGACTGCCTACGCCTACGTTGTACTTTGCCCTAGCGGCTAGATCGATGGCCAAGTGGTGATAGGCGACCTCGGGGTCGAGTTTGGGCATCTCCGCGGTGCTCCTCGCAAATAAATATGCGCTTTCCCTCATACAAGCCTTGATCTGCTTCCTCGCCAGGTCGGGGAGTCCAGTGCCGATCTTTACCCCTTTGTGTGGGTCTTCACCGAGAGGGACGAGCTCAAAGTCTCCATTTGGAATTGGTCAGAGGAGTCCCTTCTCGCCGTTGGGTGCTTCATCTTGGTCGAAGTGGGTGTCCAAAGAAATTGAGTCGACCTTTGGAGGAGCTCTATGTTCATCCGCCTTGACAGGCTATGGCTCTGGTCATGCTATTGCGGCTCTCTTTGCGGGTCATGCTCCAGTGTCGACCGTACTCTTTCCATTTGATGCTGCGTTGAAGCATCTTCAGGCAGCTGCTAGGTTTCCCTGGACGGTGGCGACGGGTCCCCTCCTTGTATAGAACTTCATCTTCAGATGGAAGGTGGAGGGAACAACGATCAACTCTACTGGTGTTGGTCTCCCCAAGATACAATTGTAGAGAGACGGGAAATCGATGACTAGAAAGAGCACCTTGACTTTCCTGGTGGCTGTGTCCTAGCTGAAGGTGACCAAGAGCTCCATGTGCCCCCAAGGCTTGGAGGTCGAGCCATTGAAGCCTTGCAGGTTGGACCCCATGTATGGTAAGAGGTGGGTGTTGTCGAGCTGTAGGGTTCAGAAGAGTTGTCTGTACATCACGTTGACAGAACTCCCTTCGTCGATAAAAAAGTGATGAACGTCAAAGTTAGCCATTCTCGCCCTAACCAGAAGATGGATGGCTAAGTTTGGGGCCCCTCTGGGCAGTTCTTCAAGGTAGAAGGTTATCGGATCCGATCTACCCTTAACCCTCTCAAAAGTCACCATTTATGGAGAGGCTGCATCGACAAGCTCGTCCAGCTTCTTCTTTGCAGAGTTTATGGTTATATAGTTGAATCCCTAACCATTTATGACCATGGCGGAGGGGAACCTTTCCCACCTACTGTGCATGGTCATAGGATCTTCGGTATCTTCGGGGACATAGAAGTCCTCTGGTCTTGTAACAAAGAATGTTGTCTGGATGGGGACCGTCTCGTCTGATGGTCGGGCATCCTCCTCAATCTCCTTCGTGTCGCGAGCATCTCGACGAGGGGCGTCGCCGCACCGATATTGCCCGAGTCTTCACCCTTTGACGAGGATCTCAATAGCATCTTTGAGATAGACACAATCTTCAGTCAGGTTTCCATGACTTTGATGATATTGGCAGTATTTGCTCTAATCAGTCCCAGGCTTGGCTGGAGCGGAGCGAGGATGCTTGACGCCACCGTCCTTGAAATCAGTGTTAGCACACTCCACCAAGATGTGCTTGCGGGAAGCTGTCAGTGGAGTGTACTCAGTAAACCGCCCGAGGGTCCTCTTTGCTTGCTAGGATCTCAAGGTTTGTCATCCCTCCTCTTCTCGCTAGTTCGCCGAGGAGGACCTAAATCTTGTTGTCGCGGATTGCTGGTTGATCCACGATTCCTGGGGTCCCAGGCTCTGCTGGCCGCTTCCCTTTCCTCATAGTTCATGTAGGCTCTAGCCTTCTCAAGGAGAGCTTCGAATGTTCACAGTGGTTCGATGCCAACAACTTTTCTGAACTCCGTGCCCGGGAGGAGGCCCCTCTCGAGCAGGTATCTCTTTATATGATCGGTGCAAGGGACCTAAATGGCCTCGTGGTTGAACCGATCAATAAACTCCCGGAGGGTCTCATCGTGTGTTTGGACGATCGCCTCGAGGGCCGCTTCAGTCTTTGGGTGTCGACATGAAGCAGTGAACAAGCTGATGAACTTGTTTTTTAAATTCCTCCAGGAGGTAATTGACCCCGGGGCGAGGCTCTTGTACCAATCCATCGCGACCTTTCTCAAGGTCAAGGGGAACAACCTACATTTGATTGGTCCCTCGACATTATGGTAATGTAGCATTGCCTCAAACCCGTCGATGTGGTCGACTGGGGTTAGCGATGCCGTCATACTCCTTCAGATGAGGAGGTTTCTCCATATCCGGGGGGATGGGTGCCTCCATAATAGCTTGTGAGAAGGGACGGTGGGGGCCGTCCTTGTCACTTGTGTCTGGCGAGCTAGAAGGAGATCAATTGTAGTGGCGGCTTTAATGGTGACCGTGGCCACACGAAGGATTCCTCAGGAAGTGTGGTCGTTGGTCATTCTCCCTGTTCCTGTCTTCAGGGGATCTTTTCTCTTAACGCGAGGGGATGTGATCGCGTCTCCCGTATCTACGGGCTGGTACCTCTCCAACATGGGGCGTTACCCGATTGGTTGGGGAGAGGGGCTTCGAGAGGCATCCCGCCTACTATGTCTTCTGAGGGTTCTCCGAGAATCTTTTGAGTACCCTTAATCTCTCCCATTGGGAAAATATCAAGAAGTTTGTTTGGTTTATTGTCGCGAACAATGCCCTTGTCGTGGCATCAACACCCGTGGGAACATGGACCTCCTAGAACGCGGGTGGCTGGTGTTCCTGGAGAGGATGACGATCGTCTTTGAGCCGTTAGGACAATGACGACGAAGAGGCAGTCAACCAATCTCTGTATTCTGAGGGGCCAGGCATATCACCAGCGTGGACGTTGTTATTATCGGCATTGAGGCTAGTGGGACCGATGTTGTTGGATTCAGTGTTAGGGTCGGCAACATTGTTGTTGACGTCAGCGGCGTTGTTGTTTTCTGCCATGTGATCTACCATGATATTCAGAAAGTAGTTGAATTAGATTTTGTCTCGTGTGAATGGAAGATGGGGAAACAAGTTTCCCACAGATGACGCCACTAATCGTACCTGACCAGAATGGACCGTCACAGCTTGCTCTGAGCAGAATTTGAGAGTAAGGTGGGGGGGGGGGGTACCTGCACGACACTCCGATGCCAAAGTAAGTTTCAGAATGAGCAAGCAAGTATGAGAGTAAGAAATGTTCAATACCTGACCCTCTCGAAAGAGAGGGTATTTATAGTCCCTAGCACTGGGCCAAGGTTTCTTCATTGGGCTGGTCCAGTAGGCCCTACGTGGAGACTTCCAGGTCCTACATGAGTAGTGGGGACCCGCACGTGGTTCCCCACCTGGATGACTTCCTCCTCTAGATCAGGAGGATGTGGATGCGGTCTTTCCAGGGCCACGAAGACTCCGTGATATTCAGAGACGTCACAGTCAGCCCTACGAGGAGGATGCCCGCGAGGTGCCCCTGTTCGTCGTGGAAGTCACGGATGCTCCCTGCCAGACGCGAGTTCATGCAAGGACGCCAGTCTTGGTCGGTAAGGGAATCAGATGCTGACCTCGAGGTCCCACTGGTCGGCGGTGACCTTCCCCAGATTGAGTAGATCCATCCCCGTATGGTGAGGTTGCCTCCTTGTGGGGGCGTGGAAGTTGCCTCCTCGAGGTCAGAACTGGCCAATATATCCTGACCGATATAACTAGGTTGGACCTCACATAGAGTTGGGCCAAGGGCAGGACCAGTCCAGAACATTGCCTATGTCTCTTTTTTATCATCATATAGACATTATCTGGGTTGGTCGACAATTGTCTGTTGATGAGCATTTGGCATGCCTTAAGTTTCATCGAACGATGAATAATATCGAACTCCCTGTGTTCCACTTTCAAGCCTCCTTTGTTACTACTAAATAATTTTACTAATGGTGGTATGAATTCCATAAGAGATATTTCTCCACACCCCTCTTCCTACAGAAATTGGACGAAGCTTTCGATGCCTTTGAGAATACTTAAACAATAGCAATACCAGTACCAAAAATTAAGACTGATAGAGTTTTGCGATTATCCTTCACATTTGTCGAAAAGATTATGCAAAAACGGTAATTCCTGGTTCTTTCAGTTTTCTTAGGGATACTTACGTGCATTTGCTCTTTAGGCTTACTCATATACCTTTAAACTCCTTTGTTGCCTTCCAGAAACGACTTTCGACTTATGAGTCTGCCTATCTCAATTCGACCAAGAGAGCAAAGGTTTCAACCACCTCTCGACCTCAGGTATGATATTTCCCTTCCTTCGATAAGTTATTGTCGACTTTCTTCTGACTTCCTTGGTTCTTAGGTTTATGAAGAAACACCCCAGCTTTCAATTGACAAAGAAAACTATACCGATAGTGGGAAAACTCATATTTTTCCTTCCTTCAGGGCTCCCACCCCTATTAAACCCAAAGGTACTAAAAAAGGAAGAAATATTATCCTAAAAAATTTGACCCCAAAAACCCCTCTTTCGACAACTACCAAATATGGTGTTTCAACTACCAAGACCTATGGCGCGAAAACTTCCAAACATTAGTTTGACGACCAAGAAGAAACTTCTCCCCCTCGAGAATTATCTCCCGTCAGTTCACCTCAGACATAAAAAATCATTCTGATCTCAACTGAGGTTTTTGTCCTCTCTTATTTCTTTTCCTATATTGAATTCTCATGCTAATTTGAATTTAATTTACCCAGGCACCAGTTCATGTTGCAGTCGCCGACTCCGATAACTCAACAAAAACCCACCCCATTGGTGATAATAATGCTCCTGAGCATTATGCTGAGGCTTCTTCTTCATTGAGCCCTAAGATTCAAGATGGCGTTGCAGAGATCTCGACTGAAATGGCTCATTCACCAAATCATCTTGATGACACCCATGATGCCGAGAGCTAGGAGCCCCAACACACTGATGCAGTTAAGATTCCTATTGTTAAGGAGATTTTGAACCGACATGCTTCATTTGATGAAGGATCAATAAGTCAGGCCCATGCAGACAATATTCTTGAGGATACCAACTCCAACAACTCTCTTAGCCAAGAAGAAATCCTGGCCATGAAGCAAAATAATCCAGCTGAGACTCTTAGGAGATTGCAAAAACTTTGACAGGTCTCAATTGGTTCTCATACTTCTGTCTCGATGGATGTTCTTACTTCAGAATGGGATACAACTGTGAGCCTCAAGCTGCAACAACTTTGAACCTACTTATTTGAGGCTAAGTTTCTTGAAGTGGTTGCAGAAGAAGCTGCATTAGGAGCAGACATGCTTAAATTACTCGACGATATTTCCCAACAAAACATTCCTGAGTCACTGGCTCAATATCTTATTGAGTTCAAAGCCCTCTTCTACCAACCCTTCAAAGATATCACGCTCCACCGATAGATTGACCTTCAACTTAAGGCGAAGTCTGATGACATGAAGGGCAAATGGGAACTGAGTGAAGCTTGTGAGAGAAAACTTAATGAGTTTGAGGCTAAAACTCTAGAGCATGTGGACTAGCATCTTTCTTTTTATCAACATATTACAACCAAACTAGTGCCAATAACCGAGCTTACGAAGAAAATATACGAAGTCGAATGGCATAAAAACTCATTGACTCGATTGGTGGCCTTCCTAGCCAAGATACCATTGCCCAAGAGACTCTCAAGGGGATCGCTCATGGCGAGAATGCCCTCAAATCTAAGGGAGAAATCGACCAATTGAAGATAAATAACACATATTGACAACGGGATTTCCCTAGAGATAATTCGCTTTGAAGATTTCAAGTCTCAGTTCCCCGCTTAATTACCATCGTCTGTTATCTTTTGTCAATGCTAGCCCTCGCTTTTGGACTTATTGTAATCCCTTTGAACTGATGGTTACCATCTTGGTTTTCTTCCATTTTGGTTACCAATATCTATACAATATGCTTTTATTCTACTGCAATTTGAATCTCTTGAACCATATGTTTATATTTTTTCAAATATTTCTGTAGCGGTAGAAATGTTTAAGACTAAGCCATTGGATTAACTAGACTTGTACAAATCAAAATAAAAATCGCCACCGCGCTTTATTGTTTCCAAAGGAATGGGAAAAAAGCGAATAACCCAAAAAGAGGGGGAAATATTCTTGGTAAGGTGGTTGGTTATACAAAGGGAATGTATTATCACCCTAAACATCTACGGTACTCCGCAGGAACCTCTTTGAAAAATATGTATATTTTGGCTATAAAATGTTGTATAAAAAATAGATGGTGGAGGTGAGAAAAGAAGTATTTTTTATGATTTTTTGCACCCGCCGCGGTTGCAAACCTTTAGTGCCTACGTACCACCTTTCATGCAATAGGGGATCAGGGTACACGTAGTTCACCTTTAAAAATCTTAAAACACAAGTGTGTTGGTTAATTTTATGAGATAAGACATCATCGTCATTGTCCGTGTGGAAAACATACTTACTACCCACAATTATGAGAAAGGAGAATTTGCGTCATCTCAACGTAGAGGATATGGCTTGGATTTTAAAATCAACAACGCCTCACTCAACATACAAGTGGAAAATATCCCACTTCACTACATATTGTATAAGTATAATTGTTTACATCACTATAAGGATTGACAAGAGTCTAATCTTTTGAGAAAAGTTTAAAGTAATAGCCAAAGTGGGAAAATGGTTTGAAATTAGATTAATTGACTTTTAGTCTTCTCACAAAAAATGTCAAGGTATTATTAAATTGATTGAAGTTTATTTATGAAAAGGTTTTGAAAATGCCTGGACCTAGGTCCAAGTTTATTATGAAAGTGGTTCAAGTTTAAAAAAAACAAGAAGAGCTTTCAAAAGGATGGAGAAGATTTTTGAAATTAAAGAAGATGAGAGGAGAAGAAGAAACTATCCTAAAGCATAAGGTAAAAGCTAAGGAGAAGAACCATCTAACCAACAAGAAGCCAATACTTGACATTACGAGTCAAGATAGAATTCCCATTCTTTGGATTGAAACCAAGCAAGCAAATATACTAGACCTCTTGAGAGAACTAAACTTTAAGTGTATTAATTCTTCACAAAAATTGGACAGAGTAACGGCTGTATACGGGTGAATTCCAGATTACGAATAAAGTATGTAATCACAATAACCTGCATATAAAACAAACAAACAATCCAATGTATTGAGTTAAACCTCAAGAACTCCAGACAAAATATCAATTAAGGTCACAAGATCTCCAACATAGGCCAAGGTTTCTATTCCTAAGTCCAAGAAGTCCAATACTCCATAATGCCAAGGATAGTAACCAAATAGTCCAAGTATCATTAAAGTTTTTTATGGTTTATGTTGATTATTAAATATCTTCAAAAATAAAATAAAAGCTCAAGTGATCAAAGATGAAAATAATATGAAATGTAAATGCTAAAGTAAATAGTACATAAAGTAAAAGCATAAAAATAAAAGCATAAAGTAAAAGTCAATTGTTAAGAATTAATGGTTAGTTGGATGACCATATTGAAACTTGCATTTGGAACTCATTAGAGGATTGGTAGAACCAAATCCTCTCAACAACAAGTTGAATTTGCTTTTTGTCAAGTATATCATCCATTTAAGAATTCTCAAGGCAACATTTAATGATCAACGATGTTTAAGTGATCCGCGTTGACCAAGATTTATGAAGATCCATTAGAGGATTGGTAGAACCAAAGCCTCCACACAATGAATCTCAAGATTATTGGATCAAAGGGATCAAATTAATATACTTGGGCTTGCAAACATAGGTTTGGGCCACGAATGATCATTTATTCGAATCGGGACAAAATTTAGTGCTATGTTAAGCAATCGTAAGTGGACTTATGTAGAAGTCACACCTATTTTGGGGCCGGTCAATAGCAATCTATGTATTTCATGTTTGGATAAATGATATATAGATCATTATACCATAACATGTAATACAATAAGAAAAGGGGGATAAGATGAAGAGGGAAGGGATTAGAGTTTCAAATATCATCAACATCATTCGTCCATTTTAATGGATTTGGTTTATCAACATATCAACACCCAAGACCCAATGATGTTGAATAATTTGTCTCAATATATTCTCCAAGTTAGTACCACATGCTATTTCAAGAATCAAACAAGAATCATGTACAAAAGTTTTCAATTACAAGCATTAATCAAAGGTAAAACCCAAAATGCAATCTTAAGTCAAAAATAGTTTTAAAATATGAAAGTGACTTTAAAAATTATGAAATTAAAACCCTAAATTCCTAAATTCCCATAGAAGTCAGAAATAAAATTTGGAGTCCCTGGATTGAGGTGTAAATTTGCTTTAGAAATGCAAACTTGGAAACTAGAAAGTTTAAGCCTTAAACTAGATGGTTTTGGAAAATAATTTGTGAAAAAAATATGAAATCACATTGTAAAATTCCAGAAAAATGATTTTTATGGCCTCAATATATTCAAGCATTCCAAAAAATTTCATCCCTGATTTTATAGGTATAGGAAGTCAGAAATTTGAATCCATTAATGTGCATGATCAAGCAAAAACCCTAAAAAAAGGAAACTAAGTTATAAAATTAATCAATTAGATCCAAAGGCCAAATAAACTTGATGTAAAATAACCTAAATGTCAAGAAAATTAAAAGGATCAGAAAGTATATTTTTCTTGAGTTTTATCTCAAAAGGAAAAATGATATAGAAATTATTTAAACAATTCATTAAAAAAACAAGGAAAAGATGAATATGTTCAATTAAGTGATTTAATTTGTAATCCAATTTTTTTATAAAATAGGACAAAAAATATTTTCATGTAATAAACTTAGAGAGGAGTCCAAAAATATTTTTTATGGATTTTTTTTACTTAATAGAAATAGTAAAGTAAAATTCAAGATTTAAAAGAAATATTAAAACCCTAATTATTCACATGATTTTTTTAATCAAGAAAAAAGATAAAAAATGAAATAAAAATAAAAATATGAAAATATACTGAAAAAGGAGTTTAAAATATTTTTTTTATAATTTTTAAAATGAAAGAAATATTAAAATAAAATTTGAGAAAACAAAAGAAAAATTAATATATAAAGCCTTTTACACCTTTTTTTGCCAAAATGCACTGTAAAAGATAAATGCATCCATGTTCAATCAGGCAGGGACACGTCATCGTCCCTACCACCATGCCAAAACCCAAAACGCGTGGAAAAATAGTTTTCAGCAAGGCAACTTCCAGCTTCAATTTCTCTCTTATTTCTCAACCATTTGAGATGATTCAAAAAGCAAACACGATCACCAAACTTCTAAGAACATGACACATCTTTTAGATTTTAAAAACAAGGCAGGATCAAAGAGAAATTGGAGCTCAAAGTCACTGAAAACGAATTTGAGCATGATTTGCAGAAAACTTCAAAACATCAATGGAGCTCGAATCAAACCAGTTAAATACATCAGACGTATTGTCTGGCCAACTAATAATATGTATACAAGATTTCAAGAAATGATTTAAGCTGTCAAACAAGAAATTCGGAACTAAATTTTACCTCTTCAAGTGAAAAATAAATTCACTATTGTCTGGATCTAATGATGAGAAATCCAAAGCAACTTGCTTCTTTTGCTCCAATTATGAGGAAATGAAAGACATATGAGAGCTGGAACAAGAATGGAGGCAGCTTCGAAGAAAAGAAAATCCAACAATGGAGGTTAAGCTTGTTTTGAGAGAGAGAAAGAAAAGTGTGTTACTGACTTTGTGAGGAAGAGAGAAAGAGAGAGAATGCTTGCTACTGACTTCGCCCATTTTGAATGTTGAATGCCTTGCTTTTTATAGAGGGAAGAATGAGAGAGTGAGGAAAATTAGAAGTGAGAGATAATGAGAGTGAGGTGAGCATGTTGTGTTTTATGTTGTTTTGGAATGAGAAGCATGCGTTTTGAACAACAAATGAAGGGTGGGAAATGAGTAAGAAAAGCGTGAGTGATGACCTGGCAGGCTGGAACTTAGTTGGCATGAAATTTTCATGCATTTCCATGCATTTTTTTCTATTCCATGAGAACATCTTTATCTCCTTATATCTCCTTCCATAGTGCATGAATCGTGACAAGGTTTGAATAAAAAATGGAGAAGACACTTCATACTCCAACTTTCATGTTCCAAAATTTTCAAAATGAAGCTTGGATCAATGAGATATTTGGATATGAACGTGTGCTTACAAAATGCTTGATAAAATGCCAGGCCTGACTGGGCAAAACATTTAAGCTTGCATGATGCCTTCTTCTTTCAATTATATCTCAAAATTTATGGAGAATTTGGAGAAACTTTCTGAAGCAAAATTGCTTCTCACATTTAGGGCTTCAACTTTTATGTTGGACATTTCTTAAAATAATGAATATTTCACATAGAAAAGTATTGATGAATGCGCGCCCACAACATGTTTGATGAAATGACCGCCTAGCACGCGTGACTTGCCTTGTGCTGGGCAAAAATTCAGTTTTCAACTCAAAATCCTAATCATCATATCTTTCTCTACAGTTAACCATTTGAGATGATTCTTGAATGAAAAATGAAGATAAAACTTCAATATATAACTTTCATGTTGCCAACTTTTTGATTTGAGTCCAAATGGTCATTCAAAAATGGACATGAAGAAGTCAAATTTTTGCATTTTTAACCAAAATTTCACTAAGTGTCAAAATCTTCCAAGCTTCATAACTTTTTTTCTTTTAATTTTTTGGACTTATGGCCACTCCTAAAAAGTTGTAGAATTTTTCATCCTCTTTCTAGGCATATGAAGTTTGCATATTTTCAATAAAAATTGAGAAAGTTATAGCCAGTCAAAATTTAGCCCTATGGATACTTAGAAAAATTTCAAAATTTCAAATAACTTCCTTGACAAGTTATCTCCAATTCACACTTCCTCTTGATATTTTTGCACTATTGACCATGAAATATGAGAATAGGTATATTGAATTGATGGTTGACCAAAAGTCCAATTGGTCAACAACTGATTTTAACTGTCTTCTGATAAAATGACCATTTTACCCCCTTTTCATCAATTGAACCCTTTCAAGCCAAAGTTGATGATAAAACTTCCAATGATATATGATCATGACTATGTAGAGAAGTATGGGATCAATAATTTCCCAAAAATCCAGATATCTCTTGATTAAACTCCAAACCCTAGTTTTGATCATCTGTGTTAGGAGATGGTGAGATGATTGCAACTGTGCCATGACCTACAAGATGATATTCCAAGAGACAAAATATACATGTTTTTAGGTTAGTTAGAAGCATACAAGTACAAGATATATAACTAAAAGTGCTTCAAGGTGCTTGGTGATTCCATAGGCAAACCCTAAGACAGGATGCAATAGAAGATAAACCCCAAACCCTAATTTGTGATCTGATTGCATTGTGATGGTATGAGATGATAGAGGAATCTTAGGGAAATAATTGGGGTACAACAATTTCCTATTTACTTTAAGTATTCGTTGGTCGAAACCTATCTCATCGATTTTGTAAGCATTATTCGTAAATGTTTTTGTAATTTGGAATGGTCACTCCCAATTTGGTGACCATTTCCCCAATGTTCGATCTCGTCGATCCATAGGGAAAATTAATTTCCAAACATATTCACCTATTAAGATCATCTTGGTTTTTACCTTCTTATTATATGCTCTGGCGACTCGCTCCTTTTGTCGAATGAGCACATCCAACGCAACCAACCTCTCTCGTCCAAATCTACTGTTTCGTCGAGCATCACACTCCAATATTGTTCTGATGAAATTTCATTCAGGCGTTGTAGCCTTACTGACTGCAAATGCATCTCAACTGGCAAAACAACATTGTGCTCAAATACTAGACAAAAAGGCGTTGAATATGTTGCCTCCTTATGGGATGTTCGATAAGCCCATAGTATTTGATCCAATGTTTTGTTCCAATTATTAGGTTTCCTAGAAACATGTTTCTTAATCAACCAAATTATCACCTTGTTAGCAGCCTAGACTTGACCATTAGCCCGAGCATAATAAGGCGTTGAGGTCATCAATTTAAATCCTATTTCAGACACAAATTCTTGTATCTTTCGACCATTAAACACGGACCCTTGGTCTATAGTTATAGTCTCAGGAATCCAAAACCTATAGATTATTAGTTTCTGGATGAGTTCAATCACCGCATCTTGATCCACACTAACTAAAGGCATGGCTTCTATCCATATGGTAAAATAATCTATTCCCACCAGGATAAACCACTGTTGTTTCGACGACGTAAGTCAAATTTCTCCTATAATTTCCAAATACCATCCTATAAAGGGCCATGGTTTAATAATTGCATGCAATTTACTTGCTGGAACATGTTGAATACCTGCATGCTTTTGGCACTCTTGAAAGTATTTGGAGAAATCAATGTAGTCTTTCAACATGCTTGACCAATACACATCTTATTGAAATAACAACCATTTCATTTTATGGCCATCTTGGTGAGAGCCACAAGTTCCACTGTTGACTTCTGACACTGCCACATATGCTTGAACTTCTCCAAGGCATTTAAGCAACACACCCTTAGGAGTTTTCTTGAACAACTCATTACCCATCCGAATGTAGCTTAATGCCCTGTATTTTATCTTCTTGTCAGTATTTCCGACTATATTCTCTAGATAACCTATAATTGGCTTTCACCAGTCTGTATCTAGCGAATTGTCAATGGAAAAAATTTCAAAAATTTCATCCTCATGGTCTACCCCCAAGCTTTTGGCGTTAACAAATTTTAGGGAAATGTTGAGATAACTTTCTCCCTTACTTCAACAAACTCTCTCAGCTTATTCGTTGACACTTTATACCCAGACACAATTTGGGTTAAATCATTAGCTTCCTGATTCTCTATACTGGGTACGTGTGTGATGCTCACTACTACCAAGTCTTCCAATAACCGACTCACAATCACAAAGTATATCATTAGATGCTCTTTGATACACTTGTACTCTCGTGTGATTTGTTTGATCACCAACTCAGTGTTAGACAACAAAAACAATATCTAGAGGGGGGGCGGGGGGGGTGCATAAATACCCCTATTAAAAATATCCAAATAAAATATGGTTTTGAAAAAGTTTTATCAAAGCACGATGCAAAAGCTTTTTCAAATTGTCATTTATACGAACGTTATTAGGAAGCTCAGATATGCAAATCGTAAATAAGAAATAATATGGAATGAGAATGATAATGTGAATTAATAACCTTGAATCACTTTTCAACTTATTTACCGTTTAATCAATTTTACTTAGCAAGGCTATTTCCAATGGTAATATTAAAAGAACCAATTAAGTCAATTTATCAAACACTTGGTGTGCAAGTGAATTTTCAAAGTGATTATAAGCTATATCAACACTTGAATTAAAGATCAAAATTGATTAGGAAAATTTTTACAATTCAAATATAACGCAATGCTATTTGATAAATCGAACAATGAGTATCAAAGAAAGTAAAAGCAAAAAACAAAAGAGACACGAGGAATTTGTATTGATGGTTCCCCATTGTCGTC
Source organism: Vicia faba (assembly GCA_948472305.1). Classification (NCBI taxonomy): domain Eukaryota; kingdom Viridiplantae; phylum Streptophyta; class Magnoliopsida; order Fabales; family Fabaceae; genus Vicia; species Vicia faba. Next base: position 71,282,669 of record OX451736.1, on the reverse strand, counting down.
CTCGTGTGTGGGTACGTCTGTGTCTAATTTCATTGGAATTAGGATAATTCTTACTATGCAAAAATGTTGATATAAGAGAAGTGTTCAAGAGTAACTCCACAAACCCTAAGCTTGTTGTTGATTCAACCCCTTCTCTTTCCTTGATATTGAGAGAGACCAAGAACACAAAAGATGAAAAATGACAATTTGGATCTTGCTACTCCTTTGTGTTCTTTATCTTCAAAGCTTTCGTGCAAGGTCAATCTCAAACTATTGCAACACAAGACTTCGATTCTATCTGGTACTCCAAGTTACTTCATTGCAAATATTTCAAATACTCCAAGGTTCCTTGCAAAGATTTTAAGCACTCCAAGCTTGTTCATTTTACCGCAATTACCTCTCGAACGTCTTGCAAAAAAACCCCCAAATCAACCAATGATCTTGGAGGATAATCCCTAGATTTTTCCTGGATGAAAACCCATACAAAACTCCACCCAATACACAATTGGACACTATAAATCCTCGCTTAGATGGCACCCCAACGGAACATTGTTACAATGTAATGTCACTGTGTATGCATAGATTGGAGGTTGAAGATGAAGAGAGAAATATGCTAATTTTATGATTTTCAACAAGTTGGAATGATGCATGAAAGAGTATTTATAGTTTTGGAACTTTAGGGCAAAGAGGGATAAATTCAGAATAAAAGAGTTTAAAAAATTGACCAACTAAAATAGTATGTGTCGACCTAAGAGTCGTATGTGTCGAAACATACGTGATTTTTGGACAGAATGTGTCGACCTATAAAGGCCCATGTGTCGATCGGAAAGTTACAGAAGCTACAAGCTTTAAAACGATAGTAAATGTGTCGACCTAAAAGATGGATGTGTCGACACATAAAATAATAATTTTTGCATTTTCAGAAATGCTTCAGTATCTGTCAACCTGAAATGATGCATGTGTCGACCTGAGACTTACATAAGCTACAGGTTTTAAAAATGCATTACATGTGTCGACCGAAAATATGGATGTGTCGACACATGCAGTAAAAACATGCAGAAAACTATTTTTAATGACTTGGATCAACTTTGAAATATTTTCTAATGATTCCTAAGACCTCTAGTGCAGAGGAGTGTCACAAGATATACAAATACCATCCAATACTTAGAGGTGCATGTTTTTCTTAGTTTTGACATCATTCAAAACATTTGCCGACGAAGTTTGTACTCACATGCTCCCCCTTTTTGATAATGGCAAAACTTGTGACGATGCATTCCTTGTATTTGTTAGGATGCCCTTGACTTTTTGCTTCCCTACTTTAACTCTCATATGCTTCTCCCCCTTTGACAATATCAAAAAGAAATACAACAAACCGTGAGAAGTAACATAGTTCCATAATAATACCAATACAACAATCAAAGGCTATTTTGCATAGAAGAGTAACAAACATATATCCCCACACACACACACACACACATATATATATATATATATATATATATATATATATATATATATATATATATATATATATATATATATATATATATATATATATATATATATATATATATATATATATATATATATATATATATATATATATATATATATATATATATATATATATATATATATATATATATATATATATATATATATGTGTGTGTGTGTGTGTGTGTGTGTGTGTGTGTGTGTGTGTGTGTGTGTGTGTGTGTGTGTGTGTGTGTGTGTGTGTGTGTGTGTGTGTGTGTGTGTGATGATGCACAATTTTAAATAACAAGCAAGCAACATTACAACAAATGTAATGAATTGCATAAGGATAAATAAGCAAGATATGAAAATATTTTCAAGTTATTTTCGTAGCATCACGAACAAGTAACACTTCATAATGGAACTCTCGACGCTGCACACCCATATGCCTAGCATAGAAACACGAATATGTTGCTACTAAAACTAAAAAGAAGACGGTATATATGTCATGTAAGCAAAAAAAAACAAGAAACATATATTGAAAATATTGCATACCAATAATTCAATCACAAGTGCAAAATAAAATAAAAAATCACATGTTCGCATGATAATAATAGACTTATAAAAATGTGAAAAAATTAATACATGAAGTCATTATAAGCGTATGGATTAAGAACACACAATGGTTATTAATAATTTTTTTTTGGAAATGAATATTCGTGGTTTTCATCATTTGAGAAAATATCAAGCATTTTTGAAAGTATCTAGTAACATATATCAAGGAAAATCTTACTTTCAAGGAGAAATTGAAGCGATATTACCTCACTCTTGATTAAGGTCGAAGTTGCAATCACATGATGTAAAGAACTCAATTACAAGATTTGAGTGAAATTATAGAGTGCATGCAATATGATAGGATTATGCAACATTTGAGATATCAATTATCCCCAATTCCCCACGTATGTTGACAAAAGGTTCCGTTGCAAGTGGTTTAGTGAAAATATTGGCAAGTTGATTTTTAGTATCAACAAGCTCAAACATAACATCCCCTTTTTCAACATGGTCACGAAGAAAGTGGTGGCGTATCTCAATACGTATAGTGCGTGAATCTAATACATGATTTTTGGTTAGATTAATAGCAATATTATTGTCACACATGATAGTATTTCGTGAGAGTTTAATATAAAAGTAAAGTATTTGTTATTTAAGCCACAAAATTTGGGCACAACAACTGCTGGTTGCCATGTATTCCGCCTCGGTCGTTGACAAAGCGATGTAAACTTGCTTCTTGCTATGCCAACTTATCAAGGATTTTGAAAACATGTGACATGTTCCACTACTACTTTTCCTATCCAATTTGCAACCGGAAAAATCAGAATCAGAGTAACCAATCAAGATGAAATCATTTCCCTTGGAATACCATAGTCCAAACTTAGATGTGCCAACGAGGTATCTAAGAATGCGCTTAAAAGCTTTTAAATGTGATTCCTTAGGAGCCAATTGATATCTTGCACACATACAAACACTAAACATAATATTTGGCCTATATGTAGTAATATAAAGAAGAGATACAATCATACCTCTATACCTTTTTACCTCAACATCCTTACCCTTTTAATCTTTATCAAAGTTGCCATTTGTTACCATAGGTGTGTCAATTTCGTTACCACTGTCCATCCCGAATTTTTTTGAGTAATTTGAGACAATACTTTGTTTGACACACAAATGTTCCTTCATCAAGTTGCTTAATTTGTAGTTCAAGGAAGTAGTTTAATTCTGCCATTAGACTCATTTCAAACTCTCTCTGCATAAGCTTAGAGAACTCCTTAACAAGATGCATATTAGTTGATCCAAAAATGATATCATTAACATAAATTTGAACTAGTAAAATATGCTTTCCTTGACGCCTAATAAAGAGTGTGGTGTCTACATTTACCCTAGAGTAATCTTGTTTAAGCAAAAATTTACTAAGTCAGCCATACCATGCTCTAGGGGCTAGTTTAAGACCATACAATGCACGTTTTAACTTAAACACATGATTAGGAAACTCATAATTTTCAAAATCAGGAGGTTGAGAAACATACACTTCTTCACTTATGTATCCGTTAAGGAACACTTTATGTCCATTTGATATAGTTTGAAATTCTTAGAACATGTGAATGCTAATAAAATGCATATAGCCTCAAGTCGGGCAACGAGAGCATAAGTCTCCTCATAGTCAATACCTTCCTCTTGGTTATACCATTGAGCCATAAGACGTGCCTTATTTCTTGTTATCACACCATGTTCATTAAGCTTATTTATAAATACCCATCGAGTTCCTATGATTTGATGATTTTGTGGACGAGGAACTAGGTCCCAAACATCGTTTCTTTTAAATTGATTTAATTCTTCTTGCATGGCCATAAGCCAATTCTCATCAAGTAAGGCATCCTTAGCATTTTTAGGTTCAACTTGTGATACATATGCATGATGATAACAAAAATTACTTATTTTTGGATGAGTCATTACCCCTTTGGTGATATCACCAATAACGTTTTCGATTGGGTGATCCATGGAGGTTCTCCACTCTAATTGAAGACCATCATTTTCTTCACGACTTTCATCAATTTTCTTTTCTAGGTTGTCATATTCATCCTTCTCAACATCTACTGGGTTAGGTTGATCAACTCCTTTATTGGTATCTTTGAGTATGTCTTCTGTAGATGCACCTATACCATGAAAAGAACTACCTTTCCAAACACTATTTGGGGAGGTCTCATCAAAAGTAACATGGACGGACTCCTAAAAAATAACTAATCTTTTGTTATAAAATCTATATGCTTTACTAGATAGATATTATCTAAGAAAGATACCTTCATCCGCTTTCGCGTCAAATTTTCCAAGATTATCTTTTCCATCATTTAAAATAAAACATTTACATCCAAAGACATGAAGATGAGATAAATTTGGTTTTCTACCTTTCAAAATTTCATATGGAGTTTTATTAAGAATGAGACAAATAAGTATCCTATTCAAGTGCTAATAGCATCATCCCTAAAATATTTTGGTAGACCATAATCATGGAGCATTGTTCTTGCCAACTCCGCTAGAACAAAAATTTTACGTTCCACAAAAACATTTTGTTGTGGAGTTCTAGGAGATGAAAAGTTATATTTAATTCCAAACTTATCACAATATTATTCAAAGAAGTGATTTTCAAATTCACCTCCATGATCACTTCGGATGGAAACAATTTTTGAATTTAATTTGTTTTGAGATAACTTGGCAAAACGTGTGAAAGCCGAGAATGTTTCATCTTTGCTACGTAAGTGTGATACAGTGGGAGAACTAACCTGGGTGTTTTGAGTTTGATCGCAAATGTTGCGGTTAGAAAGAGTCGCCACCGACTTTTCATTTATCCAAAAGGTAACGTGAAAAAGCACAAGAAAGACCTTTGAGATTATTTCTTGAGTTCGGGGGGTAGATTATGAAAAGGGAAGGTATTAGCACCCTTTTCATCCATGTTTTTTCCATGGGCTCTTAGTTACTTGCTAGATCACTTGCTTTTGTTTGAAATTGTGCTTTGTGTGGTTTTTAAAGTATTTTGTAAAGAGGCCATTGTTTAGGAAAACTTTGTAATGATTCTCGTTCGTAAGAATGTATACAAAGATGTTGATCTTTTGAAAATATTTTCAATTTTGTAAGATGTTTTGAAAGTGCAGGTGTTTGTTTTGAAAATAACAAGGATGTTTTGTTTTGAAACTGAGCAAGTAACTAGGGGCATCCTACCTATTCAAAAGTCTTTCTTGTTCATTTCCTTTTCCTTTGACATTGTTATCTTACCATTGATTTGGTAAGTAACCCTATCTTTGGATATAAAAGGGACGGGCGTGGGTCATCGTATGACCATGATTAGCAATGTGGCAAGGTATCTTAGCATTCTCTTTTAGGGACTAGGATCATTTGAAAGGCAACATATATATAGCGTCATCGAGGGACTATAATCTTATATTTTGCTTGTTTTTGCTAAGATACCTCACATGCATAATATGACCATTTTTATAAGGCAACCAAGTGGATTTTACTCTAAGGGTGTTTGTGTGCAAGTGTATTGTTTTTCATGCTTGGTTTTGTCTTTGATTAGGGTTTTCTAATTGATTGGTTTTAGTCTTTCCATACAAACCCTAATTACTAGCATTTGTATATAAAGCGATAAATTATGGAATTTAAAATTACTACACTATTACAATACTTGTGGGAGGGGGTGTATAAATTTCAAATGGGGATTGCAAGAAAATAAAACTAATTATCTATTACAACCATATTGAATTTGGATAAATGATATACAAAAAATGAATAAATATACAAGAATATAAATGTAAAGCAAATATGATTTTTGTTTGGATTTTTTTTTAGGAAAGGGTTTGGTTTTAACCTAAAAGAAAATAATTGATTAAATTAGTAAAAGTAAACCTAAATTAACTAGGAAAAGCTTTAAATAAAACCCTAATCTAAATATTAATTGATTAAAAAAGAAATTAAGTTTGTAAGAATGATATTTTTGGTATTTTTGTCTTGAAAATAATTTATGGTATTATAAAATATTTTTGGTCTTTTTTGATTTTAGAAGAGTATTTTTTTTAATTGTGAAAGAAATAAACTAAAACCCTAGTTTCTAATTAAAATTACAAATTAATTAGTGAAATAATTAAAGTATGATTATATAAAAATAATTTTCCTTATTGTAAAAAAAAAAATAAACTATATAAAAATATAAATCTAAGTTTTTTACATAATTTTCTGACTTTTTTAATATTAAACAAAATATTTAAGAAAACAAATAAAATAAAAATGAGAAAAAGAAAATGAAATGGGCCAGGGGTGTGAATAGTCAGCAAGGGAGGCAAAAATAAATAAAAAATACTGGGCCCAACAAAAGGAGCCCAGCGCTGCAAACAAGTGACAAAAATTTGAAAAATGTGAGAAAAACAAGCAAAAGGGTACCACTGGGGCTCGAACCCAGGTCCCAAAGGTTAACAGGCGCACGCTTTACCACTAGGGTGGCTATACACCCGTTCATATAAACAAAACAATAAATATATATTAGAAATCAACTCCATGGCCTGAACTTCATCTTCAACCTCACGTCCAGCCAGAGTACCTGCATCTTGTTCATCTCTCATCCATTTGCAAAAATGTAAACATGAATCTTATGGAAAATTTCCTTACGATTTCAGAAATGCAAAGCAATAAAATTATAGATGAAATACAAACATGAATTTTAAAGGCCCTAATCTGAACCCTAAAAATTTCAGAAACTTCAATCTTAAAATTCTCTAAGCTCAAGCAACATAAATGAAAACTATGGACATGGTTAGCTTTAGAGCAATGATATCTACATTTTTCATTCGTAAATAAACCATTAATGATGCTTGTATGAAGAGTTCAAAGTTGAGATAATTTACCTCAAAACTGGAAATTGTGTTCTGTAAATGAGCACTCCTCAAGTTGTTATGATGATCAGAAAAGCTCCACTGAGGTCCCAGGAAGCTAATACAATGATTAACTTGGTTGGAGAGTAGTTGAAATGGTCTAGAGAAGTCCACTTACAGTGCTTTGTTTTTGAACTTGGAAATGGAGGAAGATGGTGTTACATAACTGTAACAGGGGAAGGGATAACTTCTAAATGATGTTTAGAAGCTTTTGGAAGCAAGAAGCCAAGAAACACACGAGTAGTTTTTGGTTTTGGGATTTTTGGCCAGAATCTGCAACAATGGAAGTGTGAGATGAAAATCTGTGTTCTTGGTGTTTTCAGGGCTCAAGCATGCGTGGGATTTGTTGAAAATAACTTGTGTATGTATAAGCAAAAGGTCTTTGTGCTTGAGAGAGTTAGAAGTGCAAGTTATAGGCTGATTGCTATGTTACTTGATTTTGAAGAAAAGTGGGAAAACAAGTTTCAATGTGTAGTACAAGCATGGGCTGGGTAATTTTAAGTGTTGAGATCAACTTCTCTTAAGTTATATGACATGTATGATCAGAAGAGAACAAGTGCAAGGCTCAAGAACAAGTTTTGTGCAAAAAGCTACTTTATCAAAATGACATTGTACACTTTCTTCTCAAAATGGATATAAAGCATGGCCTTGCATTGAATGCTTGAATTGAAACCTCTAACAGCTGTGCAAGCAATTAATTATGGAGTTCCTAACAAGCTTGAGGCCTTAAAAGTAGAGATTATGCAGCATAAGTTTGAATTTTGAATCTTGTTCATCAAAAAACTTGCCTTGTAAAACAACTTGAAACCTCAACTTCTGACTTTCGATTCTCCTTGCTCATAAATGATCTCAAGGAGTTCTAGGACATTTTAGAAAGCTTGTAATATTCTCTACAACTCCTCTTTGAATAAATTTTGAAAAATCTCATTGGAACTAGGTGAAACTTGGGTCAGAAGTTAGGTCAGAATCCTGACCAAATTAGGGAAAAATTTCACCAAGTGTTTTGTTTCATGACCATGTGTTCTTAAAATTATAACTTGAGATTCAAGAAATTTTGTAAGGAGTTGTGTAAAGCAATGTTGTAGATTTCATGGAGATCTGCAACTTTCATTTTGAAAGTTTCTTTTGAATCATCTTGCATCATGGTGAAAAGTTTGCTCAAAGTTGTGAAAAAATAAGAAATTTTCAACACTTAGAAAAATTTCCAAGTTTAGAAATTTTAACTTTTCAAAAATGAAATCTTGAATTTTTGATTTTTTGATGAATAATTTTCATATTTTGACATGCTTTGATGAATTGTGATCTTTGACATTTGCTTTTGACCAAAAAGTCAAAGTTTGACTTTTTAGTATACAATTGACTTTTGACAAGTTGACTGAAAATTCATCTGTCAATCCATTGGACTTGAGCAATGTTTTGAGCCATGTCATTTGGTTAAAATGATGCAATTGGCTCTTGAGATCATTCCTTAAACTAATTGATCATTTGCTAGGTCAAAAATCAGAAATTGCCCTTTCCCAATCAAAACCCTAATTTTGACCATTTTGCCCTTTTGAAGATTTGATCAAATTTCTTGAGGAATTATGGTCCAATATTGATAAAATGATACATATGAGTTTAAAATGTTGACGTGGATAAAAAATTATGAAGTTTGACTGTAAATTGGCCACAGTTGACCTTTTCCCCAATACAACTGATTTTTAGGTCAACTGCTCAATCGACTGAGCAAAAGTCTGATCCAAAGCTTGAAACTTAACATGAGTAATCTTGAGGGTCCATAATGATCAATGAAAATCATATGGGGGAATTGGGAGTTAAAATATCCTTGTGCAATCTCAAACCCTAATTTTGGTCATTAGTGCTTAAGGAGGTGTCTTGGGCTGATCAACCCTAGTGCAGTCTTGAGCCAAAGGAGATCTTGTGAGCAAATTCTTGATAAATGAGAGGGAAAATTTTGGGATACAACAGTAAGAAAAATTTCAAACAAAATCTTGAGTAATTATCTACAATTACGAGACCATAGTACTTACCACCGATACTTTTATTTCGTGAGAGACCAAATAAATCCATGTGAAGGAGCTCAAGTGGTCTTGATGTTGAAACAAATTTTTTAATTTAAAATAGACCCTTGTTTTATTAACCTTTTGAAGTTCATCACATAGATGGTCTTTTGAAAATTTCATTTTTGGTAGACCGATTACTAATCTTTTGCAACAATTTTGTTAAGTAGATCAAAGTTGACATGAGCCAAACGTCTATGCCATAACCAAAAGTCTTCACTCAAGGTAACAAGACATTGGGCATTGTTCAAGGAAATTTCTCTTAAGTAAATCATATATATATTACTAACCCTCACAATCCTAAACATACAATCTTTCCTTTCTTATGTTCAATTATACAATGATATTTGAAAAAAAGTTACTTTATAACCATTATCGCATAATTGACTAATACTAAGAAGGCTATGTCTAAGACCTTAAACTAGAATAACATTTGAGATAGTAATAGATGATGGATTACCTATACTATATTTTCAAAGTATTGCACCTTTGTTGTGATCACCATAGGATACAAACCCTTTCTTCTTCGTTATAAAGTCGGAGAAGAGAGATATATCTCCCTTCATGTGTCTTGAACATCCACTATCGAGAATCCATTTTCCCCTCATAGCATCAAGATACACATCCTAAAAAACTCAAACAAAATTGGTAGGTACCCAATTCTCATTGGATACTTGAGAGTGAGTTAAATAAATGTTGCTTTTGGGCAACCATTGGAAATTTCCTTTAGGCACCAAAAAGCACCTAAACTTGCATCTTTCAATAGTGTGTCCCTTTTTGTAACAATAGTAACAAAATAATCTATGATGAGAATCACTTATGCTATTAGACTTTTATTTAATCAAGTTATAACTCTTATGAGGATTTTCAACATTTGAGCATCCAATAACAATAGTGTTATTAGGATGATGTATTTTGTCCAATTTGGTTTCAAGATTACTCACTTCTTGTTGCCAAATTTGACATGTTTCACATCCAAATTTATAAGATTGCTCATCCTCTTTTAATAATTTGAATAATTTACAATGAGTTTCTTTAATGCTTCAAATTTTTTATTTATTTCTTCAACCCCGTCCTCCAAATACGTAAAAACTTTTTCTTTGGAGGCCAATTTTTTGTTAGCATATAAAGTTTCTTTTTGTAAATTTTCAAATAGATTCTTTAGATAATTAAGAGACAAATTTGTAACATTTGAGTATTTTGAATGACTTAGATCCTTTTTATTTCCTTGAAGATAATTTCCATGAAACAATAGTTTGCCTTTTTATCACTCTCACTTGAACTTTCAATGCTTAAGACCTTACTATCACTATCCTAAGCAACATAGGCTTGTCTAGAATTTTTAGAGTTATTTCATTGACCCTTTCCTTTATTCTTAGAAAGTGAAGGATAATCCGGTCTATAATGACCCGGTTTTCCGCATTCATAATATATACCCTTTGAATTATCCTTTTTGTTGTCTTCATCTGTAGATGAGGAGGATTGTCTTCAAAATTTGACAAGATTTTTGTTGGAGTGTTTGACACCATTCTTTTGAATGTATTAATTATATCTTTTTACAAATAATCCTATCTCTTTATCATCCAAATTATCTTCTTTACTAGAGTCACTATCATTTGAGATCTCTTCCTTTTAGGACTTTAAGCTTGAAGCCTTGAAAGCTTTAGAATTCAATACTTCCTCCTTGACGACCTCTTTTTCTTTCTTCTCTTTCTCAATCTTCTTTTCATGTTTGTCTAAACAATTGAGTTCTTGCTCATGCTCTTCTAGCTTACCAAACAATGCAGTGAGGTAGAGTGTAGCAAGGTTATTAGCTTCCTTGATCGCGCTGACCTTTGGTTTCCAATTTCTAGTAAGACATCTCAACACCTTGTTAGTAGCAATCAAATTAGAAATAGGATTTCCTAGTAAATTTAAACGATTAATAAGATGATAAAACCTCTTTTGCATTTTAGCAATGGTTTCCCCTTGCTTCATGCGAAAAAGTTCAAACTCTTGATTAAGTGTATTAATTCTAGCTTGTTTGACCTCATTAGTTCCCTCATAGGTAACTTGTAGAGCATCCCACATAGCTTTAGCGGTTTGACAATGGGAAATGCGATAGAACTAATTAAGTCAATTTATCAAACACTTGGTGAGCAAGTGCATTTTCATAATTTTTCCTTTGATTATGTTAATAGAAAAAACCACTTATAATAAAAAGTGATTATAAGCTATATCAACACTTGAATTAATAATCAAAATTGATTAGGAAAATTATTACAATTCAAATGATAACGCAATGCAATTTGATAAATCGAACAATGAGTATCAAAGCAAGTAAAAGCAAAAAAATAAAAGCGACACGAGGAATTTGTCTTCACAGTTCCCCACTGTTGTCCTCGTGTGTGGGTACGTCTGTGTCTAATTCCAATGGAATTAGTATAATTCTTACTATGCAAAAATGTTGATACAAGAGAAGTGTTCAAGAGCAACTCCGTAAACCCTAAGATTGTTATTGATTCAACCCCTTCTCTTTCCTTGATCTTGAGAGAGACCAAGAACACAGTAGATGAGAAATGACTATCTGGATCTTGCTACTCCTTTGTGTTCTGCAAAGCTTTCACGCATCGTCAATATCAAACTATTGTAACACAAGACTTCAATTATATCTGATACTCTAAGTTACTTCCTTGCAAATATTTCAAACACTCCAAGGTTACTTGCAAAGATTTTAAGCACTCCAAGGTTGTTCACTTTACCACAATTATCTCTTAAACGTCTTGCACGAAAACCCCCAAATCAACGAATGATCTTGGAGGACAAACCCGAGATTTTTCCTGGATGAAAACTCCTACAAAACTCCACCCAATACACATTTGAACACTAGAAATCCTCGTCTAGATGGCACCCCAACAGAATAAAATTACAATGTAATTTTAGTGTATATGAATAGATTAGAGGTTGAAGATGAAGAGAGAAATAGGATAATTTTATGGTTTTCAACAAGTTGGAATGGTGCATGAAAGAGTATTTATAGTTTCCGAACTTTTAGGGCAAAGAGGGATAAATCTGGAATAAAAGAATTTAAAAAATTGACCAACTAAAATAGTATCTGTCGACCTAAGAGTCGTATGTGTCGACACATACATAATTTTTGGACAACATGTGTCGACCTATAAAGGCCCATGTGTTGACTAGAAAGTTACAGAAGCTACAAGCTTTAAAATGATAGTAAATGTGTCAACTTGAAAGATGGATGTGTCGACACATAAAATAAGAATGTTTACATTTTTAGAAATGCTTCAGTATGTATTGATATGAGACTTACAGAATCTACATACTTTAAAAATGCATTACATGTGTCGATAAAAAATATGGATGCGTCGACACATGTAGTAAAAAAACATGCAGAAAACTATTTTTAATGACTTAGATCAATTTTGAAATATTTTCTAATGATTCTTAAGACCTCTAATGCAGAGGAGTGCCACAAGACATAAGGATACTATCCAATACTCAGAGGTGCACACTTTTCTTAGTTTTGACATCATTCAAAACGTTTGCCGACAAATTTTGTACACACACTCCAAATCACATTTTACTTTGATTTTGGTTGCACCCAAATCCCGCAAGACTTTGAGTCCAGTAATTAAGGCTTCATATTCTGCCTCATTATTGGAACATTTTCCATCAACTCAACACTTGAATTTTGTTGGCATTTCTTTTGGGGAGAATATTAAAATTCCGACACCGGTTCCATTTGTATGGCTCAACCCATCTGACTATAATTTCCAAGGGTCCGTTTTGACCATGTTTACAGATGGCTCAATTATTTCATGATCTATGATAAAGTCTACCACATTTTGGCCTTTACTACTCTGAAAGGAAAATATGACAAATAAAATTCAGTTAATGCTAATGCCCACTTCTCAATTCGGCTATTAAATATGGTTTTCGATAACATATGCTTAATAACATTAAAATGTGACAAAACATAAACATAAACTACCTTAATATATTTCTTTTTTTTTTCATACACGAGAAGTTCAAACATAAGCACAATTTTTCAATTGAACTATATCTAGTTTCTGCATCTATTAATACTCGACCAAGATAATAAATAAGTGTTTCAACACCATTATCATCCTCTTGATCTAACATGCTTTCTATTTCCAAGTCAGACGCATCTATATACAATCTCATGTATTTTTTTGACTAGGTGGCAGTAACACATGAGGCTTTGTCAGATATTCTTTGATCGCGTCGAAAGCCTCTTGCTGCTCTTTATTCCATAGGAATTCACCTTTAATCTTGAGTAGTGGAGAGAACAACTTTATTTTTCCACTTAGATTCGATATGAATCTCATCAAGAAATTGATCTTCCCCAACAAAGATTGCAATAGTTTCTTCGTCGAAGGAGGCATGAGATCCAAAATTGCTTTTGTTTTGTTTTGGTTGATCTCGATGCCTTTTTTGTGTACCACGAAGCCTAAGAAGTCTTCTGCATGTACACCGAAATCACATTTTAGTGGATTCATTTTCAATCCATATTTTCTCATCCTTTCGAATGATCGTCAAAAATGGTCTATATGACCATTCTCAGATGAAGATTTAATCACAACATCATCAATATAAATCTGCATGAAATGCTCTATGAAATTTTTAAATATGGCATTCATGGCCTTTTGATAAGTTGCTCTGGAATTTTTAAATCGAATTGCATTGCGAACCATTCATAAGTCCCTAAAGCTCCTAGACATCGAAATGCCATTTTGGGCACGTCCTCGTCTGCTATAAAAATTTGGTTATATCTATAAAAACCATCCAGCATGCTCAAATATTTGAAGCCTGCAGCCGAATCGACCAACATTTCTGCCACGAGTGTCGAATATTCTTCCTTTGGAGTCGCTTTATTTAAATCCCTAACATCTATGCAAACTCTAAGAGTTCCATTTTTATTAATAACAAGAACACTATTTTCTGACCATTTGACGAACCTTGCAATTATGATGAACTTGCTCTTTAGCAGTCTTTCGATCTCTTGTTTGATCTTCAATGTGATTTCTGGGGCGAATCTCCCAGGATGTTGCTTTACTGGCTTTATCCCTTTCTGGATAGACAAACGATGCCCTACTACACTTTGACTCAATCTGAGCATTTCACCATGGTCCCAAGCAAATGAATTTTTATATTCTTTTAATAAGTTAACCAATTGAAACTTCATCTTCTATCCAACTCTCGTACTGATATAAGATGGTCTCTTCGTCATGCCATCTCCTAGATCTACTTCTTCTAAAGGATCCCGGGCCTGTATGTTATGTATCAAATTCAATGGGACTTTTTCAAACCCCAAAGGCTCATTGTCGTAGACACAATTTAGCCTCCGACTCTCTGAATGTGATGTTTGGCCATACTGGCCTTCTCGAGTTTTTGTATTAGCTTTAACATCCAAATCTCGTAATCTTTCAACTTCCAAAGCCGATTTTACTTTGTTTTTATCCACATAGGCCAAAATCCGAGCCAGTGTTTCTGACTCACTGGTTATTTCCTTCGACCATATTCCACCCGGTAGGTGGATTCGGTTCCCAAACCATCATATCCTCTTCAATGTCCCATATGAATCCGTGATCTGGATCCAAACTCAGAAAATGATTGGCGTTTTCTTTAGGAATGTAAATTTCAGTATCACAGGGCGCCACATTTGCCAAATGTTAGTCGAATGATTTCTTTACAACTTTTCTCTCATCAATTTTGTAATAACTATGATGAGCTTCAATATTCTCGATGACATCTTCTTTACTCCAAATGGATATCCTTTGGTGTAGGGTTGATGGCACCGTCTCTATCCCATGGATCCATTCGTGTCCCAATAACAAATTAAAATTTTCTTTGGAATTAATGATCATGAAGAGCATCAACGTGGTGGTTGTGCCAACTGCCAATTTGACCTGAAACACTCCTAGTATGCTATTGGTTTTTACTTCGTAGTTGGATAAAACCATGTTATGTGGTTGAAGATCAGTTCCTCACTTTCCCATTTTCTTGAACAAAGCATATGACATCAAATTCACAGCTGCCCCCATCAACAAATACTTTGTTGACTGACATTCCATTCAATTTCACCCTTATAAATAAAGGTTTGAGGTGACACAAAATGCTTGTACTTGGTTTTACAAACATAACATTTTTCTCCTCCATCACACCACTATTCATAACATAGTAGCATAATGGTTTCCATTGGTGTCATTGGGCACATAATCTTCCTCATTTTCTGACACTTTCAATACTAGGGCAAATTCAGTAGGCAAAACAAACACAATGCCGCAGTTATTGATAAAATCTTCGCCATAGTCATCGTCAACCATATCATCTTCAAAAGAGTTATACTCATCCCCTTCATTTTCTGGGATAGGTTCATGCTCCTCTTCCTTTTCATCTTCAGCCATTGGAGTGTATTATTCACTCTATGTTGCCACCACTTCCTTATTTCCTAGAGGCACTATTCTTATCTCCAACCTCTGATTTACGGTAATCTTTTCTTTTTTCACTCAGCCTCTGTTTTGGATAACTACTTTTTTGGGTTGGCACTTCGACAACTTTGTTAGCTCCCACTTACTTCAGATTTTCGACAAGCTTCAGCATTTCCCTGTCTTTTAGAGTTTTGATAGGCCTCATCTATGATGTTAAGGATCCTTTTGTAGATTTCTTATTTCTCTGATAACGCCTCCATTGTGTTCTGTTCATCGGATTCTTCCATTTATATTTAGGGGACACTTGACATCTATTGATTTCTAATTTATTCCCCTGAGCTTCAGCCTCTTAAACAATACTCTCCACTTTGACCTTTTCCGTACTTTCTGATTTACTGGCTCTATATTTTTCCTGTTGAATGTGTGACAGAGGGCAAAGGTCTTGTGTTGAGGCTGCTGAAGTTGCCTCCTATATTCTTCTTTGCATCGAGTAATCCCTTTGTTGAATACAAACCTTGGTACTGGAGGTTTCTTTTCTTTGAAAGCCTCTTTTGCTGGAGCTTCGTATTTTTCAGTGGCTTTTTCGTCATACACAACATTACACCTTGGGCCTAATCTAGCTTTTGACCCATTCATGTTGCATTTTTCCTGAAAATCAGCCTAACTTTCCTCAAGTTAAGGATAAAACGCTGGAAATTAATTTTCCTTTTTCATGTCAAAGCTTTCAGAAGCTTCGACCATCATGGCTTCACTGTCGAAACCTTCAGTAGCTCTGACCATCATGCACTCGTAAGGTTATGCATACAAAGCCTCTTCGACTTTCAATGGATCAATATCCACCTGCATATTTGGCTTTTCGCGATATTGAAGCCTGCCTTTATTCAGAGCTTTCTGGACTAAATCCTTAAAAAGAACACATTGAGATGTTTTATGACTAATAAAATTATGAAACTTGTAGAACCCCCTTTTCTTCTTTTGTTCTAGTGTGGGAATTTTTAGACCCTGAGGCACAATAATTTGATCACCAAATACTAACAAATCGAAAATTTGGTCACATTTAGTTATATCGAAAGTATAAGTTTTTGTAATGGCTTATCCATTTTTTTTGGTCTCGATAGGATTCTTCCCGTTCGATGGCCTTAATATCTTGCAAGCATACGGAGGCCCAGGCTGGAGTTTAGCCATGTTAACCTCAGTTTTTTCGACTGACTCGCCGTCGTCTGAAGAATAATCTTTGATGGTTACATACGCAACTTTTTGTTGTACCCCAAAATTTTCCCTCCCTTTTTTCAAGACAAATTAATTCAAAATATCTCCTCATGCACATGAAGGTCTCAAACACTAAAGACTACTCAATGGGTTGACCAGACAAACTCTCCTCCTAAGCAATTGACATACAACTAGGGTTTTGTTTTTCTAAAGGAAAATTGGACTTCTAATGCCTCAAGTGGACTTCATGGTTTCTCATGTGCTTCAAAGAATCCTCATTCCAAATTTCAAGCCTTGCAACACAAGTTTGCTCAGTCAATTAGTCAGATGATTAAAAATTATTTGTATTGGACAAAAAGTCAACTTTGACCAATTTACAGTGAAACTTCAAGATTTTTGGTCAACATCAATATTTTAAAGTCACATTCATCATTTGATCAAGGGTTGATCACGATTCATCAAGAAAACTCAAGATTCATCAAAAGTCAAAAGTTACTAAATTAGGGTTTTCTTTAGGAGAAGTCAATTGAAATTTGATGAAGCATAACTTTCACATGCTTCATAATAAACTTCTCAACCAAAGTGAAGTTAATTAAATTCTCTACAACTTTTCCTCTCTAAACTCAATGCCAACAAATACTTCATTTGAGAGATATGGGCCAAAACATTACACGTCATTTTAAAAGTCAACAAAAATATACTTTTTGTCAAAACACTTTACGTCAAGATAAAGGTTTCAAATGAAAAAACTACCCACATTAAAGTTTTAGGAGACATCTTGAGCTTTCTAAAAAGTCAAATATCACCTTCATATGATAAAAATTGAGTGAGATATAATTTGTACAAGTTGGGCAATTTTGAGAAAATGTATGAAACTCAAATTGAACACATTTGACTTTTTGGGCTAACGGGTTTATCTTTTAAAGTCCAAACGTATTCTTGACCTCATAATGGACCTCTAAATCCATTCATGGATCATTTTAATTTTTATTTCATTTAGTTTGATTTTTATTCATTTAAATTCAAAATTAAATCAAATAAATGTTAAATAAATGTATAAGGCATAAAAGGCCTGTGACCTGAATCTTTTGGAGGCCCAAGGTCATGCTACAAACCGTGTAAACTTATTTGTGAATCAAATCTTCATTGGTTTTTTAATATTTCAACTTATTTTCAGACAAAATCAAATATATAATTACATGAGATGTCCAAGCCCACCTCTTGACCTAATATCCTCTTTTATATATACCCATTACATTCAGACCAAAAGGAGGATGCATAGAAGCTTGTAGAGCCAACCCTAATTCTTCAAATTTGAAAAGAAACTAGGGCACGAGTAAACTCTTTCTCCAGCAAGTTTCAATCAACTTTGAGCCTTCCATCAGCTTCCTGAGACCTCCAGGAGTCGTTCCCAATCACTACTCAATCCTACAACATCTCAGAACTATCCAACCAAACATCTCCAATTTGTTCATGTTTTACGATTTCAAACTATTTATTCATGCAATATAAGTGAATTCTATGCATATATTCATGCTCATGTTGATGATTGGAATTATTTTAAACCATTATTTCTGAGTTTGAGTGCAGGTATCACAATTCACCATTGCTAGGTCTCGAGCTCTCAAGGCTTCAGAACCCTAGCTACAAGCCTTCTCAGTCAAAACTAATACCACCATTGAATTTGTGAAGTCTCAATTAGTGAATATGGATGCTTTTCTTTTTCGTTTTGCTTCGATTTTGCAGGTTTGGCATTTGGTCTCACCGGAGAAGAAGGTGGCACCACCATTGGTGGTGGCGCTGACCTGGGTCAAGGGAATGCGTGGCTCCCTCCCTCTCTCTGATTGGTTCATTTAAAATCTTCTGACCCCACCACTAGCGCGCATTTTCTATTCTTGTTGATTTCTGATTTTTAGAGTTTAACTTGTTTTTTATATATATTACGTGTTATTGAATTAATGCGAAACAACTATGGCCAGGTGGTAAGTGAGATGCTTGTTAAACGAGAGGGCATGGGTTTGATTCCCCCCTTTTGTCAAAATCTTTTCTTTATTTTCCAGGTTAATGTAGGTTCATTATATGTTGATTAATACTCATTCTCAATCACAAACAAGTATATAACCTGATGGACGAAACTACCACCTTTGAGCCAAAGGGGGTGGGTTCGATCCCCACCCCATGCATCTTAGTTTCTCAGTTTTTATAATCCTTGTTTTTCATTCCATTTAATTATCTATTTTTTTATAATTAACCAATTAACCAAAAACTATAAAACACCTTTTCAAAACATAATTATTTTTAAGTTTATTTCTTAACCAATTAATTTTCTTTAACTAATTAGACTTTAGGTTTTTATTAATTAAAATGAATTAGAAATTATGGTTTTTTAAAATACTTTTAACACTTAAATTATTTTATACAAAAAAACACCAAAAATATTAATACTTAGAACTTTAGGTCTTTTAAACATTTTTTAAAACAATTTCTTATTTCTTTTTGCTATTTACATTCATAGATCAAGTGTATAGGTCATGTTCTTAATTGTAATAGCGTAGGTTCATCTTTTCTCGCATTTTTTCATATTATATAACTGCTCACATGATGTAATAGCTTAGGTTTAATTTCCGCACTTTACATTCCACACTTTATTTTTCTGTACATATTTAATTGCTAGTAACCAGGGTTTGTATGGAAAGACTAAAAACAAATGTAGAAAACCCTAAATTCTCAAGATAAAATAACTGAATCAATACACTTCACACACTTGCACCTCTATGGTATCCTCTCTTGTTGCCTTACGATACTTGGTCACGTCCCTCGAAAGTGGGTACTTTAGAAAAAGACCCTCGATTAAATCATCATGTCCCTTTTGAATAAAGATCATAATCCCTCAATGACCCTTCGAGCTGCCTACAAAATGATCTAGTCCTTATGAACAAAATGGTGATAGTCCCTTTGATACAATTGCTAAAGTATCCTTATACGTTGCCTTCGATGACGATACGATGACCCTATGCTTATCCCTTCACATCCAATAGATAGGGCTACCTACCAACTAATGGTATGGATAGTATTATCTCTAAAGGAGAAGGAAAAGAATAAGAAAGACCATACTTAGTGGGTAAGAACTCCTAATTGCTTGCTCACAACTTTTCTCACGAACATTTTTAACACTACTTTTCAAACAAATATTTTCAAACAAATATTTTCAAAAATACTTTGTACACATTCTAAGGACAGATACAAGAATTATTACAAAGTTAGCCTTACATTGGCATTTCAAAACATTTTCAAACAAATCACACACACACAAAACAATTTTTCAAAGTGAGCTAAGAAATTAAGAGGCCGTAGATAACTACGGATAAAAAGGGTGCTAACACCTTCCCTTTTCATAACTTACCCCCCGAACTCAAAATCTATCAAAGGTCTTTCATGTTCTTTTCACGTTTCCTAAATATTGTATAAAAGAAAAGTCGATGGCAACTCTTGCTATCCGCATATTTGGATAAAACCAAAAAAGTTAGTTTTCCCACCATATTATAGAACTGGAGACTCTGCTGGGGAGAACTTAAAAAAGAGGGGTTACGTTATAGTTTAGATCACTTTTACTTGCTTTAATTGTTTTAATTGTTTGCTTTAATTTAAGGGTTTGTTTGGGTATTATTGCTTGTAAGATCCTACACCCGAATATAAGAATTCCTTAGGTAAGTAGCAATAGATCATAAAGATTGTATGACATAGACCGATATGGTTAAAAGGATGGCTACAGTTAGTGTGACACTTTAGTTTACACTGATGTTCCTTAAGTCAGTTAAGGATAACATTAGGCTTCTGCGTGGTGTCGTTAACACTAACTTACTTTAGAACCTTAATTGACCCATCTTGGCCATTATAAAGTAGTGAGATAGCCGACTTTGGTGCAGTTCAAAGTTGTTTGATACTCGAAGCTACGCTCATTGAGATTCGACTTTCGGGATGTTTTGGTGCAAGCCAGTTTCCGTGCTAAAATAAAGCCTGCGAGAAAGATCCATGATATGAGATCCTTAGAAACTGGTTACTATTTTAGGACACGTTGAGCCAACTTAACTTCAATGGGGAAGGGTATTTAGCTATGGTCTTCATGTAATCCTTTAAACCTAAGGATCTTGTATGACTTGTTTGCGTTTTCTACTTATTTAACATGAACATGGCATCATAACATCGTATCATCATAACATAGCATTTTTACTAATCATTTCAAGGATCTTATGGATTTGTGCGATATTTACAGGATCGTTATAAGCCACCTTTCTATCAAGGGGCAAGAGGATTTATTTTCCTCTAGCCAGATGCCGTCAAGATCAAAGTACATTTTCTTGAGTCAGAGGCTATGACCCACTTGATATGGTGACCTTGATTCCTATAGAAGGACGTTAAAAGATGAAAACTCAAAGTTCTTCAGACAAAGCTGGAACCAAATTCAATTTCTAATATGTCAAACTAAATCTCTCGAGGTCCTTGAAAACATTGCATAAGTGTAATACAATGGGAGAATGGACTTGGTTTGCGTTTTATTGCAAATGTTGCAGATAGAAAGAGTCACCACCGACTTTTCTTTTAGCCAATAAGGAAAGGGTGAAAAGAACAGGAAAGACCTTTTAAGATTTTGAGTTCGGGGGGTAGGTTATGAAAAGGGAAGGTGTTAACACCCTTTTCATCAGTAGTTATCTACGGGCTCTTAATATCTTAGCTCACTTTGAAAACTTGCTTTTTTGTGTGTGATTTGTTTGAAAATAATTTGAAAATTTAACTTTGTAATGATTCTTGTATCAGTCCTCAAGAATGCGTACAAAGTGTTTGAAAAATATTTGTTTGTGAAAAATGTTTGTGAGAAATGTTTTGTTTTTGAAGAGTTTGTGAGCAAGCGATTAACAATATTCTAACCACTCAAGGTTGTTCTTGTACTTTTTCCTTCTCCTTTAGAGACAATGCTATGCGTACCATTAGTTGGCCGGTAGACCTATCTATTGGATGTGAATGGACATCGAGGGTCATCGGACGGTCATTGAAGGCAACTCGTAAAGACGCTTTAGAAGTTTTGTAAGGGACTAGATCATTTTTCTAAAGGCAACATTGGAGGTTCATCGAGGGACTATGATCTTTTATTCGAGGGTCTTTGGTAAAGCATCCCTACGTTCGAGGGACATGATCGTTTATTCCGAAAGGCAACGAAGGGAGGTTACCCTAGAAGTGAAAGTGTGCAAATGTGTTTGTTTTATTTATGCTTATCTTGAAATTATGGTTTTCTATCGTTCATTTCTATCTTTTCATACAAACCCTAGTTACTAAGCAATAACAGGAAGTATAAAAAATAGTAAAGTGCAAAAAGTAAAGTTCCTACGCTATTACATGGCTTTGGGCAGATACATAAGAAAGGTGCAAAAAATAAACCTAACTATTAAATCCCGAGAAGCAGGTACATAATAATAAAAAAGAAAGACGAAAATCTAGGCTATTACAATTGCGAAACCTATACAATTTATCTAAGAAAATAAAATAAGAAGAAAATAGGAAAGAAATGTTTTTTTGGTGATTTTTTATGAAAAAAATGTTTTTGATGAGGATTAAAATAAACCTAAAAAGATGATTAATTTTAATTAATAAAATATTTAATTAATTAAAAAACTAAAACCTAAATAAGTAGGGTTTGTAAAAAAGGGTTTTACTGTTAATGGTTAAGTGAAAAGTTAGGGTTAACCAAACCTAGGGTTAAGAAAAAACAATTTAGAAACAAAATCAAGAAAAATTCCTGGGGTGGGTGTTGAACCCACACCCTTAGCCTTTTCCAATGCAGGCCTTGCCACTGTTCCAGGTGCACGCCTGAGTTAGGAGAATCGAATCACCGCGCTACATATCATAACCTGCAAAATATGGAAAAAACATAAAAAAAACGTCAAAAGGCAGGGATCGAACCCACGCCCTTGTACATCAAAGACTTATCATGCGCACGATGCCCCTGGGGTGGCTGTTTCATCCGGTCATTACATGGGAACAAATAAAAATATAATAAACTTAAATCACTGAACCGGAGAAGCGCCTGAGCCCTAGCTCCGGCCGTTTTCTCCGGTGAGTATGTTTCTATCCCCTGCAAAATAGCAAACATTAGATGTTTCAAAGGACCCTACCCCCTAATTCAGGCCTTGCAAACTCAATGGTGCCACTGCTTTTAGATAAATCATCTTGTACATAGAGATACAAAGAAGATAACCTAGATGGTGTAAACATGGTAGTTCATTGTTCAGCCATGCGATGGTCTCACCATGCACATTAATATCTCAAAAACATATGAGTAAGGTTAGTATGCATCAAAACGCAAAGAAAACAAAAATATGAGTGTCACGCAATATTGGAAATTGGCAAAGCATATACGAGAGTTTCAGGCCCTTTGGATCTTCAAAGCTAATCCATTTTTACCCTATAGCGTTTCAGGAAGTGAACGGGACAAGTATTTGGCCTTGAGGGAGGCTGCAAGGTAGGGTTTCGATTTTCCCTAGTTTTGATATTTTTTGGAATTTTAGAAAGGTGATCTTCTGCAAGGTTTTCGTGGCTTTGCTGTCTGAAATAGTGAGAATATATAGAGAGGAATTATGACAAAAGGGATTGGGCTTGGACCTTTGTAACGAAGCCTCTTATTTTATCTAATTTATTTTTAATTTTAAATAAATAAAATCAAAGATAAATAGAATAAAAATGCAAGGGGTGTATGAATAAGGTCAAAAGTTCATATTAAGGCCTATAACATGCATGGATCTTGAAAGATTAGCCCACTAGCCCAAAATTCCAAGTTTTTCTCTAATTTAGGTTTCATGCATTTTCTCAAATTTTCCAAACTTGCACCATTCATAACTCTCTCAATTTGTATCATATGAAGGTGATGTTGGGCTTTTTGGAAAGCTCAAAATGTCCCTTACAATCTCTATGTTGATCATTTTTCATTTGAAGACTTTATCTTGATGTAAGTTGCCATGACAAAAAGTGTCTTTTTGTTGACTTTTGAAATGACCTATAATGTTTTGGCCCATATCTCTCAAATGAAGCATTTTTTGGACTTGAGCTTAGAGAGTAAAAGTTATGGAGAATTAATTTTCCTTAAAAATGAGCTTTGGGTATGAAAAATCTGATTAAGCATGTGAAAGTTGTGCTTGGTCAAAGTTCAGTTGACTTCTCCTTAAGAAAACCCTAA
The DNA here is from genome assembly GCA_948472305.1 of Vicia faba. Lineage (NCBI taxonomy): Eukaryota > Viridiplantae > Streptophyta > Magnoliopsida > Fabales > Fabaceae > Vicia > Vicia faba. Next base: position 71,258,797 of record OX451736.1, on the reverse strand, counting down.
TTTGGTAACTTTTGACTTTTGATGAATCTTGATTTTTCTTGATGAATCATGATCAACCCTTGATCAAATGATGAATGTGACTTCAAAATATTGATGTTAACCAAAAAACTTGAAGTTTGACTATATGTTGACCACAATTGACTTTTTGTCAATGCAGTTGATTTTCAGTCATCTGAGCAATTGACTGAGTAAACTTATGAAATAAGGATTGAAACTTAACATGAGGATTCTTTAAAGCATATTAGAAACCATGAAACTCATTTGAGGCATTAGAAGTCCAATTTCCTTTGATAAAAGTGAAACCCTAGTTTGTAGGTCAACTGCTTAGGAGGAGGGTTTGTCTGATCAATCTTTGAGTAGTCTTGAGCAATTGAAAACTCTTGAAGAAAATGGAAGGGGAAATTTTGGGGTACAACATACGTCCCTATTCAATCTTCTTAAACCTGAAGATTTAGATTGGCATGTCCGCCATTTGTGATCTGAAGGTGGAAGAGGATTGAACACTTAAGTGCCCAGAAATTTGCACTCGCCGGTGTCTGAAGTAATGCTGTTGGTTGATAGTATTGCTTGAATGGGCTTAGAGATGCCATTCAGAGAGATGATAGAATACTGTCAGGGATGGGTTTAAAGAAGCCATCCAAAGTAACTGTTGATAAGAGTATCAAAATGAGTCCACGCCCGACTTGATCTGATGGAATGAAAATTTACGAAGAAAAATGCTTTTTAGAACGAAGGCCTTGAAGGAGATGCTTTTCAGAATTTAGTCTCTGAAGGAAATCATTTGGTCATGCAGATAGTTGCCCTGTCCTATTTAAGGAATTGATCTACAGTCTATTCTTCATTGGTAAACCCGTCCTATTTTGGGAATGCATACCGCCTGGCCATATAGACAGTTTCCCCATCCTGTTTCGGGAATTAATCTCTGACATGCTTTTGTGTTGGTAAACCTGTCCTATTTCGAGAATTCATATCGCTTGGTCATATAGATAATTTCCCCGTCTTGTTTAGGGAATTAATCTCTGTCTCCCTTTTTGTTGGTAAACCCATCCTGTTTCAAGAATTCATACTGCCTGGTCGTATAAATAGTTGCCCCGTCCTGTTTCAGGAATTAATCTTTGACCTGTTTGAAAATTACTAATGATATTCATCTTTTTGCGGACTAACCTGGAAGAAACAAAGTTAGTTGTATGTAATGCATTGCGTAATGATGTTCTCAAAATAAATGAAAGTACCGTATGCGTTTCGTATGCATACGCTATGATTTTTTGTAAATGATGTATGGATGTAAGATGTTGTTGCCGGTAATGGTATCCTTTCATAACATCTTTGGCTGGGAAAATAAATCCCTGATTCTTGTTGGGGATGAAGAATATGAATCTTTCATCTTGTTTAGAATGTATACACGGGGAATTCCTGCTTTCTGTTTGAGGATATTCTGCTGGGGACGTTTGACTTCTGTTTAGGTATAGAAGAATTCTAGAAAAATTGGCCGTTCATCGTTCTCTTGGAAGATTTAGTTCTTATATACCCTGATTGGGGATAAAAGAGATGGATAACCTTCTGAGGCGCTGTCTGGCCAATTTTTAGATATGGACGTCAACTCTTTTGGGGAGGACAAAGTTAAATGACATCTGGCCCAGGAATGGAATCCTGTCAAGGAATTCCGATAATCAGAGAAATAACCTCTGTTTGGGAAATAAACCCTGTTGGGGAAATAAACCATGTTGGAGAAGATAATTTTGCTAGGGATTTCAGTGTTGGAGAAATAAACTCTGCTGGAGAATTAAATTCTTGTAAATTATGTTGAGGATATAATCTCTGATGGGGATTGGAATTTCATAGGTTGCATTGAGGAAATCTCCACTGTATGCTGGAGAAATGATCAAACTTCCTTATCTGCTAGGGGACCTACTGGGGAGAAGATAATGTGAACTGCTGGAAGATGCCTCAATTTCTATCTGAAGGCATATTAGACTCGCTGGGGAATATATCTCTGTCGAGGATGAGCTTGTAAAGGTAGTTCTGCGGGGATTTCTCCGTGGGGATTTGTGGACGACTTAAATGTTATCCTAACTCCTAGAGTATTTAATAAATGCTAACCCTGTTTTTATTCAGATATTTGTTAACAATAGTCATATTCATATGCATATATTCACTCAATTTAGTCATTGGACGTTTTTGTAAACAAAACAGAGAGAGGAAAACGACTTTGAATTTTGAATTTGACTTGTATTGAAAGTTTGCCTATAAACAGGAAGTTTTGTACAAGGAGACAGAGATCCTAGTAAGAGGAAATTTTTGTAAAATAAAGAAAGTACAAATGAAAACAAAGAAAAATAGTCATGTGGAAACATCCCCATCGGGTTTCAACTCTACTATTGCCCCTATGTCTTCAAGCATCTCATCCCTTGCTATCGAAAGAAGTTGACTGAATTGATCTGTATATTTGAACTTGATGTTGATAGCAAAGCTTACTGTAAGTGGATGATCCAGCGGGACATAGTCGTATGCTTTAATCCCTAACTTTTTCTTGGACCTCCCTTTCGGGTTTTCAGTCCACCGGGGTACCCTTTTTTGCCCAAGCCGCCTTTTTAGGTTTTTGACTTGCCGGGTGTACAATATTTATATATATCCCTAATTTTTCCCTGAACCCTTTTGGTTAGTCGGGATGCCCTTATTTTTTCCTAGGCCAGTCAACCTAGCGGATCTCTTTTATGCATAGTATTTTTTGACTATGTCCGCGTTCACAGGATGCGGAAAATCTTCACCGTCCATGGTGGTAAGTATCATAGCACCTCTAGAAAATATCTTCTTGATCACAAATGGCCCTTTGTATGTGGGAGTCCATTTTCCCCTGGGATCACCTTGTGGTAGAATAATACGCTTTATCACCAAGTCACTAGCCTGATATACCCGATGCTTGACTTTCTTGTTGAAGGCTTTGATCATGCACTTCTGGTATATCTGACCATGGCTAACAACTGCAAGCCTTTTATCATTGATCAAGTTTATCTGGTCCAGCCTAGTCTGAATCCACTCGTCTTCGTCTAAACCTGCATCTTTCATAATTCTCAGAGAGGGAATTTGGACTTTGATAGGTAAGACAACCTCCATACCGTAGACTAGAGAGAATGGGGTTTCCCCAGTTGATATTCGTACTTAAGTGTGATAGCCATGAAGAGAAAATGGTAACATCTCATGCCAATCTTTGTATGTCACCGTCATCTTCTGCAATATCTTCTTGATGTTCTTATTGGCGGCTTCCACTGTGCCATTCATCTTCGGTCGATACGGAAAAGAATTGTGGTGTTTAATCTTGAACCGCATGCAGAGTTCCGTGATCATAATGTTTTTGAAATTGGTACCATTATCCGTGATGATCCTTTTAGGGATTCCATACCGGAAGATAAGATTATGCTTAATGAATCGAGCCACAACATTTTTGGAAATGGAGGCAAATGATACTGCTTCAACCCACTTCGTGAAGTAATCAATAGCGACGAGGATGAAATGATGCCCATTAGAAGCCGTAGGCTTAATCTCTCCAATAATATCAATGCCCCACATTACAAACGTCAAGGAGTAGTCAAGACATTCAGAGGAACCGGAGGCACATGTGCTTTATTAGCATAAATCTGGCATTTATGACAGCTTCTAGAATGATGATGGCAATCAGTTTCCATAGTCGACCAATAATAACACGCTCTCAGAATTTTCTTAGCCACCGTGTGCCCACTGAAATGAGTACCAAAGATACCTTCATGCATATCTTCCATAATCTTCTCCGCTTCCTTCTTGTCTACACAACGAAGCAAAGTTGAATCATGATTGTGTTTGTATAAAATTCCATTGCTCCGAAAGAACTTGGCAGAGAACCTCCGTAGAAATTTCTTGTCATTGATAGATGCCCCCCCAGGGTACTCTTGATCCTCGAGGTATCTTTTTACTTTGAGAAACCAAGGCCTTTCCTCTACTGCATCAGTATCTATTACGTCCCATCCGACTTTGAACATATATGACATGGTAGCTAATGCGCCAGCCAACTGATTCTCTTCTCTTGGAATATGTTCAAAAGTGATTTCGTCGAAGTACGAAATTAATGTCATCACATGCTCCCGATAAGGAATGAGATTTGGGTGCTTCGTATCCCATTCTCCCTTAATCTGACTAATCACTAGGGCTGAGTCCCCGTACATATTCAAGAATTTGATCCTCATATCAATAGCAGCCTTGATATCCATCATGCATGCTTCGTATTCGGCCATGTTGTTGGTACAATCAAAGCAAAGTCTGGAGGTGAAGGGCGTATGACAACCCTCGAGAGAGATAATCACATCACCAATTCCATTACCAAGTGCGTTGGAAGCTCCATCAAAAACCATAGTCCATCGGGATCCCGACTCAGGTCCTTCATACGATCCAGGTTTATCATAATCTGTAACTAGCATAATATTATCATATGGGAACTCGAAATTCATAGATTGATAGTCGTCTACGGCTTGATGAGCCAACTGATTTTCTAGTACACTTCCTTTGATTTCCTTCTGAGTGGTGTACTGGATATTGTATTTTGTTAAGACCATTTGCCATCTAGCTATCCTTTCGGAGAGAGTGAGTTTCTCGAATATGTATTTTATGGGATCCATCTTAGAGATCAACAAGGTAGTATGAGTCAACATATACTGTCTTAGTCGGCGAGCAACCCATGCCAAAGCGCAACAAGTTTTCTCGAGCAGTGAGTATCTTGTTTGACAGTCGGTAAACTTTTTGCTAAGGTAGTATATTGCATGCTTTTTTCGACCAGACTCGTCATGATGTCCCAGTACACACCCCATTATAACACTGTTAGGTACATGATCAGAGGTCTTCCTTCAACTGGTGGCTTCAGAATTGGAGGTTCCTGGAGGTACTACTTGATTTTGTTGAAAGCTATCTGAAAATTGTTGTTCCACTTTACCACTTGATCTTTCTTCAGCAACTTGAAGATCAACTCACAAGTAACGATCAAATGAGAAATAAATCTGGCAATATAGTTTAATCGTCCCAGGAAACCTATGACTTCCTTCTCAGTACGAGGAGATTATATTTCTTGAATGGCTTTGACCTTGGCGGGATCAACCTCAACACCTTTACCACTGACGACAAAACCTAGGATTTTACTGGATTTTACCTCAAAGGTACACTTGTTTGGATTCAATCTCAGCTTGTACTTCTTCAATCTCTAAAATAGTTTAGATAGGTGGTCGAGATATTCTTCTTCAGTATGAGATCTGGCTATCATGTCTTTGACGCAAACCTCTATCTCGTGATGTATCATGTCATGGAACAAAGCTACCATAACATGTTGATATGTTACACCGGTGTTCTTTAACCCAAAAGGCATAACCTTGTAGCAGAAAGTGTCCCACTGTGTGACAAAATTAGTTTTCTCCATGTCTTCAGGTGCCATCTTGACTTAATTATAACCGGAGAAACCGTCTGTGAAGGAAAACACTATGTACTGAGCAATGTTGTCAACCAGAACATCAATATGTGTAAGTGGAAAGTCATCTTTGGGGCTTGACCTATTCAGATCCCTGTAGTCTTCACACATATGTACCTTGCCATCCTTCTTCGGTACTAGAACCACGTTTCCAACCCACTGGGGATAATACATAACAGCCAAGAAACTTGCATTGAGTTGCTTCATAACCTCAACTTTGATCTTTTCAGACATCTCGGGACGCATACGACGAACTTTCTGCTTTATTGGAGAACAAACTTCTTTCATCGATAGACGGTGAATCATAATATCAGTATCAAGCCCTGGAATGTCTTTGTATGACCAAGCAAAGATCTCAACATAGTCATGCAACATCTGGATTAGTCTGTTCTTGACACTGTCTTTTAGGTTGACACCTATCTTGACTTCTTTCTTGTCCTCTTCAGTACCCAACTTCACAACCTTGATTGGATCTTCATGCGGTTGTATGGCTCTTTCATCCTGCATTAAGAGCCTAGATAACTCTCCAGGTACTTCACAATATTCCTTACCTTCATCCTCATCTTGGTAGATCAGATTTTCGAAGTCATAATTGGCAATAGCAGAATTGTTATCAATGAGATCCAGAGTGGATATAGATCTGCAATTTGTTGTATGGGTGTGTGTAAGAACACATAGCCACTTTGAAAGTAATAAAGTAAAAGAAAGACATAGAGCACATAATTTGAATGCAAACGTCCAATGTTTTATTGAATGAAAATATGCGAATGAAATGACAACCCTAACAAATGGACCGTTGTGCCCCGAGTAAGGCACAAGGCTTAAAGTTATTGTTTTAAAAATTACATAGTCAAAACTTGAAAGTAAAAAGAAATAGAAAATAGAATTTACTCCTGACTAAAGGAGATCAGGATAATGTCTTTAGTCTTCCAATTGCCGAGTCCATTTCCGGTGGTGGGAAAGATCCAATTGTCTAGGTCGTAGTCAATATCAGCATCTTCTACCGCGTTGACTCCATTGTTGCTGACATGGAATGGTGGTCTTCCAGCATGAGCATGACAAATAGCCCTCTCAGCCTCTATAGTGAAACACAAACCAAATTTGTCAAACTTGAAAGGAATGTCAGGAAGCTGACCCTAAGTAGTACACCCACCTTCTTCTACCACAACTCTTGCATCCTTCAGAAAAGCCATTCTGGGAGGAACCCTGGTAACCTTAGGAATAGCAGAAATGCCTTTAGTAGCGGTAGTTATCCAAGGAATAACTTCAAAAGTCTGGTAGGGAGTCTCGATGAATTCTCCGTCCATATCAACATACTTGAATGAGTTCAAGTGACTTACCATGTACTCTTCTTCACCACAAACCGTGACAACCTTTCCTTTAACGTGATATTTCAGCTTTTGATGTAGAGTTGAAGTGATAGTGCCTTCCCCATCAATCCAGGGGCATCCAAGTAAACAAGAATAGGCTGGACGGATGTCCATAACATAAAAGGTAGAGTCGAAGACCTACAAACCTACTTTGATCGGGAGATCCACCTCTTTGTGCACCATCCTCTTTGAACCATCAAAGGCTTTAACCACAATGTCACTGGGTTTCAGCATAACCCCTTCATAGTCAAGTCTGTCTAAAGCATGCTTCGGAAAAACATTTAATGAAGAACCCGTATCAATCAACATATGAACTAAGGTAGTGCCCCTGAATTCAATAGAGACATACATGGCCTTGTTATGGTTCCTTCCTTCGGGAGTCAAGTCAACATAAGAAAATCCTAGCCCATTATCAGTGGTCAGGCTAGCAACATAATTTTCAAATTGATTAGCAGAGATTTCTTGCGGTACATGCACAGATTTTAAGAACTTCACCAAAGCCTGAGCATGGGCTTCTGAGCATAACAATAGGGATAACATGGATATCTTGGAGGGAGTCTACCCCAGCTGTTCAACAATCTTGTAGTCACTTTTTCGGATGATTTTCAGTACATCCTCCATTTCTTTCCGGGAAGTATCTTCAGTGGTAACTTCTTTAGGTTCCATCGCCTGGGCAGGCTCAATAATTTTTTCTATGCCCCGAGTCTCAATAATTGACTCGGTAGCGGTAACACAAACTAGTGTGGTGACAGTCTTCAGAGAAATTTCGGGAGAGAAAACCCTTCCACTTCTAGTAACTTTACTGTTACCAGCAATATTTTCAATGTTGGAATCAGTAACTTCAATACCTTCACTTTCAACAGTCAATGGTTCTTACTTGATGCCATGGTAGTAGACGTCGACCCCATGATTCTAACGGACAACCTTGTCATAGGAGTATGGGATTGGTATGGGTGCAGTGATTACCAGAGGAGCAACTCTAGGTTCACCTGTAATCTGCACAGGGCCTTTGGCAGTGATCCTTATAGGAGTACCAGAAATTACAGATACCTCTTCAAGCTCCAAGTCTTGAAATGAAATCTCAATAAAAGGATTCTTCTCAACTAGAATTATATGGCTATCCATGAGACGCTGAATACCTTCTTTCAGCAGTTTGCATCCATTGGGTTGGACTGCGCAGCAGTAGCATCTTTCAATGTAACCCGGAAATAAACCGGCTTGCAACAAATTCTTCTTAATAATCAGGAGTGGAGTAGTTAAGTCACTTATAGTTGAAACATGCAAAACATCATCAATAGCACTAATGCCTTTGTCATGCTTAGGCATAGAAGCGGTAATCACATTGGGGGTCTCGGGAGGATTAAATTCAATCTCTTTATTGTCAATCATATCTTGAATTTTATTTTTCAAATCCCATCAGCTATTTCTGTCGTGTCCGGGACTATTGGAATAATAGGCGCATCTTACATTAGGATTGTACTTGGGAGAGGAAGTGTTGGGATTATGAGGCGAATCTCTTAACGTTATCAACTCTGCCTTCAATAGATGTTATAATGCCTCAGACAATGACATGTTGATATTAGTAAATTGTCTCATGGGTGCGTCTGACCTACACTGATTTCCTTGTTGATGTTATTGCACTGGCGCAAGATTAGAAATTAGCACAACTCCCATAGACTGGTTGCAGTCATTTCTAGCACGACCCTTCTGGCCATACACAACATTAGTTTCTTTTTTACTGTTCAACGTCTTCTTCATAGTACTTGAAGACGCAACCACCTGAATTTTTCCACTCATGATTCCACTTTCAACCCGTTCCCCTATTAATATCAGCTCGGTGAATTTGGATTAAGAGCTTCTGATTAGATGATTGAAGAAATGACCTGTCAAAGTTCCCATAAACATATCAACCAGCTCCCTATCAGATAAAGAATGTTGAACTCTTCCAGCTAGATCCCTCCATTTCTGGGCATACTCTTTGAAGCCTTCGTTCGAGCCTATAGTCATACTTTGTAATTGCATGCAAGTTGGTGCAAGATCATCATTGTACTGGTATTGTTTGTAAAATGCAGTAGCCAAGTCTTACCAAGTACGGATATTGGTTCCTTCCAGTTGATAGAACCATTCCAATTGTGTTCTCGATAAGCTTTCTTGAAATAAATGCACCCATAACTTCCTATCAGCAGTGTGGGGTTGAATCTACCGGGTGTAAGACCTTAAATGAAGCTTAGGACAAGAAACACTGTCACACTTCACAAAAGTAGGGACCTTGAATTTGTGAGGAATAACCACTCTTGAGACTAAGCCCAGCCCTTCGAAATCCAATCCTGGCACTCTCTGGATCTCCATTGCATTGAAACGATTTTCCAGCTGTTTGTATTTGTCATCAACAGGAGGATACTGTTCATCTAAATAGTATGCTTCTTCTTCATCAGAACCCTGGTTTTTATTCTCCTCAGCTTTCACACTCTTATCACCTTCCTCTTGGTTATCATCTTCATTTGATGGGACCTCAAAATCTAGAGCCTTATTGACCGGACCTTTGAATATTCTACCCATATTAAGGATGACGACTGGTTTCTTAGTCTTTTTATTCCTCTCCTTGGTCATGAGGGTATTCAGCTCTTCTTTCCCCTTGGCTAAGTCCAGGAACATTTGTTGAAATTGAGTGTTCTGAGCTTAAAGATCTTTGACGATTTGTTCGAGAGCCATCTTTTACTGAAATAAACAACAAGAAGATGAGAAAACATGTCTTGGGAAAACTTGTTATATGATGATATATATGGTATGTGGATGCATATGCAATGTTTTCAAGGATCTCGTGGGATAAACAAAAAAGAGATGAAATGATAGAGGTTGAGTCTGCAACTTTGTCTGAAGAGCTTCGGGTCTTCATGTTTGAATGTTCCTCTATTAGAATCAACCTTACCATGTCAAGTGGGTCCTCACTTTTGACTCAAGATGACGTACTTTGATCTTGATGGCATCTGGATATAGGAAAATAAATCTTATTTCCCCTTGCTAGAAGTCTGGTTCATGATAAACCTACACCACATGTCCCTAAGATCCTTGAAAAGGGTTAGTGAAAATTCCATGGTATGATGTTATGATGTCATGTTTAAACAAGATAGAAAACACAAACAAATCACACAAAGGCCTTAGGTTTAAAGGCTTGCATGAGGTATGTAGGTAAGTACCCTTTTCTATTGAAGTTCAGTTGGCTCAACCCATCCTAAAATAGTAACCTAGTTCTAGGAATCTCATATCACGGATCTTTCTTGAAGGTTTTATTTTAGTACAACAACTGACTTGCCACCAAAACATCCCGTGAGTCGAATTTCAATGAGTGTAGCATCGAGTATCAACCAACTCTGGACTACACCAAAGCCGACTATCTCACTACCTTCTAATGGCCAAGATGGGTCAATTAATGTTCTAAAAGTCAGTTAGTGTTTATGACACCACACAGAAGCCCAATGTTGTCCTCGATTGACTCAAGGAACATTGGTACAAACCAAAGTTCCACACTAACATAACCATCACTTCAACCATATAGGTCTATGCCGTACAGATTCCATGATCTATTGCTACTTACCTAAGGCATCCCTAGATCCGGGTGTAAGATCTTTATAAAAAATAAACCCAAGCAACCCTTAAATTAAAGCAAACAATGTAACCAAATAAATCAGTAAAAGTGACCTAAGACTCTAAGGTAACCCCATTTTTAAGTGTCCCCAGCAGAGTCGCCAGTTCTGTAATACGATGGGAGAACTGACTTAGTTTGCGTTTTATCGCAAATGTTGCGGATAGTAAGAGTCACCATCGACTTTTCTTTTATCCAATAAGGAAAGGGTGAGTTTGGGGGGTAGGTTATGAAAAGGGAAGGTGTTAGCACCCTTTTCATCCGTAGTTATCTACGGGCTCTTAATCTCTTAACTCACTTTGAAAACTTGCTTTTTTGTGTGTGATTTGTTTGAAAATATTTTGAAATTTGAACTTTGTAATGATTCTTGTATCGGTCCTTAAGAATGCGTACAAAGTGTTTCTTTGAAAAATATTTGTTTGTGAAAAATGTTTGTGAGAAATGTTTTGTTTTTGAAGAGTTTGTGAGCTAGCTATTAATAGTATTCTAGCCACTCAAGGTCATTATTATACTTTTTCCTTCTCCTTTAGAGATAGTGCTATCTGTACCATTAGTTGGTAGGTAGACCTATCTACTGGATGTGAAGGGACATCGAGGTTCGTCGTACGGTCATTAAAGGCAACTCGTAAAGACGCTTTATCAGTTTCGTAAGGGACTAGATCACTTTTCGAAAGGCAACATCGAAGGGCCATCGAGGGACTATGATATTTTATTCGAGGGTCTTTGCTAAAGCACCCCTACATTCGAGAGGCATGACCGTTTATTCTGAAATGCAGCGAATGGAGGTTACCCTAGAGGTGCAAGTGTGCAAATGTGTTTGTTTCAGTTATGCTTATCTTGAAATTAGGGTTTTCTATAGTTTGTTTTTATCTTTCCATACAAACCCTAGTTACTAAGTAGTAACGGCAAGTATAAAAAACAGCAAAGTGCGAAAAGTAAAGTTCCTACGCTATTACATGGCTTTGGGGCATATACATAATAGAGGTGCGAAAACTATACCTAACTATTACATCTCGGGAAGCAGGTACATAATAGTGAAAAAGAAAGCGGGAAATCTAGGCTATTATATTTGCGAAACCTATACAATTTATCTGAGAAAATAAAATAAGAGGGAAATAGGAAAGAAATGTGTTTTTGGTGATTTTTTTATGAAAAAAAGGTTTTCGATGATGATTAAAATAAACTTAAAAAGCTAATTAATTTTAATTAATAAAAGGTTTAATTAATTAAATTAATTAAAAAACTAAAACCTAAATAATTAGGGTTTGTAAAAAAGGGTTTTGTTGTTAATGGTTAAACGAAAAGTTAGGTTCAAAAGATTAGAGTTAACCAAAACTAGGGTTAAGAAAAAACAAGTTAGAAACAAAATCAAGCAAAATGCCAGGGGTGGGTGTTGAACCCACGACCTTAGACTTTTCCACTGCATGCCTTACCAATACGCCAGACGCGCACCTGTGTTAGGAGAATGGGATTAGCACGCTACATATTAAAACCTGCAAAATATGGAAAAAACATAAAAAATGTCAAAAGGCAGGGATCGAATCCACGCCCTTGTACATCAAAGCCTTATCATGCTCTCGCTTGCCACTGGGGTGGCTGTTTCATCCGATCATTTCATGGGAATAAATAAAAATACAATAAACGTAAATCACTGAACCAGAGAAGCGCCAGAGCCCTAGCTCTGGTCGTCTTCTCTGGTGAGTACGTTTCTAGCCCCTGCAAAATAGCAAACGTTAGATGTTCGAAAGGATCCTACCCCCTAATTCAGGCCTTGCAAACTCTATGGTGCCATTGCTTTTGGATAAATCATTGTGTACTTAGAGATACAAAGAAAACAACCTAGAATGGTGTAAACATCATTTTTCATTGTTCAGTTATTATGGGGGCCAGGCGATGGTCTCATCCTACATATTGATATCTCAAAAACATATTAGTAAGGTTAGTATGCATCAAAACACAAAGAAAACAAAAACATGAATGTCATGCAATATTGGAATCCAGAGAAGCATATACGAGAGTTTCAGGTGCTTTGAATCTTTAACACTGATCCATTCTTACCCTACAGTGCTTCAGGAAGTGAATGAGACAAGTATTTGGCCTTGAGAGAGGCTGCAAGGTAGGGTTTCGATTTGCCCTAGTTTTGATATTTTTGGAATTTTGGAAAGGTGATCTTATGCAAGGTTTTCATGGCTTTTCTTTCTGAAATAGTGAGAATATATAGAGAGGAATCAGGTCAAAAGGGATTGGGCTTGGACCTTTGTAAGGAAGGCTCTTATTTTATCTAATTTATTTTGAATTTTCAATAAATAAAATCAAAGATAAATAGAACAAAAATCCAATGGGTGTATGAATAAGTTCAGAAGTTCATATCGAGGCCTATAACATGCATGGATCTTGAAAGATCAGCCCACTAGCCCAAAATTCCAAGTTTGATCAATTTAGGTTTCTTGTATTTTTTCAAATTTGCCCAACTTGCACCAATCATAACTCTCTCAATTTTTATCATATGAAGGTTGTGATACGGTGGCAGAACCGGACTGTTTTGAGAAAATGCTGGTTTGCGTTTTGTGTTTGTGTTTGCAAAATGTCGTGGTAAGCAAGAGTCGCCACCGAATTTTATTTTATCCAACTGGAAAGGACAAAAGCACAGAAAAATTCCTTTTTCGAGATTTTGAGTACGGGGGGTAGATTATAGAAAGGGAATGTATTAGCACCCTTTCTATCCATGGTTTTCCACAGGCTCTTAGGTACTTGCTCATCTTTTTAAATTTCTTGTGTGTGTTTGTTTTGAAAAGTTTTGTTTTACTTCATTTTAACCCTTGTATCAGTCCTCAAGAGTGTTACGAAGTGTTTTTGAAAACTTTTTTTGAAAAAGTGTAAGTGTGAAAAAAGTTTGATTTTGAGCAAGTACCTACTAGCATCTTCTTACTCGGAAAAAGAATGTTTCTATTTTTATTTCCTTTAGACAACGCTATCCCACTATTAAAGAGTAGGTAGCACAATCGTTGGAGTTGTAAGGGTCAATTCGTAAGGGACGTACGATCACTAAAGCAATGTTAGGACGTCTTAGTGATAACCCTAATGTCTTAAGATCATATCTGAGGCAACACTTCTGAGGCAACCTTTCCGAGGAACCATTTCCAAACGCGACTTTTGATCTTTATTTAGACAGGAGGGCGACCACTAAAACACCCTATACTTAATGATCGTTTACCGAAGGCAACCGAAGTGAGAGTATACCCTAGGAGTACGCACGTGCGAGTGATCTGATTTCAGTTATTTATCTTTGCACATTAGGGTTTGCTAGCCATTTTAAATTGTCATGTAATCTTGTCATACAATCCTATTATCATACATCTAACAGTTAATATTTGCGAGAATTCAAATGCGAGAAATAAAACTACGCTATTACAAGGCTTCGGGGTAGGGGATTAATTACATAGCCAAAAAACCCGTAAAATGATAAATAAAAGAAAAACCTAATTAAACTATTACATACCATAAGTAGTTACATTAATATGCTAAAAATAAATAAACGCGCGCGATGAATCGAGAACAAAAGAAATTAGGGTTTTGACCCCGTCTAAACCTAATTGAAAGAAAAATCATTTTTTATTGTTTTTGTGTTATTTTGAGAAAAATAGAGTTTAATTGAATAAATAAAGAAACCTAATTACTAAATAATTTAAATTAAGAAAAATAATTAGATCAACCTATTTTTTGTATTTTTATTTTATTGAGAAAAAGAAATAAAAATTAAATCAAAGGCAACCCTAATTTTTTTAATTGATTTTAATTATTTACAAAAGTTAGAATTATCCTAAAATTAAATTTAACTAATATTAAATTAAATTTTATAAAATAAAATAAAACCTAAATTCTAAATTGGTGAAATTGATTTTATGATTTTTTTGTGGGTAAAAAAAAAGGTAATTTTGTGTTAGTAAAAAAAAAGCAGAATAACTAAAGAAAGGTAAATTAGAGAAAAATAAGAAATAACCCAAGGGCCTGCTGTCAGCGGCTATGATCAGAGGATGATGGTCTAGAGGATGGTGATCAGAGGATGATGGTCCAGAGGATGATGGTCCAGAGGATGGTGATCAGAGGATGATGGTACTGGGCCTGCTCCCGACTGGTGGACCCAGCAGGTCATGACCAGAGGGTGCTTGATTTGGTCCTGGTTGATGGGTCCAGAAGATGATCCTTAGAAAGTGCAGGCGCTGGATCTGGTGAATACAAAGGGGAAAAATGCCAAAAGGTCACGCCTGGGATCGAATCAAGAATCATGAACTTCTGACTTCCTTCTTCTGACCAACTGCGCTGGGTGTTAGTTTATCAATACAATAGAAACAAACAAATATATCAGAACTATAGGCTTCTGGGCAGAATAAACACACCAGTATTTAAATCGTCCAGTAAAATTGTGACACGCCATCGTTTTCTTCCCTGGATCTGTCGTTTAAAACTCTGAACCTTTACCTACAGACATGGCGCTGTGGCTATAACCCTGTGCATTTTAGAAACTGCATACAAGTAATATAAATAAGATTCAAGATCATGGATCAACTGGGTTTGACCCGCTGATCACAATGGTCTCCTCCATTAGGGCCAATTGTTCCTGTATGAAAAATCCCTAATAACGAACCATGAACCCTAGCCATGGCATCTTGGTATATAGTCAATAATAACGCAATTGAATACAACCATTAGCTTGCAAACATCATAAGGTTCAAGAATATACCAATAAAACATGCTAAATATGCCAGAATTATGATATTCGAATTCAAGAAAATATGGAAACCGTGTGAAACTTATAGTGCGATTTTGAGTGTGAGGAAGCTTGCTGATGATTGAATCTTGATCCTTGGACGTCTAGCAAGTGATTGGGATGACTAGAATGCTTTGAATTGGTCTGCAACTTAGAGATCAATGTGTCACTTTTTTTCCAATTTTTTTGAAACTTGCTCTCTTGTTTTCACGCCTCCAATCTCCCTGCTCTTGGTTTGCACATGTTCCTTATGTACCCTAGAACGAATTAGGGTTTCAAACTTGTTTCAAATCTTCCTCAATTAAGATCACTGATTCAAGATTTGATCCTTATGCAAATATTTCCAAATCAAGCCAAACCAATATTTTTGTGTCCAAATGAAGCTTGCACGATTTGATTCTCTTTCCAGCTGTATAAGAGGCCTAAACATGCACAAAATCTCAAGCTTTGATTAGTTTTGATATTTTCATGATTTTATTTTGATTTTATTTGATTTAATTGAAATTAAAATCAAAATAATTGACAAAAATAAAATAATTACAAATGGAAAGGATCATGGATCGTGGGTCATGTTACAAACTCAATGCAAGCATAAAAAGTTGGGCCCATTTAGCAAAAATTGCAATTTTGGCCACATTTGACTTTTGACAATTTTGTAAAAAAGGTCAACTTTTCCAATGCATAACTCCTTTAATTTAGACCCTAGACATGTGTTCTTGGACTTTTTAGAAATATTAAGATGTCCTCTAAACACCCCTTTTGGTCTCATCTCAATTGGTTCTTCCATGTTCATGTATGAAGCTTTGACAAAAAAGGTGTTTTTGTTGACTTTTCAAAATGACCTATAATGTCCAAATTTATATCTTCTTGTGAGTGCATATTTTGAACTTGGGATCTGAATATGGATTGTAGGTAATTATATCCTCTTCAAAATGAGCTTTGTATGGGTCATTTTTGATAAAGTATGAGAAAGTTATGCTTGGTCAAAGTTGAGTTGACTTTTCCTACAAAACCCTAATTTAGCAACTTTTGGGTTTTGATGAGTTGTGAGCAATATTTGATGAATCATGATCAACCCTTGATCAAATGATGAATAATACTTCAAAATGAGGATTTTGACCAAAAATCTTGAAGTTTGACTATATGTGGGCCATAGTTGACTTTTGCCCTAACACAGTCGATTTTCAGGCCTTTGAGCAATTGACTGAGCAAACTTCCTTTGTAAGGCTTGAAACTTGACATGGATGATATTGTGAATATATTAGGACAATGGTGAGAATTTGGGACCCTTTGGACTCAAACATCTTGGTGCAAACTGAAACCCTAATTTGAGGTAGACTGCCTTAGGAGAGAGTTTGTCTGGTCAACCCTTGGACTTCCTTGAGCAATTTGAGGACCTCACTTGGAATGTATTGAGAAATATGGGAGGGAAAATTTTGGGGTACAACAGCTGCCCCTGTTCAATCTTCTTAAACCTGAGGATGTAGATTGGCTTGTATGCCATTCGTGATCCGAAGGTGGAAGATGATTGAACACTAGATTGCCCAGAAATTTGCACTCGCATGAAGTGGTACTGGTCTTGTGATATTGGGGAATGGGCTTATAGATGACATTTGGAGGTTGATTTCGTAAGATGGGCTTAAATATGCCATCATAACAAGTGTCAATCGCATAAGAGATTCCTTTGCGAGAGCCCGTACACCTGTTGTTGAGGAGGACTACACTGGGGAATGCTGGTCTCTTGTCTTGAGAGAGATAGAGTTTTTAAGAGTTTCAGTTGTCCCTTACTCTATTGGGGAATCATCTCTTAGTCGAGGAGATGAAAATAAACTACTGTCTGGTCGTGTTCCAGGCTTCACAGTGATTTGCTGAAGAAAATAAGATCGACTGCTATTTGGTCGTGTTCAGGCTTCACAGTGATTTGCTGAGGAAAATAAGATCGACTGCTATCTGGTCGTGCTCCAGGCTTCACAGTGACTTACTGGGGGGATGAGATTAAACTTGCTATCTGGTCGTAATCCAGGCTTCACAATTTCTCACTTCTTATCTGGTCGTAATCTAGGCTTCAAAGGGAATCAAGTGTTATCCGATTGTATCCTGGCTTCAAATTGAATTTAAGGCTTACTAATATCCAGTTAATTTCGGGCTTCTTAGTAATTGGACGAGTAAACTGCTATTTGGTCGAATTCCAAGCTTCACAGTACCTTATACTGTTATCTGGTCGTGATCCAGGCTTCAGTATCCTTTGCTGCTATCTGGTCGTGATCCAGGCTTCACGGTGTCTTATACCATTATCTGGTCGAGTCCAGGCTTCATGGTATCTTGTATTGCTATCTGGTCGATTTCCAGGCTTCACAATACCTTATTGAGGGGTTAAGCTATTTTCCGGTCGATTTCTGGGCTTCACAGCTTGTGTTTATGATATACCACTATCTGGTCGATTCCAGGCTTCATGGTGTCTTATACTGCTATCTGGTCGATTTCCAGGCTTCACAGTAACTTGTTGGGGATTCAACTATTTTCCGGTTGATTTCCAGGCTTCTTAGCTTGAATTTGGGATATACCACTATCTGGTCGTTTCCAGGCTTCATGGTGTTTTGGAGAAATCAAGATATTATCGAGTCAAATCCGGGCTTCATAGCTTAAATTTAAGATGTACCACTTTCTGGTCGTTTCCAGGATTCATGGTGTTTTGGAGAAATCAAGATATTATCCGGTCGAATCCGGGCTTCATAGCTTGAATTTAAGATGTACCACTTTCTGGTTGTTTCCAGGCTTCATGGTGTTTTGGAGAAATCAAGATATTATCTGGTCGAATCCTGGCTTCATGGCTTGAATTGGAATAAAAATCTTAGTATTGATTTGACTGATCCAGAGAAGACTTGTGAGAACTTGATTGTATCTTTCCCTGAAAGGTAAAGGGTTAGTCGTATGTAATGTCATGATGTATGAAATGTATTGAATAATGATCTCAAAATAAATGAGATTGTGTTGTATGATGCATATGCGCATGTCATGATGTATGAATATGAAATGTTCTTGTGATGTTCTCTAGCTGGGGAAAATAAATCCCGGACTGCTGTTGGAGAGTACAAGGAATTGAATTCTCCATTCTCGCTGGGGATAACGATCGAAGATGATTAGCCGGAGACTTGCATCCATTTTGTTTGAGAATATCCCTCCAGGAGAGACTTTACTGGAGAATAAATTGGTGAGAGAATGACTCTGTGGGGAAGAGAAGATACTCTGCTAGAAGATCTGCTGATTTGGAGAAACAACCTAAGCTGGGGATGAATTACCGTTGCTGGTGATAATGAACCCGTTCGGGGATTGAGTTTTTTCTTTGTGGAAGAAATAAACTTCACTGATGGTGAACTTCTATTGTTGGTGATAGATAAACTCTGCTTGGGGAGAGTTAACACCACTGCCTTTGGGTACTTCTTACTCTGCGGGGAGTGTATGTAATTTTAGTCATATTCTCAAGCTGGCTCTGTCCCTGTACCTGGTGGGTAGAGCAACTGTAAGGTTTGGACATTTCTTGTTTGCCCCTGTTCCTGGAATTACGAGTAATTGTCTTTTGCTTCGCATGTGAATATTTATGAGCATCAATTATTGTCAAATGCATATATCAAAAATGGTTCATTGGATGTTCTTGCAGAACAAAACAGGAAAAGAAAAACAAATCGAAATTTCTTGTAGAAATGAATTATATTGATCTTGAAGTTGTTGGCCTGTAATAGGCATTTTATACAAGAGGTTGACGTCCTAGTAAGAGAACGCCGCCAAAAGATAGGAATTATACAATTTGTGAAAAAGAAAGAAAACAACTATGTGAAACAATCCCATTGGGTTCCAAATCTGCTATTGCCTTTATATCTTCGAGCGTCTCATCACTTTGCTACTTGGTCGAAGGTGGATCTGATTGATTGGCACCGTCCGAGCTTGATAGTCGATACCGAAGTCTGGTTGCAAGATGATCCAATGAGACATAGTGTTACGCTTCAATCCCTAACTTCTGCCTGGACCGCCCTTTCAGGTTTTCAGTCCACCGGGATACCCTTTTTTGCCCAAGCCGCCTTTTCAGGTTTTCGACTTGCCGGGTGTACAGTTTTTTCATTTTCATCCCTTACTTTTTCCCGAACCCTTTTGGTTCGCCGGGAAGCCCTTATTTTTGCCTAGGTGTGTCAACCTAGCGGGTCTTTGATTATGCGTAGTATTTTTTCACTATGTCTGTATTGACGGCGTGAGGAAGGTCGTCACCATCCATGGTGGTTAGAATCATAGCTCCTCCCGAGAAAATGTTCTTAACCACAAATGGCCCTTCGTACGTGGGGGTCCATTTGCCCCTAGGATCACCTTGTGGCAGTATGATGGGTTTGATCACTAGATCCCCGACTTTATATTCTTGACGTCTTACTTTCTTGTTAAAAGCCTTGATCATTCGCTTTTGATACGTCTGACCATGACAAATAGCAGTAAGTCTCTTTTCATCGATTAAGTTCAGCTGATCAAACCGGGTTTGGATCCAATCATCTTCGCTCAAACCTGCATCCTTCATAATTCGGAGAGAGGGTATCTAGACTTCAATGGGAAAGACTGCCTCCATGCCATATACCAGAGAATAGGGTGTTGCCCCTATTGATGTCCGCGCTGAGGCACGGTACCCATGAAGAGAGAATGGTAACATCTTGTGCTAGTCTTTGTACGTCACCGTCATCTTCTGCACAATCTTCTCGATGTTCTTATTTGCTGCTTCAACAACCCCATTCATCTTCAGCCGGTAGGGAGAAGAGTTATGATGCTGTATCTTGAACTGTTTGCAGAGTTCGGTGATCATTGTATTGTTGAGATTTGTACCATTGTACGTAATGATCCTCTCTAGTACACCGTATCGACAAATCAAATTGTGCCTGATAACTCGCGCCACGATGTTCTTGGTTACTGTAGCAAAGGAAGCTGCCTCAACCCAATTCGTAAAATAATCAATAGCTACCAGAATGAAACGATGTCCGTTAGACGTAGTAGGTCTGATCTCACCGATCATGTCGATGCCCCACATTACAAAAGGCCAAGGAGCTGTCAAAACATTCAGAGGAACCAGAGGTACATGCACCTTATCAGTATAGATTTGGCACTTATGACAGGTCCGAGAATGTTGATAACAATCGGCTTCCATAGTAGACCAATAATATCCTGCCCGTAGGATTTTCTTTGCCATGGTATGTCCACTGGAATGTGTTCCGAAGGTACCTTTATGTAACTCTGCCATGATCCTTTCTTCCTTGCTTTTGTCCACACATCACAGTAAGGTTGAATCATGGTTATGCTTATAAAGGATCCCATTGCTGATGAAGAACTTTGCAACAAACCTTCTCAAGAACTTATCATTAACAGATGCCCCCTTAGGGTACTCTTGAGCCTCAAGATACCTCTTCACCTCGTGGAACCAGGGTTTATCTACTACCTCTTCAGTCTCAATGTCACAACAATGTGCGGGTTCGTCCAACCTCTCAATGGTAATCTGGGGAGCTTCACTGTCCCACCTGACCTTTAACATAGAAGACATGGTAGCTAGCGCGTTCGCTAACTGATTCTCCTCTCTTGGGAAGTGTTCAAAGGTTATCTCCTCAAAGTGTGGGAGCAATGTCAGTACATACTTTTTGTAAGGAATAAGATTTGGGTGCTTCGTATCCCACTCGCCTTTGATCTGACTGATCACTAGAGCAGAATCTCTGAATACCCTCAAGAACTTAATCCTTAGGTCAATAGCAGCTCGAAGACCCAGTATACATGCTTCATACTCCACCATATTGTTGGTGCAGTTGAAACATAGTCGGGTGGTGAATGGAGTATGACAACCCTTAGGAGATATGATCACAGTGCCAATGCCATTACCCAATGCGTTTGAGGCTCCATCAAAATACATGGACCATCGGGATCCCTCCTCGGGTCCTTCATCCGGTCCAGGCTCTTCACAGTCGGTCACCAACATGATCTTCTCATCCAGGAACTCGAAATTCATGGATTGGTAGTCATCCACGGCCTAATGCGCCAAATGATCTGCCAACACACTCCCCTTGATTGCTTTTTGGGTTGTGTACTGGATATCATACTCAGTTAAGATTATCTGCGATCTTGCTATTCTTCCGGATAAGGCGGGCTTTTCGAAGATATACTTGATTGGATCCATCTTTTATATCAATAAGGTGGTGTGAGTCAGCATATACTGTCTCAGCCGACGAGCAGACCATGCCAAAGCGTAGCAAGTTTTCTCAAGCAGTGAGTATCGGGTCTCACAGTCGGTAAACTTTTTGCTAAGGTAGTAAATAGCATGCTCTTTTCGGCCAGACTCGTCATGCTGCCCCAGCACACACCCCATTGAGTTATCCAGTACTGTTAAGTATAAGATCAAAGGTCTCCCTTCAACTGGAGGCATCAGAATTGGTGGCTCTCGGAGGTATTCCTTGATCCTTTCGAAATCGGTCTAACATTCATCATTCCATTTTACCACTTGATCTTTCTTCAGCAGCTTAAAGATTGGCTCACAAGTAGAAGTCAAATGTGAAATGAATCGGGAGATGTAGTTCAGACGTCCAAAAAAGCCTCTGACTTCCTTTTCTGTGCGGGGAGCTGGCATCTCTTGTATAGCTTTCACCTTGGCAGGGTCCACCTGAATACCTTTATCACTGACGACGAAACCCAGCAACTTACCAGACCTTACCCTGAAGGTGCACTTGTTCGGGTTTAACCTCAACTTGTACGTCTTCAACCTGTCAAACAGTTTCTGGAGATGGTCAAGGTGTTCTTCCTCAGCTTGAGACCTTGCAATCATGTCATCAACATAAACCTCAATCTCATGGTGAATCATGTCGTGGAACAAAGCGACCATGGCGCGTTGATAAGTGGCCCCAACATTCTTAAATCCGAACGGCATGACCTTATAGAAAAAGGTACCCCACTGTGTAATGAAGGTCGTCTTCTCCATGTCTTCGGGAGCCATCTTGATCTGATTGTAACCAGAGAAACCATCCATGAAGGAGAAGATCTTATGTTACGCGGTGTTGTCGACCAGAACATCGATGTGAGGAAGTGAGAAATCATCTTTGGGGCTTGCCCTGTTCAGATCTCTATAGTCCACACACATCCGTACCTTACCATCTTTCTTAGGCACCGGAACAACGTTGGCAACCCACTGCAGGTAAGAAGTGACAGCTAGAAATCCGGTGTCGAACTGTTTCATGACTTCAGCTTTGATTTTCTTAGACATCTCAGGGCGCATACGACAAACCTTCTGCTTCACCAGAGGACAGTCTTCTTTCGTTGGCAAGCGGTGTACCACGATATCGGTGTCCAAACCAGGAATGTCTTCATAAGACCAGGCAAAGATCTCAACATAATCACGTAGCATCTGTATCAACCGTTGTTTGACACTAGGCTCCATATTCGCACCTATCTTGACCTCTTTCCTGTCTTCCTCTGTACCCAAATTCACTGATTCAACTGGATCCTCATGAGGCTGTATGACCTTTTCTTCCTGTAGTAACAGTCTAGCAAGTTCTCCAGGTACCTCACAATCATCCTCACCTTCGTCCTCAGCTTGGTTGATCGAATTTTCGAAGTCATAACTGGAAGTAGCAGAGTTGTTATCAATGGGATCCAGAGTGGATATGGATCTGCATTATGATACGTGAGTGTGTGTAAGAGCATAGTTGTTTCGATAAAGTGAGAGACAGAAAAGAAAAACAAGGAGCGCAAAATTTGTAATGCAAGAATTGTCCAATGTTTTATTGATGATATATGAAATGACAAGATAATAAGCCCCCACAAGCAAAGCCAAGGTGCCTCGGGAAAGGCACCGGGCCTGTAAAGTTTCAAACTGTTTATTACAACTTTCAAAAACAAAAGTCAATTACTGTGTAATAAAAGAAATAGGTACGAAGTCCTTCGCCGTCCAGTTGTTCAATCCACCATTGGTTGTAGGGTAGATCCAGCCGTCAACATCCAGGTTTTCATCATCAGCATCTTCTGTAGCAGAGACAACCTCAATAACATTGATTCCCGAGCCATGCTTGGGCATGGGTGCAGTTATGATGTTGGGCTTCTTCGAAGCGTCAAACTCAATCTCTTTGGCTTAGATCAAGTCTTGCACCTTGTTCTTCAAGGCCCAACAATTGTTTGTATCATGACCTGGGCCATCGGTTTGATAGGCGCAGCGGGCGTTCGGGTTATATAGCGGAGATGTGGTGTTAGGATTCTTCGGGGATTCCCTCAGAGTTACCAGGTTGGTCTTCAATAACTGTGGTAGAATTTGAGACAAGGTCACGTTGAGCCGAGTGTACTACCTCTGTGGTATTTCCACCCTTTGTTGATTGTTGCATTGTGGAGCAACTGTGGGTCTTGATATCACTACCACATTCACTACTTGACGGTGTTCAGGTCTGCTTTGGCCCCTCGAGCCATAGACTGCACTAGCTTCCTTCTTACCCGTGAAAGGCTTCTTCACTATACTTGATGAAGTATCCTTCTGTATCTTACCACTTCGGATACCAACCTATACTCTCTCCCCAGTCAAGATCAACTCAGTAAACCCAAACGACGAACTGCCGATCAGATGATTGAAAAATGGACCAGATAACATCCCCAAAAATATGTCAACCAACTCCCTATCAGACAAAGGGGGTTGGACTCTTCCAGCCAAGTCTCTCCACTTTTGAGCATAGTCCTTAAAACCTTCACTTGCACCCATTGACATACCCTGAAGCTGAGTATGAGTGGGAGCAAGGTCGACGTTATACTGATACTGCTTGTAAAAAGCAGCAGCAAGGTCTTCCCAGTTTCAGACATTGACTCCTTCCAACTGATAAAACCATTCAAGTTGAAGCCCTGACAGACTATCTTGAAAGAACTGTACCCACAGATTTCTATCAGCAGTGTGGGGTAGAATTTTCCGGACATACGAGCGGAGATGGAGTTTTGGACAGGATACCCTGTCATATTTAGCAAAAACCGGAGCTTTGAACTTATGAGGGATCACCACTCCCGATACCAATCCCAGCTCTCCGAAATCCAGACCAGGGATCCTATGAATCTCCATAACACTCAGACGGTCTTCTAATTGTTTGTACCTATCCTCAACAGGAGGATATTGCTCTTCATCATAATCAGTGTCATCATCAGAAATGCCAGGACTGGGGCCCCTTTCTTCTTCTTGGTTCTCACCTTCCTTGGATGAAAGAGACAACTCAACTTGCTGTTTCAACCTATCCCCAAACCTTTTGCCCATACTCAGAAGAACGACCTTCTTTTTCTTCTTCTTCTTCTCTTTCTCTTTCAGAATGAGAGCTTTCAAATCCTCTTGCCCTTTGGCCAAGCTCAAGAACATCTCTTGGAATTGGGCATTTTGTGCCTGAAGATCTTTGATGGCTTGATCGGAAAACATTTCGTGCTGAAATAAACAGCGAAGAAGATGAGAAACCTGTAATGGTACCTGTAATGGCGTGCATGATAATGGGATGCATATGTAATGATTTCAAAGTCTTTGGGAGATTTAAATTTGCACACCAAAAATAAAACAAACTTTATTAGATTAACTCGTAAAAAGTTCAACAATGCCTTTGAGGCGTTACAAAGAAATAAATGGAAAACAAATCTAAACTAGAAAAATCAAAATCAGAAATCCCATGGACGCTTCCCCTTGGTGCTGACGTAGTCATTGATCGTTCTTTCATTCTCGAGTTTCCTAGAGAGCTTCAAGATCTTCCTTTCTTGCTCATGATACTTTTCCCGGTAGGTATCCCTCTCCTCTTTCAGCTGAATCCAGGATCTCTTCAATGCCCCAAGATTAGTGGACGTGTAGGGATAAATGACAGTATAAGGAATGCCCTCTTCATTGGTAGGCTCCACAATCACTGGCAACACAGCTTCATAAGGCATCCCAAGCTTTTGGGCTCGAGCTCGGACCCATTGGAGATAAGACTGCATAAGGAGAGAAGTTTTCGGTCCTAGATCTTGGGGGTAAGATCTGTTCACCATGCCCCAAGCTCGTATAAACCTCCGGCGATGCTCGTCAACATCTTCCTTGTAGTCAAATGAAATATCCTTAAGAAGTAACTCATGAGGACCATCTCTCCGAGCACGACAAAATTGTCGCAAAGCCAGACAAGGATTGTAGGTTATACCCCCTCTGATTCCAAGCAACGGGACATTAGGGTATCCCTCGCAACGATCAATGACAACAGTGTCCTCCATAGCCCCGGAGCTCCAAAGAATACCTGTATGGGCAAGAGACATTATCATGTAAGACCATCCCAAACCCTCTTCATTCTTTAACACAAACTTAGGGAGGTGCGAAATAAACCACCTTGACAACAGCAGCATACAACACATGAGAGTCCATCTTCTTCACACGGTACGAGTGTAGAGGGCATGCAAGATATCACCTAGTAGAGTAGGCACATGATTGCGAGATAGGAATATCTTAACCGCATTCACATCACAAAGGAATCCGGATTCTGGAAGAGAACCAAACCGTAGATAAGGAGAGCCAAGATATCTTCAAAAGCCTGAAAATCCAAATTATCCCAGAATTGCTGAGCCTGATCCATTAGAAATTTGGCTAAGAAACCTTCGACCCCGCTCTGTGTTTCTCAATTGGATACTACATCAGCCCGTTTCAGATGTAGAGTTGAAGCAATGTCTTCTGGTCTAGGAGTCTCTTCCATACCTGTGAAGGGCACCTCCTCTAGGATGGATATGCCCAATAAGTGAGAGAACTCTTCCAAAGTGGGAACCAGTTGGTAATCCGGGAAGGTGAAGCAATGATGCACCGAATCTAAGAACTGGAAAAGCACACTCATCATCTGCTCATCAAACTTTGAGGTAACCAGGCTAAGAAGCTGACCGTGTCTCTTAATGAAGGAAGAAGTCTCAGAAACTCTCGAGGCTAACTCTTTAAGTTGAGCAGGTATTTGCACAAAGTTAACTCGGATGGTGTTTCTACGCAAGGAAACCATAATCTGCAAAACAGAACAAAGATAAATCCCCTCGGTCTTTGAAATGGTTAGCGTAATGAAGTATGCATGCTATGTTATGATGCATGATGTCATGATAAAACAAACAACATGTATAGCAGATAACAGGCATGGGAAAGGCAAACAAGTCACACAAAAGCCCTTAAGTTTAAGGCTTGCAGGGGGTCAAAGGTATTACCCTCTTGAAGTTCAGTTGGTTTCAACCTGTCCTAGCAAAATTAACCGGGTTCTAGAGGTTCTCAATATCATTGACCATCCTCCATCGGTCATGGTTTCAGCTCACACAATCTTTTGTTGCAGCCGGAACTATCTCGAGAGTATGGTCTCAATGAGTGTAGCATTGAGTATCAACCAGTTCTCAGCTTTACACCAAGGCCGGCTATCTCACTACTTCCTAATGGCCAAGTTGGTCGATTAAGGGTTCTAAGGTCAGTTGATGCTTAACAACACACATAGCGGCCCCATATTCTCATCGTTTCTCCACAAGGGATACCGGTACCAACCAATGTGCCACATCAATGTAGCTACTTCTTCAAACGTATCGGTCTACACTGTACAGTTCCCTCACAGTTTATTGCTACTTACCTAAAAGGTGTCCCCAAATCCAGGTTAGGATCTATAGTAACTCCCAATACAAAACCCTTAAAAGTAAAGCAACCAAAACAAACAAGAGAAGCAATTTATGATGAACTAATCCTAAGGTATACCCCACTTATTTATTCCCCAGCAGAGTCGCCAGTTCTGTGATACGATGGCCGAACTAGACTGTTTTGAGAAAATGCTGGTTTATGTTTTGCGTTTGTGTTCGCAAAATGTCGCGGTAAGCAAGAGTCGCCACCGACTTTTATTTTATCCAACTAGAAAGGACAAAAGCACAGAAAAAAATCCTTTTTCGAGATTTTGAGTACGGGGGGTAGATTATAGAAAGGGAAGGTATTAACACCCTTTCTATCCGTGGTTTTCCACGGGCTCTTAGGTACTTGCTCATCTTTTTAAATTGCTTGTGCGTGTTTGTTTTGAAAAGTTTTGTTTTACTTCGTTTTAACCCTTGTATCAGTCCTCAAGAGTGTTACAAAGTGTTTTTGAAAACTTTGTTTGGAAAAGTGTAAGTGTGAGAAAAGTTTGATTTTGAGCAAGTACCTACTAGCATCTACTTACTCGAAAAAAGAATGTTTCTGTTCTTGTTTCCTTTAGACAACGCTATCCCACTATTAAAGAGTAGGTAGCACCTTCGTTGGAGTTGTAAGGGTCAATTCGTAAGGGACGTACGATCACTAAAGCAATGTTAGGACGTCTTAGTGATAACCCTAATGTCTTAAGATCATATCTGAGGCAACATTTCCGAGGCAACATTTCCGAACGGGACTTTTGATCTTTGTTTAGACAGGAGGGTGACCACTAAAACACCATATACTTAATGATCGTTTACCGAAGGCAACCGAAGTGAGAGTATACCCTAGGAGTGCGCATGTGCGAGTGATATGATTTCAGTTATTTATCTTTGCACATTAGGGTTTGCTGGCCATTTTAAATTGTCATGTAATCTTGTCATACAATCCTATTATCATACATCTAACAGTTAACATTTGCGAGAATTAAAATGCGAGAAATAAAACTACGCTATTACAAGGCTTCGGGGTAGGGGATTAATTACATAGCCCAAAACCCGTAAAACGATAAATAAAAGAAAAACCTAATTAAACTATTACATACCGTAAGCAGTTACATTAATGTGGTAAAAATAAATAAACGCGCGCGATGAATCGAGAACGAAAAAAAGTAGGGTTTTGACCCCGTCTAAACCTAATTGAAAGAAAAATCATTTTTTGTGGTTTTTGTGTTATTTTGAGAAAAATAGAGTTTAATTGAATAAATAAAGAAACCAAATTACTAAATAATTTAAATTAAGAAAAATAATTAGATCAACCTATTTTTTGTATTTTTATTTTATTGAGAAAAAGAAATAAAAATTAAATCAAAGGCAACCCTAATTTTTTTAATTGATTTTAATTATTTACAAAAGTTAGAATTACCCTAAAATTAAATTTAACTAATATTAAATTAAATTTGATAAAATAAAATAAAACCTAAGTTCTAAATTGGTGAAATTGATTTTATAATTTTTTGTGGGTAAAAAAAAAGGTAATTTGGTGTTAGTAAAAAAAAAGCAGAATAACTAAAGAAAGGTAAATTAGAGAAAAATAAGAAATAACCCAAGGGCCTGCTGTCAGCGGCTCTGATCAGAGGATGATGGTCCAGAGAATGGTGGTCAGAGGATGATGGTCCAGAGGATGATGATCCAGAGGATGGTGATCAGAGGATGATGGTACTGGGCCTGCTCCTGGCCAGTGGACCCAGCAGCTCATGACCAGAGGGTGCTTGATCTGGTCCTGGTTGATGGGTCCAGAAGATGGTCCTTAGAAAGTGCAGGCGCTGGATCTGGTGAATACAAAGGGGAAAAATGGAAAAAGGTCACGCTTGGGATCAAATCCAGAATCATGAACTTATGACTTCCTTCTTCTGACCAACTGCGCTGGGTGTTAGTTTATCAATACAATAGAAACAAACAAATAGATCAGAACTATAGGCTTCTGGCCAGAATAAACGCGCCAGTATTTAAACCGACCAGTAAAATTGTGACACGCCATCGTCTTATTCCCTGGATCTGTCGTTTAAAACTCTGGACCTTTACCTACAGACATGGCGCTGTGGCTATAACCCTGTGCATTTCAGAAACTGCATACAAGTAATATAAATAAGATTCAAGATCATGGATCAACTGGGTTTGACCCGCTGATCAAAATGGTCTCCTCCATTAGGGCCAATTGTTCCTGTATGAAAAATCCCTAAAAACGAACCATGAACCCTAGCCATGGCATCTTGGTATATAGTCAATAAAAACGCAATTGAATACAACCATTAGCTTTCAAACATCATAAGGTTCAAGAATATACCAATAAAACATGCTAAATATGCCAGAATTATGATGTTAGAATTCAAGAAAATATGGAAACCGTGTGAAACTTACAACGCAATTTTGAGTGTGAGGAAGCTTGCTGATGATTGAATCTTGATCCTTGGACGTCTAGCAAGTGATTGGGATGACTAGAATGCTTTGAATTGTTCTGCAACTTAGAGATCAGTGTGTCACTTTTTTCCAATTTTTTTGAAACTTGCTCTCTTGTTTTCAGGCCTCCAATCTCCCTTCTATTGGTCTGCACGCGTTCCTTATGTACCCTAGAACGAATTAGGGTTACAAACTTGTTTCAAATCTTCCTCAATTAGGATCATTGATTCAAGATTTGATCCTTATGCAAATATTTCCAAATCAAGCCAAATCCAATCTTTTTGTGTCCAAATGAAGCTTGCATGATTTGATTCTCTTTCCAGCTGTATAAGAGGCCTAAACATGCACAAAATCTCAAGCTTTGATTAGTTTTGATATTTTTATGATTTTATTTTGATTTTATTTGATTTAATTGAAATAAAATCAAAATAAATGACAAAAATAAAATAATTACAAATGGAAAGGATCATGGGTCGTGGGTCATGTTACAAACTCAATGCAAGCATAAAAAGTTGGGCCCATTTAGCAAAAATTGCAATTTTGGCCACATTTGACTTTTGACAATTTTGCAAAAAAGGTCAACTTTGCCAATGCATAACTCCTTCAATTTTGACCCTAGACATGTGTTCTTTGACTTTTTAGAAAGGTTAAGATGTCCCCTAAACAACCCTTTTGGTATAATCTCAATTGGGTCTTCCATGTTCATGTATGAAGCTTTGACAAAAAAGGTGTTTTTGTTGACTTTTCAAAATGACCTATAATGTTCAAATTTATATCTTCTTGTGAGTGCATATTTTGAACTTGGGAGATGAATATGGATTGTATGGAATTACATCCTCTTCAAAATGAGCTTTGGATGGGTCATTTTTGATAAAGTATGAGAAAGTTATGCTTGGTCAAAGTTGAGTTAACTTTTCCTGTAAAACCCTAATTTAGCAACTTTTGGGTTTTAATGAGTTGTGAGCAATATTTGATGAATCATGATCAACCATTGATCAAATGATGAATAATAATTCAAAATGAGGATGTTGACAAAAATCTTGAAGTTTGACTGTATGTGGGCCACAATTGGCTTTTGCCCCAACATAGTTGATTTTCAGGCCTTTGAGCAATTGACTGAGCAAACTTCCTCTGTAAGGCTTGAAACTTGACATGGATGATCTTGTGAACATATTAGGAAAATGGTGAGCATTTGGGACCCTTTGGACTCAAACATCTTGATGCAAACTAAAACCCTTAGGAGAGAGTTTGTCTGGTCAACCCTTGGACTTCCTTGAGCAATTTGAGGACCTCACTTGGAATGTATTGAGAAATATGGGAGGGAAAATTTTTGGGTACAACAAAGGTGATCTTAGACTTTTTGGAAAGCTCAATATGTACCATACAATCTCTATGTTGATCATTTTTTCATTTGAAGATTTATCTTGATGTAAGTTATCTTGAAGCATGTGAAAGTTGTGCTTGGTTAAAGTTCAGTTGACTTCTCCTTAAAAAAACCCTAATTTGGTAACTTTTGACTTTTGATGAATCTTGAGTTTTCTCGATGAATCATGATCAACCTTTGATCAAATGATGAATGTGACTTCAAAATCTTGATGTTGACCAAAAATCTTGAAGTTTGACTGCTGTTAACCACAATTGACTTTTTGTCCAATGTAGTTGATTTTAAGTCATCTGAGCAATTGACTGAGAAAACTTGTGATGAAAGGCTTGAAACTTGACATGAGGATTATTTGAAGCATATGAGGAACCATGAAACTCATTTGATACATTAGAAGTCCAATTTCCTTTGAGAAAAGTGAAACCCTAGTTTGTAGGTCAACTGCTTAGGAGGAGGGTTTGTCTAATCAATCTTTGAGTAGTCTTGAGTAATTGAAAACCCTTGAAAAAATGGGAGGAAAAATTTCGGGGTACAACAATATGCATCTACATTCCATACATATCATTGCATAATAGGTTTCCAGGACAGGCTTCTCATCTTCTTGCTGTTTATTTCAGCCAAAAATGGTTCTCGAACAGACAGTCAAAGAACTCCAGGCTCAGAATGATCAGTTTCAAGAGATGTTCCTAAACTTAGCCAAGGGGAAAGAAGAACTGAAGGCGCTCGTCACCAATGGGAAGAAGTATAATACAAAGAAACCAATCGACGCCCTTAACATGGGGAGGAAGTTCAGAGATCCATTTAAGCGAGCTTAAGATCTTGATATCCCATCAGATGAAGATGACAAACATGATGAAGACAGTAAGAGTGTTAAAACTAAAAGAAGCAACCTTGGTCCTGACAAGTTTCCTGATGAAGAGGAAGATGATCATTTGGATGAACAATATCCCCCTGCTGGCGAGAAGTATAAGCTGTTAAAGAAGCGTCTGAAAGCTATGGAGATCTAGAAGGTTCCCAACTTGAACTTTGAAGAATTGGTTTTAGTCTCATGAGTTGTCATTCCTCCAAAATTCAAAACTCCTTCCTTCGCTAAGTATGATGGCATTTCCTGCCCGAAGTTGCATTTGAGATCATATGTTCGAAAAATTCAACCACACACTGTTGACAAGAAATTGTGGTTGCATTTCTTCCTAGAAAGTATGTCTGGAACACAACTGGAATGGTATTATCAACTTGAAGGTGCCAATATTCATACCTTAGAAGATTTGGCTACAACTTTCTATAAACAATATCAATACAATTCTGATTTGGCACCAACCCACATGCAACTAAGGAGTATTTCCATGGGTTCTAAGGGAGGCTTTAAAGAGTACGCACATAAATGAAGAGATCTTGCAGGCAGAGTTCAACCTCCTTTGGTTGATAAGGAATTGGTTGACATGTTCATGAGTACGCTAACAGGTCCTTTCTATAATCATCTACTTGGAAGTTCTTCAGCCTATTTCATTAAACTGATATTGACAGGTGACCATGTTGAGAATGGAATTAGAAGCAGTAAAATTCAGGTGGCTACATCTTCAAATACAGTGAAGAAGTCTTATAATGGTAAGAAAGAATCCAATGCTGTGTACGACCAGAAGGGTCGTAATAAGAGTGACTGCACTAATATTTGGGGGCAGTGCTAATCTCTAATCCTGCACCAGTGAAACAAAAAAAAAACAGCGTAGGCAGGACGCATCCAGGAGACAGTTCTCAAGAATCAACATGCCATATCTCAAGCATTACAACATATGCTGAAGGCAGAGCTAATTACATTGAAGGATCCCCCTCAGAATCCCAATACTTCCTTTCCCCATTACAATCCCAATACAAGGTGTACATATCACTCTGACAGTCCTGGGCATGACACCAATAAATGTTGGGCTCCAAAAAATAAGATTCAAGACATGATTGACTCTAAGGAGATTGAATTTGACCCTCTTGAGACTCATAATGTGATCACTACACCTATGCCTAATCATGAGAAGGGCGTTAATTCTATTGATGACGTTTCTTATGTTTCCGCTGTGAATGACTTGATTACTCCTCTGATGATTGTTAAGAAGCTGCTGCAAGCCAGTTTATTTCTGGTCTGCGTTGAAAACTGCTACTCCTGTGTGTCTCAATCCAATGGTTATGCCCCACTGAAAGAAGGTATTCAACATTTTATGGATGACCGTGAAATTCTATTTGAGAAGACTCCTTCTGTAGAGAGTATATCCCAAGACGTATCTGTGACTACAATTTCCGGTACTCCTGTAAGGATAGGTCATGTGAAGATTATTGCCGAACCAAGGGCCGCTCCTCTGATTATTACCGCACCTGGGAAAATTCAATATTCCTCTGATAGGGCCATCCCTTGGAATTATGGAGCTGATGTCTACTACCGTGGCGTCAAGTAAGAACCATTGATTGTGGAAGATGAAAATACTGATCCCAACATTAGAAATATTGCTGGGACTAGTAAGGGTACCAGAAGTGGAAGGGTTTTCTCTCTAGAGATCTCTCCAAAGGCTGTTACTACACCAGTCCGTATCACTACTACTGAATCAAATATTGAGACTTGAGGCAAAGAAGAGATGACTGAACCTACCCAAAATGAGGCACCGAAAGAGGTTACTGTTGAAGATACCTCCAAGCAAGAGATGGAGGAAGTGCGGAAAATTATTCGAAAGGGTGACTATAATATTGTTGAAAAGTTGGGGCAAACCCCATCCAAAATATCTATGCTATATCTGTTGTTGTGTTCCGAAGCTCATGCTCAGGTTTTGGTAAAGTTTTTAAAATGCGCTCATGTACTGCAGGAAATCTCTATTGATCAGTTCGAAAATTGTGTTGCTAATCTGACAACTAATAATGGGCTAGGCTTTTCTGACGCTAATTTAACTCCTGCAGGAAGGAACTGTTGTACCCCATGTTTTTCCCCTAAGATTCCTCTATCATCTTATATCAACTCAATCATATCAAGATCACAATTAGGTTTGGTTCTTCCCCCTATCTCTAGGTTTGCTCATGAGGAATCACTAAGCACCTTGATTTATATATGTTCTGTATTATTAATTTTTAACTAATGAATAAAATGAATGTTTTCTCTAATTTATGATATTATAGGTAAGGGCACAACACATTTCATCAGTTTGATCTATAGGTTCATGAGTTTATTTCCCATGCCTTCTCCAACAAAGCTTCATTGAGACCCAAGCTTCATCATTGAAGATACTTTGAAGTAATATTATGACAAGGTCTACTATGATTTATCATTCCTCAATTTGTCAAAGAAAATAAAAAAATGCAAGAGTTGATTGAAGAAGTTTGACCTAATTGGACAAGTTCTTGATTTCTTGGTCACATGTGCATAACTCTCTCAATTCTTAATATTTGGAGTTGGTTTTTGTTGCTATGGGTTCTTGTCATCACCCACAACAACTTCTATTCACATGGAAAGAGTTATTATTCAAGGAAGATTGTAAAAATTGGAAGGGGTTTCCAAGCCATTTTGGTGCTCTAGGAGCTAGGGTTTTGAACTTCTAAGGGATATATCTTGCTCATCTTTTGGTATTTTTGAGTGATTCCAAAGACATGCTTCTCTTTAAAGATTTATCAACCAATCACTTCAAAAATTGCAAGAAACCTTTATGTGGAAGATGCCTAATGATGAAGAAATATTACAAGTGCTCTAGATAGGCCATCAAATTCCCTTATGTGACTTCAAAAGATCATAACTTGGTAAATTTTTATCTCCTTGAGCCAATTCATTTTCCATAATGATCTTAAGGATGTTAAATTCAACTCTTCTTTTATGTGCAAAGCTTGAAAATGGATGAAGGATGCCCTAAGAATGCAAGAGATTGTATATCATCTCATGAATTTTCACCAATTTTGCAAGACCATAACTTTTTCAATACTTGGTATTTTTGATTGATTCAAGTTTCACAATTCTCTTTAGGAAGTATAATTCAAGCCAGTATCATTGATAAAATCTCAATTTTGGAGGAAGGCCTTGTTTGGATTCAAAACATTATAGGACATTTTTTGAGAAAAACTTAGAATTTTCTAAGTACAAAAAGTCAGCATCTTTTTCTCAACTTTGACTCATCACAAATCCTATCTCAAGTATCCATTTGATCCCATTCTTTGCACATTGTAAAACTTGTGACCTTATCTTTAAATTGCTTCAAGAATCATGCCCTAAGACTCCTTGAGTTGTGACTACCATTGATTAAAAGTTAGTACCTTGTAACTGACTTTTTCCTCCAAGTCAGAATTTGAAATGCACAATTCAGCTTCTAATCAATAAATTTTTACGCGTTTTTACTTCTAATCATGTTTATCAATCTTCCATAAATGATTAGCACCTTGAAATTCAAGTTTTGGTTGAGTTTTGAGCAAAATACGAGTCTCACTTTTCATGCTTGCAACTTCACGCGATTTCCCTCCAAACTTCATCATTTCACACGCTTGAGAATCCCATTTTATTCCCTATAAATAAAGGGACATATTACATTCATTTCCTCAAGCTTTGATAGTTAATTTACCCCTGTTTAGATCCCACACGAACTCTAAATTTGAATTTCTGATTTCTTGCTTTCTCACTCTAAAACACCAAAAGCTCCATTCAATTAGCTTCATTGAACTTCTCTGAAGATAACCACACTCTCACCTTCAAAAATTGTAACCTATACTGATCTACAAAAGTCTAGTTTTAGAGCCACCTTGTGCTACTTCGTTCAGGTAGATTTCTTGGTCAAATCGATCCAAATAAAAGACTAATCTACTCTCTACATCCTTCTGATTCTCATGCTTTTTACAATTTGTGATTTCATTGAGATTTGATTGAGATATTCCAGAATTTTGTGCTCGCTATTATTTCTACATTTTCTCAATTTAAGCCTTGCTCAGTTTATATAAATTTGGCGCGATGGTACCAGTCTAGTCCTCTAATTTTATAGTTTGAGGAATCCCAATCTAGGGCGTCTGAAGGTTGAAGACGACCTACGTGTCGTGCTTCAACCAATGAAAGCGTGACATGTGATTTTTTGAATTCAATCCAGCATGTTTGCTTTATCATACGTGCGCTTTGAGAGCCCTTGGATCTGATTACCTTTATTAGTCAGACTCCATCCAACGCGCCAACATTTTAGTTGTTTTTAATATTTAAAAGGTGATCCGGTGCAATTTCCAAAGTTGACCATGATATGCACAACGTGCTTGATCCCTTGGATCTGATTACTAGCGTGTTTTTACTCTCATCCAATGGTCCATATTTTTTTGGTTTGTTATTTTATTTTCTGATTTTTTATTTTAATTGATTTAAACTTAAAAAAATCATAGAAAATTCATTTGACTCAAAAAATTATGAAAAAATTCACAAAATATTTTCAAATATTCTCTTTCTGATTTTTATTTTTTCATAATTTTATTTTCAGATTTGATATTTTTTATAATTTCTCCTTTATTCTGACTTGGTTCTAAATATTTAAAATACTTTTTGATGTTTTAAAGTTATGAAAAAAATTATAAAAATCATTTTACTCATTTTTGACTTTCTGAAATTTTTCTAGAATTTTATCTTGACTTCTATTATTTTTGATCTTTTTCTTCACTTATTTTAGTGATTTTAATCAATTTTAAAAAAAAATTCTATTTTAAAAAATTACCAAAAAATTTATAAAAATATTTAAGGTCATTTCTGATTTTTCTATGGTCTCGTTTAATTTTTCTTTGATACTTTAAATATAGTTTGCTATTTTACCTTTTATTTTCATTTTAAAAAACAATTTAAAAGGGATTTTTATTTTTTATTTTATTCATTAAATACTATTTATTTTTTAATATATTTTGGCCATGTGTTTGTTGATCATGAACTTCATTAACATCATTGGATCTTGGGTGTTGAGTTTAACTCCACTAAAATGGATGGATGATTTTAATGATAGTTTGATTAAATTTTTAATTCAAATATATCCCCTTCCTCTTCATCTTATCCCTTTCTTACTTGTACTATATGTTGTTAGAGGATGATTTACATACCATCTCTCTAAACATATGATACATAGATTGTTATTGATCTGCCTCAAAATAGGTGCGACTTCTATATAAGCCCACTTATGACTGCTTAACATATTGCTAAATTTTGTCCCGATTTGAGAAATGATCATTCGTGGCCCAAACCTATGTTTGCAAGCCCAAGCATGTTTAATTTGAAACATTTGATCCAATAATCTTGAGGTTCATTGTTAGGAGGCTTTGGTCTTATCAATCTTCTAATGAATCTTCATAAATTTTGGAACTAAGTGAATCATTTAAACATCGTTGATCATTCATTGTTGCCTTGATATTTTGAAATGAATGCTATACTTGACAAAAAGCAAATGAAACTTATTATCGAGTGGATTTAATTTTATCAATCTTCTAATGAGTTTTCAAATTCCAGTTTTAAGATGGTCATTCAAATAACCACTAATTTCTAACAGTTGAATTTATTTTATGCTTTTACTTTATGCTTTTTACTTTAAGCATAGTTGTTTTAGCATTTTCATTTCATTCCATTTTTATGTTTGCTCGTTTGAGAACTTATCTTTATGTCATTTTTACTTTGCTCATTTGAGCTTTTCATTTCTTTTTGAAGATACCAAATAATCAACTTGAACCATAAAAAACTTTAATGTTACTTGGACTATTTGGTTACTATCCTTGGCATTTTGGAGTTATGGACTTCTTGGACTTAGGGTTAGAGACCTTGATCTACCTTGAGACCCCTGTGGCTTATTTTTCTATTTTTTCTGGAGTTCTTGGGGTTTATCCCAAGACATTGGGTTGATTTTCTTTGTGTGTAGGTTATTCTGATTATATGCTTTGTCTGCAATTGGGGATTCATCTGTATACATCTGTTACTCTATCCAATTTTTGTGAAGACTTAATTCCTTTGAAGCTTGGTTTTCTTAAGAGGTTATATCATCTTTGATTGTTTGGTTTCAATCCAAAGGATGGGAATTATACATTGACTAATTATGTAAAGTGTTGGATTCTTGTTGGTTAGATGGTTCTTTTCACTAGCTTTTTACCTTATGCTTTAGGATAGTCCCTTCATCTCCTCTCATCTTCTTTAATTTCAAAAATATTCTCCCTCCTTTTCAAAACTATTCTTGTTTTCTAAACTTGAACCACTTTCATAATAAACTTGGAACTAGGTCCATGAATTTTCAAAAAATGTTTTCTTAATCAAACTTTAACCAACTTAATAATACTTTGACATTTTTTGAGAAGACTAAAAGTCAATCATTCTCATTCAAAACATTTTTCCACTTTGGATTTTTACCTTAAAAACTTTTCTTAAAAGATTAGACTCTTGTCAATCCTTGTAGTGATGTTAGCTACTATACTTCTATGATATATAGTGAAGTGAGATATTTTCCATTTTTGTGCTGAGTGACGCTTTGTTGATTTTAAAATCCAAGCTATATCCTCCACTTCGAGATGACACAAATTCTCCTTTCTCATAATCGTGGGTAGTAAGTATGTTTTCCACTCGGTTAAGATGATGACGTCTTATCTCTAAAAATTAACCAACACACCTGTGTGTTAAATTTTTTTAAAGGTGAACTACTAGTACCCTGATCCCCTATTACACAGAAGGTGGTACGTAGACACTAAAGGTTCACAACCGCGGCGGGCGCAAAAATTGGAAAAAATATACTTCTTTTCTCATCCCCAAAATCTATTTTTGTATACAACATTTATAGCCAAAATACACAGATTTACAAAGAGGTTCCTGCGGAGTACCGTAGATGTTTAGGGTTCTAATACCTTCCCTTTGCATAACAAACCCCCGAACTTAGATTATCTCCACCCTTTTTTGGGTTATTCACTCTTTTCCCATTCCTTTGGAAATAATAAACCACGACGGTGATTGTTATTTGATCTGTGCGAGTTAAGTGAATCTAATGGCTTAGTCTCAACATTTCTACCTCTACAGAAAAAAGGGAGACTTCACTGGGGAAAGATTGACCAAATGCTGGTCCATCCCTAAGTGGGTTGAGCCTATCTTTGTTTATTTGTATATGTGCTATTATTTGTTGTATATTATGTGTTGTATATATGTTTGTCTGGATTTTCCTGGTTTTCAGGGTGCTTGGTGTTTTCTCATAAGTCCTCTACCCAGACTTGGGAAAACTTAAGATAGAACGAGCGGTATAGTTGTGTTAACTTTGAGGGAGTAATCCCAAAAAATGAGGCATGAGATCCCCCACTCAGTGAAGGCCTTTTTAGTTGTAGTGTCAATTACCGAGTAATCAGGAAGACGTGCTGCTTTCGACCTAGGAGCCTACTGAAACTGAGGACTGTAGAACCCTTAACCCATCTTGGCCTTTTAGGTATAGTGCGGAAACTATGACGGAGTAATTCGAAATGGTTGTCACATGATATTACACTCAAACGAGTTTTTCTTGAGAATATTAGTAATTACCGAGTCAACCGGGACATTGGTAATATCCGAAGGAAGGATGTAGAGTCTGGGAACCTCTTAGAACCTTGTTTGGAAGGTGATAAACTATTAGACCATGCCTTATGGGTAGTACCTTCGACCTCATGCTCGTGACATCAAACCTATGAACCCCCCATGTTTGTGATCTTGTGAGTGATTGTTGCATCATGCATTCATGCACCCATGAGCATCTATTAAAACATTTTGGTACAAGGGACTTAAAGTTCACTTTTTGCGAATATATCAAGTACTTTTGACCTTGGATTCTAGAAAAAGAAAGACTCGGAAATATAGTTTCAATAATTCTAAGATAGATGATTTGATGAGTCTAATTCTCGAGATTGAGAGTTCTATAGATTTTCGGAAGAAGTATGGATCCATCGTGTCTCTCATAAAGCTCGGGATGAAGGAGGGTATTCTCTCGACTTTGGTCCAATTCTATGATCCGAAGTATCGATGTTTCACTTTCCCCGATTATCAGTTGATGCTTACATTAGAGGAGTATTCTTATCTACTGGGTTTACCTCTTATCGATCGTGTTCCTTTCACTGGTTTGGAGGGGGAGCCAAAATCTCATGAGATTGTTGCTATGGTTCATTTGGGGAAGTCTGAGATTGAGGCCCACATGACTGCCAAAGGAGGAATTAGAGGATTACCCGCTCAATTTTTATTAGAGAAAGCTTGCTACTTTTCTAGGATTAAGAGTACATTTGCTTTTGAGGCCATCTTTACTCTGCTTGCTTATGGGATGTTCTTATTTCTGAATGTCGACAATTTTTTGGATATCAATGTCATTAGGATCTTTTTGATAGGGAATCTAGTCCCTACATTATTAGGAGATGCTTATTACTCCATTCATCTTCGGGATTCTTATCATGGAAGGATGATCATCTGTTGCACGCCTTTGCTGTATCAGTGGTTTATTTCTCACTTACCTCAGGCCAATGCTTTCTGGGATATCAAGAAGGAACAACATTGGGCTCCGAAGATTATGACCCTCACTCATTTAGATATTGTTTGGTATCATCAAGCTTACCATGATGTAGAGTTTATCAATAGTTGTGGTAGTTTCCCCAATGTACCTCTTCTTGGTACAAAGGGACGAATTAACTACAACCTCGTTCTCACACGACGATAGCTTGAATATCCGATGAGAGATAAGCCAAATAGTATTCATATGAGTGCTTTATTTCTCAAAGAGGGAGAGGATCATAAGAAATCTAAGGATAAAATTGAAAAGGCTTGACGCCATATTCACAGGAAGAGTAGAAAAGACTTGGGACCTAGAGGAGCTATTTCTTCGGAGCCTTATCTCCGGTGGGTACAAGCAAGGGCAATCCAGTTGAAGATGCTGTATTCCCGTGAAGCACCTATGCCTGATATATTTGTGAAGACCACTCCAATTTTAGATGATGTGGAAGAGCTTCAACTTTCCCTAGTCTGGATGCAACAGGAGAAGGAGGCCTGGAAGAACAAGTGTGATACTTTATAGATGTCCTACCGAGCAGATTTAAAAGAGAAGGATGACCTGATCGAGGTTCTTGAGAGTCGTGCTGTAGAGATGATGGAGAGGCGAGAGGGTTTATTTTCCTCTAGAGTTCAATCAGGACTTAGCTACTCACTTCCTGACTCTGGTAATTGGAAAGAGGTTGTCGACAGGTATGCAGAAGAGAACAACCAATTGAAGGCTCAGATTGTAAGACTCACAGGAAAGTGTCAGCGTGTGGAGTGATCTTTTTCAACTTTTCCTTCTTAGGATGTTAGATTCTATCTTCTCTTGTACTTGAGATTTTTGAAACTTGTACTAAAAAGTTGTAATCCATTTTGAAGTTATTATAATGAGATTTTCAGTATTTCAAAATGTGTTGGTACTTTAATATTTACAAAATTGTCTATAATTCTTTGAGTCCCTTTGAACATTAATAATAATCAAATAAATCATGTGTATTGCATATCATGCATTATCTTGTACATATTTCTTGCATTTCTGTTCATACCCAGATATCTTACTGTGTTTCTTTACTTCATTCAGAAGCAAGCTGTCTCACCAATACAATACTCAAGCTAATTCTAGGAAGAAAATGGAGAATCTAGAACAAGAGAATCGTGAGTTGCACGAAGAAGTTATTGCTTTGAAGACCGGTATGGCCAATCTGACTGTTTTGATGGAATCATTGGTGGCTGCTCAGAATCAAGCACCACTTGCTTAGCCTCAACAAACAACAATTGCTTCTAAAGGTCCATCAGTTCCCATTTTTTTTACCCCAGTAATTGTTGCTCAAAACCGTATTCCTCAGGGTTACCCGTGGGGAATGCCAGAAAACTTCATGCCAGAAGGTTTTAATCTTGACACTCAAGCTGATCCAATTGTGCAAGCTACTGCTACTCTTACACCTCCTATGGTGCATATTACTCCTGCTACTAGAAATGAGATCCACCATACTGCACCTCCTTCGGTGAATGCTATGTCGTTTGTTAATGATGAAGTTTATCATCCTTTTCCTCCACTGAGTGAAAGTGTGGGTTTCTATGACCGGTTGGATGACTTTCAAGACCTGTTCAATGAGATGTAGAAGGAAATGAAGGACCTTTGAGGAAAAGAATTGTTTGGACACGTCAGTGAGCTCTGCCTGGTTCCCAATGTAAAGGTGCCAGCAAAGTTTAAAGTGCCGTAATTTGAGAGGTATAAGGGGAACTCTTACCCTTGTGACCACCTTGTGATGTATATCAGAAAGATATCTATCCATACTGATGATCAACGTTTTATCATTCATTTCTTCCAAGATAGTTTAACTGGTACTGCTCTGAAGTGGTATATGAGTCTGGACAGTAGTAGTATTCACACCTTCAATGATCTGGGAGAAGCTTTCATTAAACAGTACAAGTACAACATGTTCATGGCGCCTGACCGTGACCAGTTGAGGGCAATGGCTCCGAGATACAAGGAGTCATTTAAAAAATATATGCAGAGATGGCGCGAGATAGCTGCCCAGGTGGTGCCACCTTAGGAGAACAAGAAATGACCAAGGTCTTCCTAAAAACCCTTGGATCATTTTATTATGAAAGAATGGTCTCCAGTGCGCCGAGTGATTTCACCGAAATGGTGAGCATGGGTGTTCGTTTAGAAGAAGCTGTCAGAGAAGGGTGCTTGACAAAAGATGAAGGGACAAAGAAGTCGTCATACGGGTTCTCTCGAAAGAAAGAAAGCGAAACGAATGCTGTTATTGGAGAAAGAAAGAGTATACCAACTAGAAGGAATCAATGGTACCAGCAAGAGATTGCTTTTGTGACTCCAATAGTCAATGTAGCTCTAACTACAGTTGCCTATCAGAGACCATCTCCTCAAGATAATCAAGGGAAAAGTCATAAGAGAGAAGTCTTTGACTCAATTCTAATGAGTTATGCAGAGTTACTCCCGACTTTGATTCAGAAGAAGTTGGTTTAGACCAGGCCTCCTCCTGCTATACCTTTACCTCTACCCTGGTATTATAAGGCAGACCAGACATGTGCTTTTCATCAAAGACCACCAGGGCACATCATTGAGAACTATTATCCTCTAAAATCTGAAGTACAAAAGATGGTAAAATCTGGCCTCTTATCCTTTAAAGATGTTGGCCCTAACGTGAAAGATAATCCTTTTCCAAAGCATGAAGGAGCGAATGCTGTAAACATGGTTGCTGGTTGTCCAGGGGACTTTTGGATTTTTGATATCAACCTGGTTAGAAGGGATTTGGTAAATATGCATGGTAACCTCTGCGATTTTAGTTACTATACGCATGACCATGCTAGTTGTGGTATTTGTAGTACAGATATACAACAGTGTGATAAGATAAAAGTTGATCTCCAGGAAATGATGGACGAAGGCCTCATTCATATAATTAGGCCTAGAGAAGTGTACGAAGAAGATGTGAACATGGTATACGGATGTCCCGGGGAATTCCGAATTTTTGACGTGAATCATATGAATGATGATTTGGTGCAATTGCATGCTATCTTCTGTCACATGGATGGTCAAGAAGAACACCATTATGGGTCTTGCTAGATTTTCTGCAGAGATTCTAGTGGTTGTTCATTGTGAGAAGGGGTGTTCAGTTGTTGTTGGACAATGGTACTATCAAAGTCTCGGGAAATTGAGATGATTACAATGGGATTAATATGATTGAAGATTGCTTGGCCGAAATTATGTTAGATGATGAGTATGCTTCTACAGATGACTTATTTTTCACTAATGAAGATGTGCTTTCCAACAATGATTATGTGATGTATAAGTATTTTGAACAAGGGGTGAATGTTATTATGCCTTGTTTTGGCATTCCCGCCCCTATAAAGA
This sequence comes from Vicia faba, assembly GCA_948472305.1. Lineage (NCBI taxonomy): Eukaryota > Viridiplantae > Streptophyta > Magnoliopsida > Fabales > Fabaceae > Vicia > Vicia faba. The sequence continues at coordinate 71,215,205 of OX451736.1, read as the reverse complement.
TTGAGTACCATAGCAAGCCAGTTGTTTCTCCAGTGGTGACTTGCTTGCCGGTCTTGTTCCTTACGAATCAAACAAGGTTGTGCCATATAAATACAATGCGGAAATCCTAGAGGATGGTGTGGAAGTTCCCATCCAACCTTTTTCTGATGTCAAGAATATTGCTGAAGCCAGCCGAGTAACCCGCAGTGGCCGTGTTTTTACACCTGTCATTCAAGGGAATGTTAATGCTGATAAGAAGATTGTTGAAAATACTGAACCCAAGAAAGCAGTGGGTGAATCTAGTGGTACTACTCTGGAAAAAGATGTGGATGATATATTGAATATTATCAAGATGAGTGACTACAGGATCGTAAATCAATTATTGCAGACTCCATCAAAGATATCCATTCTATCCTTGATAATGAACTCTTCTGCCCAAAAGGAATCTTTGATGAGAGTATTGGATCAAGCTTCCGTGGAAAGTGATATGACTTTGGACCAATTTAGCAGTGTGGTAGGGAAGATTAGATCTTGTAATAACCTAAGTTTCTGTGATGACGAATTGATCGATGAAGGAAAGAATCATAATCTGGCTCCCCATATCTCCACGAACTGTAAGAACAATTCATTGTCAAATGTGCCGATTGAGAATGGATCCGCTTTAAATGTTATACCGAGGAGCACACTTATGAAGCTGAAGTACGAAGGAACTCCCATGCGCCCAAGTGGCATAATTATGAAAGCTTTTGATGGGTCGAGGATGTCCGTCACCAGGGAAGTAGATCTTCCTATTCACATAGGCCCACACTTATTTCAGATTACTTTCCAAGTTATGGATATTATGCCCGGTTACAGCTGCTTATTGGGACAATCGTGGATACACGAGGTATGGGATGTTACTTCAACTTTTCACTAGAAGTTGAAGTTTGTGCGTGAAGGAAAGGTGGTCATCATAAATGGAGAACAATCATTGTTAATATCTCATTTATCCTCTTTCAGTGTTGTGGAAGAGGATGAAGCTGCTGTTGGAACTCAATTCTAAACTTTATCCATTGATAATATAAGGGAAAATAAGAATTCTATAGCTTCGTTTAAGGATGCTCAACAAGTAGTATATAATGGCCCTAGTAAGGTATGGGGAAGATTGTGGATCCACCTGTGAATAAGAATATAGTTGGTTTGGGATTCTCGGTGAAGAATGATAAAGGTGAGAACATGAAGCTGAAGTTTTCTTTAGGAAAATATCATGATATCTTTCACAACGGAGGTTATCTTCATCCAACTGTTCCTAGGATCAATGTTATTGTGGAATATGAAGCAGAGCAGTAGATGCCGAACTACGTGACACATGGAGTTAGAGTCCAAAATTGGATCACTATTAATGTTCCCTCTTGCATTCATGTCTCAAAGTAAAATTTTTTTGTTAATCTTTTCAAAAATCTTTCACTCTGCCCAAGGTGAAAGTATTGATGTTGTATGGGCTTATCTGTTGCTTTGATGTTTAAAATCAATAATAAAAGTTATCTTTGATTCTGAAATCGTGTCTTTATTTTATGCTTTTTCTTGGAAAATGGTAATCAGAAAAAACCTTTCAAAATAAATAATAACTGTAGTTTAATCTGCATAATCACTTGTTATATGTGCCAATTTCTAAAAGCAATCATAAATCATATGTGCAGATTAATTAAAAAAACCGTTGAATACAATGACCCTGTACCCTCTCCCAACTTTGAATATCCTGCGTACATGGAGGAAGAAGAAGAAGAATATGATGAAATCCCAAAAGAGGTTTCACGGTTGCTTGAGCTGAGGAAAGTGCCATTCAGCCGTATAAGGAGCCGTTGGAGACAATCATTTGGTTTCAGAAGAAGATTCAAAAGAAGTCAAGATTGGAGCATTGCTTCATCCTGACGTGAAGAGCAAGTTGATTGAATTGTTGAAAGAGTATGTAGAAATCTTTGCTTGGTCTTACCAAGACATGCCAGGATTGGATACTGATATTGTGGAACATCATTTGCCGCTAAAGCCAAAATGCCCACCAATCAAGCAGAAATTGCGAAGAACTCACCCTGGTATGGTAGTGAAAACTAAAGAAGAAGTTTTAAAGCAGATTAATCCCGGTTTTCTTGTGACATCAGTGTACCCTCAGTGGATTGCCAATATTGTCCCTATACCAAAGAAAGACGGAAAAGTTTGAATGTGCATAGATTATAGAGATGTAAACAAAGCTAGTCAAAAAGATGATTTTACATTTCCACATATTGATATGTTGGTTGATAGTACAACAAAATTCAAAGTATTCTTGTTCATGGACAAATTTTTCGGATATAATCAAATTACAATGGCTCCTGAGGACATGGAAAAAATAATGTTTATCACACCCTGGGGAACATTCTGTTACAGAGTGATGCCCTTCGGGTTGAAGAACACTGGTGCAACGTACTAGAGGGCTATGAAAACCCTATTCCATGATTTGATGCACAAGGAAATTGAGGTGTATGTTGATGATATGATTGCTAAGTCCTAGACTGAAGAAGGGCATATAGAAGATTTTTTGAAATTGTTTCAGCGTTAGAGGAAGTACCGTCTCCGCTTGAATCCAAATAAATGAACCTTTAGTGTATGATCAGGAAAATAGTTAGGTTTCATTGTCATCCAAAAAGGAATTGAAGTTGATCCTGATAAAGTCAAAGCAATTCAAGAAATTCCAGCACCCAGAACTGAAAAGCAAGTTAGAGGCTTTCTTGGGCGTTTGAATTACATTTCCAGATTTATCTCCCATATGACTACACGTGTGAGCCGATCTTTAAATTGTTAAAGAAAGATCAAGGTTGTGTGTGGAAAGATGATTTCCAAAGGGAATTTGAAAGTACTAAAGAGTATCTACTTGAACCTCATATCTTGCTCCCACCTGTTGAAGGAAGACCATTGATCATGTATCTGATAGTGTTAGATAATTCTATGGGCTGTATTATGGGACAACAAGATGAAACAGGGAAGAAAGAATATGCCATTTATTATCTCAGTAATAAGTTTACTGACTGTGAGTCACAATATTCTATGCTGGAAAAGATATATTATGCTCTGGCCTGGGCGAAAAAACGGTTGCGGCAGTATATGTTGAATCATACTACTTGGTTGATTTCCAAAATGGATCCCATCAAGTATATTTTTGAAAAGCCCGCTCTTACTGGAAGAATTTCCCATTGGCAGATGCTGTTGTCTAAATATGATATTGAATACCATACTCAGAAGGCTATAAAAAGCAGTGTACTGGCGGTTTATCTTGCTCACCGACCGGTTGATGATTACCAGTCTGTTAAATATCATTTCCTTGATGAGGATGTTATGTCTCTAAAAGTAAAAGATTGTGATGAACCGTTGCCTAAGGAAGGTCCTGATCCTGAATCTTATTGGGGCATGGTGTTTGACAGAGCTGTGATTGCTTATGGGAAAGGAATTGGTGCCATGATTATCACTCCTCATGGATCGCATATCCCATTTACTGCAAGGTTGGCATTTGATTTCACCAATAACATGGCAGAGAATGAAGCTTGTATCATGAAACTCGAAGAGGCTATTGATCTCAGAATCAAAATTCTAGATGTGTATGGTGATTCAGCTTTGGTAATAAATCAGATTAAAGGAGAATGTGATACTCGTCACCCTGGCTTGATTCCTTACAAAGATTATGCTAGAAGATTATTACCTTCCTTTAATAAAGTTTAATTCCATCATATTCCCATAGATGAAAATAAAATGAAAGATGCTTTAGCCACTTTAGCTTCTATGTATCAAGTGAATACCTAGAACGATGTGCCTCGTATAACAGTTTTACGTATGGATAGGCCGGCTCATATGTTTGTAGCTATAATACGGTTGGAGAACTGACTTGGGTGTTTTGTGTTTTATCGCAATTGTTATGGATAGCAAGAGTCACCATCAAATTTTCTTTTATCCAATAAAGGAAAGGGTGAAAAGAACAGGAAAGACCTTTCAAGATATTTTTCTTGAGTTCGGGAGGTAGGTTATGAAAAAGGAAGGTGTTAGCACCCTTTTCATCCGTAGTTATCTACGGGCTCTTAGTTGCTTTCTAAATCATTTGAAAGTTTCTTTGTTTGAAATGTGTTTGTGTTTGGTGCAAGTTTGAAAATATTTTGAAAACACCTTTGTTTCGACAAACTTTGTAATGATTCTCGTCTCTATAAGAATGTATACAAAGTGTTGGTTTTGAAAATAGTCCAAGGAGATGTTTGTTTGAAGATGTTTTGAAAGTGTGCGTGTGGAAATGGTTTTAATTTATGAGCAAGCAACTACGAGCGTCCTACCTACTCAAAAGGTCATTGATATTTTCCTCCTCCTTTAGATGTGGCTATCTTACCATTGATTGGTAAGAAGCCCTATCATTGGATGTGAAGGGACGAGCATGGGTCAATCGTATAGTCATAGAAGGCAATTGATGAGACGTTTTAACAATTTTTGTAAGGGACTAGATCCTTTACCAAGGGAAACACCCAAGGACATTGAGGGACTACGATCTTTTTTATTGAGGGTCTTTGCTAAAACACCCATATTCGAGGGACATGACTATTTTCCAAGGCAACAAGCGAGGTTACCCTAGAGGTGCACGTGTGAATAATGTGTTTGATTGCATGCATTGTCTTTGAGATTAGGGTTTTCTAACGGTTGATTTTATCTTGCCATACACACCATAATTACTAACAATTATATGAAAAGCGATAAATTTGTGGAAATTAAGATCCCACGCTATCACATCATTAGGGGAGTGGGGGTACAATTTACCAATGGGGATGAAGTAGATGTCTAATTATTACAACCATATCCAATAGCTGGACAGTAATGAAGAAAATATGTAAAAGAAAATGTAAAGACAATGTAAAAAGAAAGAAAAAATGCATTTTGAACTATTATGTGTCGACACAATGCTGCTATGCATCAACACATAACTCTTCTTGCTCCTGTAAAACAAAATCAACTTAGTATGAGTCGATGCATAATGGGATGTGTCGACTCATGCACCTGTTTGTGTCGACACATACGCGTTTTGTATCGACTCATGCACCTTTCATCCTTTTGTTTTGGGGCATGGATACCAGTATGAGTCGATGCATAAGGCCACATGTTGACTCATACCCTATTTTGTCACTAGAATGAGTCGACCCATGTGGGTATGTCTCGACTCATGCTGCAGTTTTTTTTGCCTCTATCATCATTCTTTTGCATGTATCAATCAGTTTCCAACATATAATTGATAAAAATGAATAAAAAGTAAATGGTTAACTTCAAATGGTAGTTGTAACACGGTTGGAGAACTGACTTGGTTGTTTTTCGTTTGTCACAATTGTGCAGATAGCAAGATTCGCCATCGACTTTTCTTTTATCCAAAAGGAAAGGCTGAAAAGAACAGGAAAGACCTTTAGAGATGTTTTCTGAGTTCAGGGGGTAGATTATGAAAAGGGAAGGTATTAGCACCCTTTTCATCCGTAGTTATCTACGGGCTCTTAGTTTCTTGCTAGATCACTTGCTTTTGTTTGAATGTGTTTGTGGTGTGGGTTTTAAAAGTATTTGAAAATGTCTTTGTAATGGTTCTCGTTTCTATAAGAACACGCACAAAGTGTTGTTTCTAAATAAGTTCAAAGATGTGTTTGGGGAATGTGTTTTTTGAAAGTGATTTTGAAAATGTGTCTTCTTTGTAATGGCTCGTTTCTATAAGAATGCGTACAAAGTGTTTGTCTTTTGAAAATGTTTCAAGATGAAAGTGTTGGTGTAAAAATGATTTTTTGTTATGAGCAAGCAAGGCAACTAGGAGCGAATCTACCTACTCAAAAGGTCTTAGATGTTTCTTTTCCTCCTCCTTTAGATGTGCTATCTTACCATTGATTTGGTAAGAAGCCCCATCGTTTAATGTGAAGGGACATGCGCGGGTCAATCGTACAATCATAGAAGGCAACTTATGATAGCAATTTTCGTAAGGGACTAGATCGTTTTATCAAAGGCAACATCGAGGGACATCGAGGGACTACAATCTTTTTTTATCGAAGGGTCTTTGCTAAAGCGTCCCATATTTGAGGAACATGACTGTGTTTCCGAGGAAACAAGCGAGGTTACCCTAGAGGTGCGCGACTGAAAGTGTGTTTGATTCAAGTTAAGTTGTCTTTGAAATTAGGTTATCTAACGATTGATTTTAAATCTTGCCATACACGCCTAATTACTATACAATATAGGGAAAACAGTAAATTGCAAAAATTAAAATTCTACGCTATTACAGAGTTTTCGGGAATGGGGATACAAATTCACAAATGGGGATGGATCAATGTGATTAAAAGTCCAAATAGAAAATCAATACAACCAAATCGAATCGAGAAATTAATCGAAATTACAACAATCTATGAAGTAAAAATTAATTAACAAAGTATGGAAATAAAACTCTTGTTTTTGTTTTGTGAGAAATTTGGGAAGAAAAATAAAATTTATTTCTATATATTTTTTTGGAATTTTAGTTTATTATGTAAAAAAATAAAACAATTTAAAAAATGTTAAAAAAGTTAATTATTCACAAAAGCTTAAACTAATTAAGAAAATTATAAGAATTAAAAAAAAAAGGTTACAAACAGAAAATATGGGGGTAAGCAGCATCAACTCGTTGTTGGGCTGAATTTGGGATGAAAGGCCCAAATTTGCTTTTGTAAAATTAAGAAATAATTTTGTTAAAAAGAAACAAAGAGGTGGTTTGATAAAAAAACAGACTGGGCTTATAGGCTGCAGGTTTCTGACTTGGGTTGGGAATAAGGCTCAACAGAGATTTGTTTGTCCAACAGAAAAATGAAGCAAAGCAGAAAATAGAAAAAAAGAATTGGAAAACGTCCCCTGGGGGTCTCGAACCCAGGACTCCATCTTCATATGACAACACCTTAACCACTGCACTGCTTACTCATTCGTTTATTTTAATGCCTTTATTAATATAAAAAATGAAATTTGAGAAATGGGTTGGGCCAAACCAAATAGGCCCAAACCTAGTTTATTATAAAGGGAAGAGGAAAAAATGGAATCAAAATGAAACCCTAGCGTAGGAGCGCCGCTGCTGTTAGGTTATTAAATTAAGTTATTATTATTTTCAATAGTATTAAATTAAAGGAAAATTAAAACGATGAAGAAAAGGGTAACAATCTTCTGTGTCTCTCGCATGTCCTCATAATCACCTTACCAAATTCTGCAAGCATGATTACTGTCAATCGCCCCACGTCTCTCTCAAAATTTATAAAGAAGAGGAACCCAGAACCCTAAGTCTAAAGAAACGCATGGATGAAGCCAAGATTCACGGTGCTCTGTACGAAATATGATGGAACCCAAAGGGAACAAGTGAAAAAAAGAAGGTATTAAACAAAACCTGTTTGAAGCTTTGATGATTTTGATGCAGAGTTTAGGAAATTATGGAAAACGCTAGCGGTAAGTCCTTCAACTTTGTATCTTGCTTTGCATTTTCCGCATCTTCTGAGTTCAGATTGTTGATTTTGAATGAAGCATGGAGCGGCTGCAGATCGATGGTGGTGGGTAGTTGCCGATTATTGGAGGGTCGGAGTCGGGACGGAGAAAGAGGGGAATATGGCGGGAATTGTGAGGAAGAGGAATTGTAAGGGTGGTGCAACAGATTTTTGATCGTGAATAGGCGGAGGTGGAGCTGTTTCGGAGTGATGCTTTGGAAACAGAGGGTCTGTGCTATTTTGGATGAAGGATGAGTAGAGTTTTTTTTTTATATATTTTTTTTTGTGTTTGGTTGGAATTCTGCAGATGGTATAAAACGATTTTTTTTTTGTTTTACAGGGTGACGAGTATAAGATTTATAGGTTGTTTATTGGGAGAATGTGATCTATAGTGGAAGGTGAAAGTGGTTTCTTGAGAGGCTGAAGGAACAGAGAGATTGAAGTTACTCAATGGTGGAAGAAAGTCTTGACTGGGTTTTTGAGCAATCGTTCCTCCTCCTTGATAACTCATGCCTCTGTCTGTTTTATAGCCAACGAGATTGAAGTTTCTTGGGGGAAAAGAAAATAGGGTTTGAATACTCTTGGTTAACTGTCCCTATGGCCTTTTAGTGTAGGTTGTATGTTTTTGCTAATTATATGAAAACTTTAGCTATTTGATGCAGGTTTTTGAGCAGTAAGGTGCAACAGGTCTTTTTGTTGCCTTATGGGCTGGTTTGAGCAGCAAGGTGCAACCTGATCTATATCCAATTTTAATTCAGTAATTAGTAATGCTTAGAACACAAGCAACTTGTATTATAAGCAATATATAATCAATGAATCCTCAAACTCAACATCTTGCCTTTACCCTTGACTTAGTGGAGAACAAACTCAACACAAAATTAATTCTAAGTCCAAAATGTTCCGACGAATTTCATGACCTTCTAAGCGCATTTGGCTATTGATCCTTGAAGCAATCTTACAGACGCCATCATTTGCAATATGTTGCAAAAATAACCATCTCGATATGATGAAAATCGGGAGAGTTGTGATCCTTGAAAGTCTAGTAACAGTTACTTGAGATTAGGCCAAAGTCCACAAAGCGGCCTCTAAAGTATCCAAACTTTTGATTATCTTGTGCAAATTATTGGCCCTTGACTTGTAAATATGAGTTAATGAGGACGTAAAAAGGAAACAAATGCTCAAAGAATCACTCAGAAATATTGAATATCAAAGAAGTTATGATCTTCTGAACTTGATCTTGAAAGTGTCGACTTTTACAGTTGATTTTTAGTCATTCGAGCCATTGACTGGGCACACTCGCGATGCAAGGCTTGAAACTTGGCACGAACATCCTTGAGAACACATGAAGGACCAAGAAGACCAATTGAAACTTTGGGAACTCAATTTCACTCGAGGAATACCAAACCCTAA